>JAKFQP010000061.1:798619-835982 GCA_023375905.1 Nycticorax nycticorax | reverse complement strand
CTTTAACAAAAGATGGAAAGGAAAGAAACTGTAGAGCTATGTTCTAGCACTATTTATAATCCAAACTAAGTAAGCAATGGAGCACTGTGACATTAAAAAAACAAACAAACAAAAAAAAACATAAAAACCACCCCAAACCCAGAAAAAGCCACACACACAAAACCAAAGCAAAACCAAAACACACACCTCCAATGCTAAAAAGAAAAAAAAAGGCAATCCTGTCTGAAACAATGCAAAGAAAAAGCACCCAATTAGAACAAACTTCAAAGGACTTCTGTCATTGTTAAGTAAATCATGTGGCCGAGAACAATGCTGCATTGATAAGTTGAGAAGAGAGGCTTTGTGACACAGGTTGTCTAGGTTTGGGAAGGTAGGAGAGGATGAGAAAGTAGGAGAAAATGTCAGTTAAGACAGAAACTGCAGAATCCTCTATGCCTTTTTCCTCTAATACATAAAAGCTGTATGGAAAACCCATCAAAAGTTTTCCTGTTCAGACACTGACACAATCTTGCTATAAACCATCTTACAGGCCCCATGAAGCAAACCCCCAAAATGTTCCTACCAGGGTACTGAAGTGGCAAGTTGAGCATGAAATGGTAACAATACAAGGAATGAAATCTATTCACAACCCAACTCTTATGGTTAGTATCTTGGAACACTGGGCTCAACTATTAAAATTACTCAAATATATAACTTGCAAAAATATGAATCAAAAGAGTGGAACCAGAGCATTATGTATTTCACCTGCCGCAAAGAGGAAACAATAGCCGAACTAAAGGAAAATTCATAGCATGAAGTATGCATTCAAAATAGGGTGAAACTACCCCTAGACATTTTTGGAAGAAATGCAATATGTTTCTGTTGACTAAAGCTCTCATACAAAAAACTAGACTCACTGATGCGAAGCAAAGTCCCTTCTAGCAAGCACTGGGTTATCAACAAATACATCATTGTCACTGAAGATCCTAGAGAAACATCTGCCAAAATAGTCATGGAAAATTGAACCCATTCCTAGAAAATATGAGTTTCCAGCTAACAAATATGATAGACAAACAGAAAGGCCCAGTGTAAACAGAGATTGTATTCAATTTAAACTCCTAATGAAAAAAAATGACAGACCATTCAAAGCAACAGAATTTCTTCCACTCAAGTGAAGAAAGAAATGAAGGAACAAGGATGTTGACAAAACAGGCCTTTCTGGCTTATGGTTTCTAAAAGAATGATAATCAAATGAAGGACTTGACAGAAGGTGATGACCAACATTCCTCTTACCTCAGATAATTTACCATGGCCTAGAGTTGGGAAAATAAACATTACTTCACTATTCACTGAAGTGGTTATATTGTTGCAGTGATCACGGTTCCTATGCTGACAACTACGGATATAAGCCAGGAACTTTCTCGAAAAAGATCTAACAATTCCATTATAGTGGTGGTCAAGCTTTTCAGGGAACAGTAAAAACAAAACACACTAATTCCGCAGCTATATCAGATACAGCTATTTAATTTGTTTATATGTTCATCAGCCCACAAAAGAGAATGAGAGTTAGAGCAAACTAAATATCACCACGTGTTACGATAGATAAGAATGAATATGAAACTGGTATAGGGAGCTCAGTGTGGAGTGTGCAGGCTCATTATTAGATAAGAAATTGAAAACCATTTACTAAGATACCAGAACTACTTGCCATGTCTTTGGTTCAATACATTTTATTAAACCAGTCTATAACAGGACTGCTCTCAATCCAGTAGCTCTTTGTCTTACAAAAGGCTAATGTAGCTCATATCTCCATGTATTAGTATTACTTGGAATAAAAGCATTGACTTGCCATTGGCCTATGCAGAAGCAGGCTAGATGGTGAAATTATTGATCCAAGAAATATCCAGTAGCATCAAAGACTACACAAACAATAAAAAACATACACATTTGAAAAAACAATTTTTCTAATTTTATTCTAAGATTCACTTTGTGATACATTAGGTAGGAATGTATTTTGCTGCCCAGGAAACAGAGAATGAAAAAAGTCTGGTATTGCAGAGCATTATTACCATATAGTACTGTACACTAAAAGAACTTCAGAACCAAAATCTGTACAGCTATGTAAAAGAACAGACAGCCTGTGGTCTTTCTCCCACACTCACACATCCACACAAGATCCTCCAGCCATCTTCTGAAGCCAGGAAGGTAGTATTACCAGAGATCAGTGTGGTTGCAAAGCATAAAAGTATCATTACTTTCTAGGCTAGGTGACTGCACTACTAACCTGTTTATATCAACTTAACATCCTACAGTGCCACAACTCCTAGGCATGTGGAGGTTGTGAAGAAGAGTGTTCAAAACAGTTTTATCTTCATCTGTAAGTGGTCATGGATGATTCTTGACATGCCAAGTGTGCTTAAACTAAAACCTCTTTACTATGCGTTAGCATTTTTAAATCTGCATACAATTAAACGCGTGCTAACTGGCAAACTTTTTAAAACAGTTTTCTAATATGGGTAGGGCAAAAGGCTGTATAAGACAGAAGGCTTACAAACTTCCCTAGCAAGGGCTATGATGCAGTTATAATGTTACCAAATGTTGATCATTTGTAGCAAGTAGATTCAAAAAGGCACCACACTCTTATGACAACTTCGCTCTTACCAAGCAATATGCTTAGTTTGGGTTTTTTCTTTTCCTTTTTTTATTAAACAGAATGCAATAAAGAATATGTGTCATTTTATCATTATTCATTTTGGGTGGCTGTAGAAGATAAAAGGATCATTTAAGATCTATATGCCTTCTTCAATAATTACTTTCTATAGTAATCAGAATTGCCATCAGCCAATTGTTCCTTACGTTTTGACAAAAGATCAGGATTCTGCTTGTGAGGGAGTGACAATATGATGAGCTGCTTATTGAATTTTTCTGCCAAATGAATAGGAGATATTTTGCCACAACACTGCAGGGTAGTAAAGAATTTCTGTATTCATAAAGTCTAATAAAACTAATGACNNNNAAAAAAAAAAAAAAAAAAAAAAAAAGGCTAGCTTCCTGTGGATGGGGCCCAAAAATTTAGGATAAATAGTTCATTAAGAGTAGCTGTTTGATGTTTTCAAGAAAATCAGGTAATCAGATGTACTTCTTCATAATCAGCTCATCTAAGATGTTAAACATGAATATTTTTAACTAAGGATTTTGGGTGAACACAAAAACCTAGATACTGCATTTCTGATGCTGTCGTATCCTTAAGAGTATTTGGTATAATCAGATAGACACAAGACTTATGCATGGACTTCACATTACTGTGGTTCTTACGTACAAACAATAAAATGTATTTTTACTGTCCATTTTTAAAAAATACATCTATTCTACCTGAAATAAATAAAACTGCTATTGAAATTTAAAGGCTTTAACTTCATAGAAATATCTTGTTTGCATTTCATGCAGAAGAATATTGTGTTACATGCCTTTCCCTCTGAGAAGCCAATACATGGGGTTTATATTTGGCAGAGAGAGAACTGATAAGACCAAACAAATGGTTCTGTATGATATCCCCATTGCTTTTTAATCTGTGAAAAGTCTATTAATCAGACAGAACATGTCCAAAGAGTGAAAGGGATTTCTGCATCAACTCTGTATTAACTTCCAGCAGTTCCATACATTTCTATGAGATGTTCTATCCCCACTTGCAGCTAGCCTGAAATCTATCGTAAAAAAAGCTGGTATCATTTCCATAGGTTGGCAGGCAGTGAAGACCAATCCAAGATAATTCAACCTCATTCCAGCCAACTGTATTTCTAGTTTAAAAAAATGCCACATCTGTATGTTTTATACAGCAACACCAAAAAAAGGCTGTAAATATAGATGTGTAAAAGGAAATCACTATACGCAGTTCTTTTATTTATGCCTTGAATAATGCCTTCCTATTGTGATCTATTAACTGTCAAGAAGAAAGCCTACATAAATATGTTCTACATTCATAAATATGTTCTTCAGGGGAAAAAAAAAAAAAAGAAAAAAATGTGAACAGCAGTAGCTTTCCATTAAGAAACGCAAAAGCCATTTTTCTTGGCTGCTTGACACAGTAAATTGAAGTGGGCAAACTAGGTTTAAAAGAATAGGAAAAGATCAATATGAAATAGCACTGACTATTCTAATTCTACATGAAAGACATTTTATATAGATTCAGTATTGCACAACTGAAATATTGCAAGCAACTCAAGCCCTACTCTGCCCTTAAATACTTGCACCAAAAATTTAAGTTTTCTATGTAACCAGATACTTAAACCATTTCTATCAGAGAGAACTACATTAACATAGTACACAACTTAAAGCAGAAGAATCAGAATTTGTTTCTTATTTCCATAATTTTTAATAGATCTTTTTCTTTGCTTGCTGCATATCTAAAAAGCTACCAACAATTATTATTATGTAGTAGTTCTAATTAAGAATCCCAACTCTACAAACAGAATTGAGTTGAATTTCAATGCAGTGTCCAAACTTCTGGGTATTTCCATTCCATTTTGAAGAACTGATGATGGAGAAGAAATCTCAGTTGCAAAGCCTAAAATAGAAGACCTAGCATCTTGATTTCACAGTTGTGCATCCAAACAAAGTTTATGCTTCTTTGCAGACCTTCATGAGCTTTGGTAATACAGCTCTATGTTCTGATTTGCAGGAGCTTTCTCTCTAAGTTCAGGTCTGGCATTCTAACATGAATATACTTCATATGGCCCTCAAAGAATCATCACTCTTGTTTGATTCAGGCAAAAGCTGTAATTATGTCCTTGTGTTAACAGGTTTTTTCCCAGAAGTAAAGACTGATGTTAAATTATGTATCTCAACGGTAGAACCAACAGGAGAAGAAATTAAACTATTCAGAGAATAGAACAGAACATGTAAACATCTTGAGAAAAGGATGGAAATGACCAAGGAGTTTTTATTTTTCTCCTAAGTTTTCTTATTCCCTGTTAAACATATGTAAGTGCTTTAAGTCCAAATTCTACAAAATAGTACTTAAAAGTTTTGTGTTCAGCATGGGTCTCTGAATACTTAATAGGGTTATTTTTTATTTATATTGCATGTGATAAGACCAAATTAGATCATTAAATTTTAACATTCCATGGAGGAATGATAATGGCTTTCTGATGATGTCAGAATAGTTAGTATAAAACTTTTACATTTACTTTTCCAGTGTGATCAGCATCTTATTTTATTGTGCAGATGTCACTCTACCAAATTATTATCAGATTGTTCCATCTTTAAGTAGATAATTCTATACCATATGTTTGTGTAGGAATTAAGATTCTTGCACTGGAACATACCGTATTGCTCTCTCTCACTAAAACACAGTTAAAGAATTAATGCTTAATAGCACATGCAGTGAACACTAAACCTGCCGCTGGGAAGGACATGAAACAAAAAGGGGAACATTACTTGATGTTCTTTTCAACTGTAACCAACCCTACTGGAAAAAAAACTAGTAATTTAAACTCAAAACTTGTACAATCATGAAATCACAACAGGGAAGATAGAAGGACTATGAATTTTATCCTTCCATAAGTTGCCTCTAAGCTTATCTCTCTTCTGAGAAAATGCAAAGTTTCTTCAGCTTCTGTTGATTTGCAGAATCAGAAGTTTTGTGAATATAGGTAGCTTAAGGGGAAAGTAAAACTGGGTTCAAGAGAGACACAAACAGAAGAAAATTTAAGTTAAAAGAAATTATAAATAAAGATTGCAACCTGTGTTAGAAACATCGTGGTTTTATCCAAATTCACAACAAGCATATGTGAAATGTTTGTGTTAGAGCAAAAAGCAGTACAAAGATGACCTTTCTACAATGAGATGCACATCTTACAATCATTTTTCTGTGAAATGTTTACTTGTCAAATACCACATCTTCTACCCTGTATACTCTAAAAAGGCAAAATGACCACTTCACTATCGCATACAAACAAGTACAGAAGAAACTGCAGTGGATTTACTGTATGCTTTTACAAGGATAATATTCTTAAGGAAGAGGTCAACTGCAGTACACAGAACTGCTAAAAAGCTCTAACAAAAGTTCACATTCTTCATATAGTATCAAGTGGAATGAAATAAATCACCTAACAAAAGGCCCGCAATTACCACAAAAATTTCCGCAACTAACCTCTTTTGCTAGCTACCCACAAAATGACATCTGGGTCATGAGGATTGTTTCCTTCTAATGTTTATTTCTTTCAAGCTGATTATAGCAGAAATTGGAAAAAATAAAGAAAAAAAATATACCAAGCAGTATACTGTAAGTACTAAAAGCCATCTATTTAAAGACACATAGTTACTCTTCCTATTTTTTAAGGACAGCTTTTAAGCAGGTTGAGATTTTATTACTGCTCCATTTCTGGGGATCATAACAAGCAATATTCCAGTTTAAAGGAAGTAAAACCAAGTGGTTCTAATGACAAGGAGAACAAAGAATCATAGAATCATTAAGGCTGGAAAAGACCTCCAAGATCAAGTCCAACTGTCAACCCAACATCACCATGCCTACTAAACCATGTCCCAAAGTGTCATGTCTACACATATTTTAAACACCTCCAGGGATGGTGACTCCACCACCTCTCTGGGCAGCCTGTTCCAATGCTTGACCACTCTCAGTAAAGAAATTTTTCCTAATACCAAATCGACACCTCCCCTGATGCAACTTCAGGCCATTTCCTCTCATCCTATCACTTGTTACTTGGGAGAAGAGACCAACACCCACCTCACTACAGCCTCCTTTCAGGTAGTTGTAGAGGGTGATAAGGTCTCCTCTCAGCCTCCTTTTCTCCAGGCTAAACAAACTCAGTTCCTTCAGCTGCTCCTCATAAGACTTGTGCTCCAGAACTCTCACCAGCTTTGTTGCCCTTCTCTGAACACTCCAGCACCTCAATGTCCTTCTTGTAGTGAGGGGCCCAAAACTGAACACAGCATTCGAGGTGCGGCTTCACCAATGCTGAGTACAGGGGAAGGATGAACATCCACAGCCTTTCACTCATCCACTAGGCAGGTCACGTGGTCATAGAATTAGATCAGGTTGGTCAAGCAGGACCTGCCTTTCATGAACCTATGCTAGCTGGGTGTGATCCCCTGGTTGTCCTGCGCATGCCAGGCGAGCGCACTCAGGTGGTCAGGCTGGCAGGCCTGTAGCTCCCCAGATCCTCCTTCTGGCCCTTCTTGTAGGTGGGCATCACATTGGCAAGCCTCCAGTCATCTGGGACCTTCCCTGTTAACCAGGACTGCTGATCAATGATGGAGAGTGGCTTGGTGAGCTCCTCTGCCAGCTCCTTCAGCACTCTTGGGTGGATCCCATCCAGCCCCATAGACCTGTGGATGTCCAGGTGGCATAGCAGGTCAAGGACTGCTTCCTCCTGGATTATGGGGGGCTTATTCTGCTCTCCATCCCTGTCTTCCAGCTCAGGGTGCTGAATATCATGCGGATAACTGGTCAGAGTATTAAAGACTGAGGCAAAGAAGGCATTAAATAGCTCAGCCTTTTCCTCATCCCTGGTGGCAATGTTCCAGCCCACATCCAATAAAGGATGGGGATTCTCCTTGGCTCTCTTTTTGTTGTTGATGTAGTTGTAAAAACATTTTGTGTTATCTCTTACAACCACATCCAGACTGAGTTCTAGCTGGGCTTTTGCCCTCCTAATTTTCTCCTTGAATGACCTAACAAGATCCCTGTACTCTTCTTGAGATGCCTGCCCTTCCTTCCAAAAGGGTACACTCTCCTTTTTTTTTCATGAGTCCCAGCAAAAGCTCCCTCTTCAGCCATGCCGGTTGTCTTCCCTGCCAGTTCATCTTATGGCACACAGGGACAGCCTGCTCCTAAGCTTTTCAGACTTCCTTCTTGAAGAATGCCCAGCCTTCCTGGACCCCTTTGCCCTTCAGGACAGTCTCTGAAGGGATTCTTTCAACCAGTGTCCTTACCAGGACAAAGTCTGCCCTCTGGACGTCCATGGTAGGGGTTTTGTTGACCCCGTCCTTACTTCACCAAGAATCAAGAACTCTGTCAATTTTATGGTCGGTAAGCCCAAGACAGCCTCCGACCACCACCTCTCCCACCAGTCCTTCTCTGTTTGTAGACAGCAGGTCAAGCAAGGAACCTCACCTGGTGGGCTCACTTACCAGCTGTGTCACAAAGTTATCTTCCACTCACTCCAGGAACCTCTTTCACTGCTTCTTCTCTGCTGTATTTCCAGCAGATGTCTGGTAAGTTGAAGTCCCCAATGAGAACAAGGGCTAGCAGGTGTAAGACTTCTGCCAGCTGCTTGCAGAATGCTTTATCTACCTCTTCATCCTGATTGGGTGGTCTATAACAGACTCCGAGCAGGATATCTGCTTCATTGGCCTTCCCCCTCATCCTCACCCATAAGCACTCTACCTTGTTATGCACCTGGCTGAGCAGGAGAAGCTCAAAAAGTCCTTGAGTAGTCTCAGCACTACTTAGCAACAACTAAAAACATCAGTGTGTTATCAACATTCTTCTAGTACTAAATCCAAAACACTGCATTATGCTAGCTACTATGAAGAAAATTAACTCTATCCCAGCTGAAACCAGGACAACCAACTTTTTGAATTAACTTTTCTTGAACATAAGTGATCAGAATTGCATAGTCTTTCAGATGAGTTTTACCAAGGCCAGGTTGGATGGGGCTCTGAGCAACCTGATCTAGTCAGCGGTGTCCCTGCTTACTGCAGGGGGGTTGGACTAGATGACCTCTAGGGGTCCCTTCCAACCCAAAACATTCTATGATTCTATGATTCTATGGTCTTTTACAATGGCAGTGATACTTTCGTATCACTAATACAAAACAGAAAAAAAGTTGTTACGGATAGTATCTGCAATTGTATTTCTTTTATTCAATAACATCCTGTAGGATTCTCACAGTTATCAGCTAAGTAGACCCAAGGTCTTGATGGTAATTCATCATTTCTAAGTGATGAGGTCCCAGCTGCCAGCAGCCATTCCTGTTACTCATACCCTAGAGGACCATCTTTTTAACAAAAACAAGCAAATGCAATTGAAGTATTTGACACTGTGGTGGCTAGCATACATCCACCACAAGTTGTGCCATGGCACTCTCCTATTTCTGCAACAATATCACTTATGACTAAGAGACTTTTTTCTCCACATTTGAGAAGATACACACACTAGGGGGGTGACAGGATTGCACGGTTGCAAGAAAACAATTTAGTAAAAAGCCCTTCTCTCTCTCTCTCTCAAGTAAAAGGGTATGGTTTCAGCATTTTAAACCAGCGGTGATTAATTTCTTCATCAAACACATTATAATAATCATTTTAAAACATCCATGATGTCAAACAGCAAAAAATTAACAATGAGGCAGTCCCACAACTACCACTCCACAGCCCCTTAGGCCTAGGTTTAATTCACAGCTTGAACACTTTGCTCAACGTTTCCTGCCCTTCCACCTGACTGCAATCCTGTTACTCAAAAAATTTTATTTGCTCAAGTAGCATTTCTAGGTTTCTGGGAAACAGAAGTTTCTCCAAACTTGGAAAAGTGGCAACTATTTTACATTTGAATAAAATGAGAAAGAGAGAATAGATTTGTAACAATTATGGGAAAGGAATCTGTATCAGATTTTTCTGCTTCACCTAGCAGGACTCTCTCTGATGTATCCTGGAAGTTCATGATTCTCACAGCCTGCTAGCCAACAGAGGAGACAATGCTTAAATCTGTAACTGGGCTCAAACTATGCACTATAACTAGTCAGCCTATCTGCAAGTCTTTGTTTCAGAATCAGTGACCAGTAATTAATACAGCCTTTCACAGCTCTTTTAAGCCAAAGAAGGTTTTAATATTAAAGGAACAGATAACTTTGAATGAAAAACAATGTTTAAACAACGAAACATTGTCCATGGATATCTGCTTTCCACAAGCTTAGCCAAGTTGCCTTAGATCATGCATGCAGTCTCAATCTCTGCCTCTGCCTGCCTTTCTGTGAATAATTCTCAAACATTTTCCAGACAACAATACTTTTTTAACCATTTCAATTGTCTGAATTAACCTCTCCAAGCCACTGCAAGCAAATACATCACTATGAGCTAGGGTTGGAAGAAATGCTTTCTCAATTAAAAACGTGTGCATTGTTTCTTATCCTGACAACTGGGAGATTTTGTTATTTAACCATAACAATAGCCTCGTGGTAGCTTCTTTAACACACTTGCTATTGAATTACAATATTGCGTATGCAGCACATTTCCAACAGTCATAAGGCAATCTTTTCCTTGCTGCAAGACCAGGTCTCATACACTGGGACAGAGCTGCTCTGCATGTTTTACAGGCCTCAGTTCAAACACAGTCTAAAGCCACTCCTACTTCCAAACCATACACTGTATTGAAAACACTTCCTTCTCTCCTCATGTAAAAAGCACAGTGAGATGCAGGTGCACAACATATACAGCACCACCATTAACCAGGTGACACACCTTATGAAAGTTGCCAGTTGCAGGTGACAGGAAGACTTTAACATTTACCTTGCTTCCAGGTCTGGAATGTTTTTTATTTTTTACAACATGCTCTTCAACAACACCACTTAGTTTCTGTAATTTTAATACAAAATAGTAACTCCTCCACAGATCAATTAATTGTCTCTACAGAAATTTGATGGCAATTTTGAAATCAAATCAATATTTGGAAAAAAAGGAGGAGTGAAGGTGATGTGTATTTAAATATGTGACATTCTCAACATCATCAAGAATACTTTCCATCTGTCGAGAATGGTCTTTTCTAGTTTATAGCGATTAACTGTTAATTGATTAAAAAGATGACAATGCATTCTAATGTACTAGAACCAATGTATTTTCTTAAAAACTCAGCTACAACATCACATTACTTTAATCCAGGGTCCTATTTATAGAAGAAAATGACAGAACTGGGGTAGCTTGCACCAAGAGGTACAACATCACTGAAAACCACTGTGGATTGGACAAGTAACCATGGTATAGAAAAATTTTACACTGTATAATTTGTACTGAAACAGAACATAAAAGGGAAACTACTATTCAATATTTTTAAAAGTTGTATTTAATTTGGCCTTTGTTTACAGTAGCTGAGAAAAAATTGCAAAAGAAAATGCTACCACCCCCACAGCCAAATTCTCACTGCAGAGATTTTTATTTTCTTTGGCTTTCATGCTCCAGTTTCGCAACTATTAAAAGATTCAGAAAACAGCCGAGTGTAATTGCAACTTGGTCAAAATTGGCAACAGAATCTTCTGTTAAGACTGCTATCTCCAAAGGTACCCAGCTTGACAGGAAGTATGGCTAGGAACTAGCTTAAACTCCAGCTATAAAAATGTTCTTAGAAAAGGGAAGACAGACTGATTAAAAAGCATAGACCAGAGACATTTGTACTTCCTTAGAAGAATCATAGAATGTTTTGGGTTGGAAGGGACCCCTAGAGGTCATCTAGTCCAACCCCCCTGCAGTGAGCAGGGACACCGCTGACTAGATCAGGTTGCTCAGAGCCCCATCCAACCTGGCCTTGAATGTTGCCAGGGATGGGGCCTCCACTACCTCTCTGGGCAACCCCTTCCAGTGTTTCACCACCCTCATTGTAAAGAATTTCTTCCTTATATCTAGTCTAAACCTACCCTGGTTTAGTTTAAAACCATTACCCCTCGTCCTGACACAGCTGGCCCTACTAAAAACATTTTCCCCATCTTTCCTATAGGCCCCCTTTAGGTACTGAAAGGCCGCAATCAGGTCTCCCCACAGCCTTCTCTTCTCCAGGCTGAATAACCCCAACTCCCTCAGCCTGTCCTCATAGGAGAGGTGCTCCAGCCCTTGGCTCATTTTTGTAGCCCTCCTCTGGACCCGCTTCAACAGTTCCACGTCCTTCTTGTGCTGAGGGCTCCAGAGCTGTATTTTCTGCTTCAGGAAATCATCAGTGCTTATCAGGCCAAAGGAACCTAAACACACACTAATGACAAACTAGCTTCCTCTTCAGTTTGACCTAGGAACATGCCATCTTACTTATGCAGTGAAAGTGAATGGTGCTCCTCAGAGAGCACAATTATTTTCTTAATCACTCTTAATGGCATTTGTAACTCTGTCATCTGTAATAAGGTAAAATAAACTGACACTATTGAATATGTAAGTTGATCACCTACTCAAACATGGAATAATTCCATTTTTACTAACATCAGTTAGTGTATAACAATGACATAGCTTGTACATATACTATGAATTACTGGCAATAAATAGAGCTAGGGTTATTAACATGCGGTATTTGTCTGATCTGCTACATATTACACATCTTATATTCCACTCATCTAGTTTTATAGGACCATGCCAACATGCTCAACCAACGCTGTTAAAGTTTGATAGTTAACACAGAAACTGGGAAAATACAACATGGTAGATGGCATGCTTTACTGCCCCAGGTTTAACTACCTGCCAAAAACCAACCAAACAAACAAAAAACCAAAACCCAAACAACATGAAAAAAAAAAAAAAACCACCACAAAAACAAAAAGCTATCCTCCCACCCCCCCACCTCAACCCCCCCCCAAAAAACCTCAGCACCAAGCACTTCATTTTGGAAGACTGAGGTTTTTACAGTAGGGTGTCTTGTACCTTTACACAAGTAACACTTATGGTACAGAAAACAGATCTCATTATCTCAAATACATAAAATCAAGCTCTATGTTTAAGACCACCACTGAACAGCCACTTTCTTTGTCATTACTGAAAAGTATCAATTAACATACTGCACTGATCAGTGAAAAATATTATGTAAGACAACAACTCACAAAATAGATGCCCCTACAGCCACAATTTACAGGCCAAATATCCTGGTGTAAGTAATAAGAATTCTACTGTCAGTAACAGAGTATGAGATAGGCTTTGCTTTGGTCTTCAAGTCTGTATTAAAATATATAAGCTTTGCTTTTTATATAACTGCCCTGCTAACATATTTCCTTTCATAAGGAGTGAGGAAGGGAAGTAGCACAGCACAGACGTCAGACTTCAGGAGAGCAGATTTCAGCTTACTGAAGGAACTGGTTGATGGGATCCCAAAGGAGGCTGCTCCAAAGGATAAAGCTGCTCAGGAAAGCTGGCATACATTTAAGGAAAACATCCTCCAGGTTCATGGATGGCTCATTCTGATACTCAGGAAAACCAGAACATTTAAATGTAGCCAGGCTAAAAAGTAACTCAAGACTAAGTTCCAAAGCAGCAAGGCAGCATATGAAAGTTGGAGGCAGGTCAAGCCTGTAAAACAGGAACTTTAGGCATGTAGGGATGGTGTTAGGAGTGCCAAAGCTCATCTAGACTTGACACTTGTGAGGAATATCAAATGGCAACAAGAAAATCTTCTACCACTGCTCTAGTAATAAAAGACTGAGGAAGTAAGTGTGCATTCACTGATGAATGGAGAGAGTGATGTAGTGACAGGAGGCACAAACAAGGCTGAGATGCTTTCTTTGCTGCAGTCTTCACAAGGTGCCTCCACCTTCCATGCTTAGTGATAGGGTACAAGACGGACACGAACTACCAGCAGTGGATGAGAGCTGAGTCAAGAACTGCTGCCAAAACTCAACCCATACTGCTCCATGCAGCTGATGGGGTGTATCCAAAGAACTGGCCAGTATCACAGTGCGACTGCTTTCTGTCACCTTTGATATGTTGTGGAAAAGGCAGGGGAAAGGACTGGTCACTGCACAACAGCAAACATTGCATGCATCTTCAAAAGCAAGCCAAAAGTGTGGTCCAGAAACTGCAGACCAGTTGGCCTTCTTAGGTCTCAGAGAAAAATCATTAAATGAGTCATCTTGGAATACACTCCTGGGCACCAAGGGTGAATTATGTCCGATTGCCTTCTCTGATAAAATGACCAGATTTGTGGTTGTCAGTGGATGTCATTCACCTCAACTTTAGCACGGCTTTCAACACTATCTCCCACAACACTCTTGACTCCAAGTTTAGACCTTACAGTCTGGGTGGATGGAAAACTAGATAGGTAAAATACTCGTCAGATGGACAGGCTAGAAGAGTTGTGGTTAGTGGGCCGTAGTCTACCTGGAGACCAGAAACAAGCAGAGTACTGCAAGAGTCTATCCTGGGACCTGACTAGTATTTCTATCAGTAACCTGGAAGAGGTGATGGAGTATGTTGTCAAGTTTGCAGATAACACCAACCTGGAGGACCAGTTGATATGCAAGGGCAGGGCTGATGTTCAGAAAGACCTGAACAGGTAGAATGAATGGGCTGACAGGAGCCTAATGAAATTTAGTTTGTCCTCACAAATGTGGAATCCTGTCCCTGGAAAGGCAAAGCCCCTTACAATGACATAGGCTGGGGATGGGCAGGCTAGGGAGCAGCTCAATAGAGAAGACTCTGGGGGCCTTTGTGAGCAGCAGAGTGCAGGCCAGCCACATACCCTGGCAACAGCAAGGGCCAGCAGCATCTTGAGTTCTATGAATAGTAGGGTAGCCAGCAGGTTAAGGGAAGTGACTATCACCTTCTGCTCAGCACTCACCAGACCACACCTAGATACTGTGTCCAGTTCTCTCCCTTTCTGAAAAATGTAGATAAAAAGGAATGAGTTCAGCAGAGGTTCATCGAGGTTGTCAGGGAAAAGAGCATGAGGAGGCTGAGTGAGATGAACTTATTTAGCCTGGAGAATGGCTGAGGTGGTTTCAGGGGGGAACAGCAACCTCCAGTACCTACCTCTCCAGGGCCAGAGTGGTGGATCACAGGAGGGTGAGAGACAGTGGGCATTAACTGAAACACAAGAAGTGCAGACTGCAGCTAAGGAGAAATCCTTTTCCTCATGAGGACAGCCTGGCAGTGGAGCCAGGGCCCTGAATTATTCTATGATCCTATGAAACAAAAAATAGTTAACAACTCCATCCACAAATCTTGGCATGCCAGGCTTATACCAGTGCTCAAAACCAATAAACATACGCTGAAAAGGATAACTTCCACATGGTTTAAAAGCCAGTAAATTTTCCCCATCAGTGATTATGGATGGTGAATTTTGCAACTCTTTAGTTATGATATGCATTTAATTTTAAAAATGCCACTAGTTAGCAAGGGAGGACAAATGAAAGCGGTTGGTTGTAGTCAGAGGTAAAATCCAAAAAATATTGTTTAACAAATCCATAAACTTTGAGAGCTGCATATTCTTCTGGGAGGAAGAAGTAGAAAATAATTTTCCCGTAATACTGATAAAGTGTCAGATCACAAAAACCAAACCCAAGATAGTTGTGTGCTAGATTTCCCAAAGTCTGACAATTTGTATTCAAATTAAATCTTTAGTCATATACTACAAGCAGGCTGCCTTTTGATAAAGTAGTTTTTCCTGATATATTTAAGTTTTCTTACTCCTCATTACACTTCATGACTACTTAGAGCAATGTAGCCCCTTGCTACTTAAAAACTAACATTATTTTAAGAAAAAAACAGACTGCCTGAAGAAAAGAGCTATCATTAATCGCATCCACATTCAGATACAAAATTCCATGAAGGGGTGAATAATTCAATGATTCATTATGTGCAACTTCTGATAGGGTTATACCCCTGCTTTTACAGACATCTGAACAAATCCTGGCAGCTGGTGACTGGCTGTATGGTGTGTTGTACTTCTTACCTACCATGAGGCCTCAGCAATGAGGCAGCAGCATGTTGGCAGAGATGGCAGAGCAGATGCCCTTTTTGCATTCACTGTCCAGACAGAAGCTACGCAAATACGCTAGCGTGTAATTGGGAAGAAACAAATTAGTAACACAACGCAACCGCTGCTGAGGGAAAGCAAGTGGTAATACAATGGAATTTAGCAAAAAGACACAGTACAAAACTGCTGCATACCTCTCTGTACCACGCTGGGGTAAAGATGCCCCAAGATAGCCCAGCTACCAGTAGAGAGCTTGCACAGACATCCAGGCAACTTGCAATCCTCTCTGACAGCAAAATTAGACTAAGTAAATTTATTTGTACATAGGACTTCTACCAGTATTACTGAACTGAAGATGTACCATTTTAACCATGGCTACAGACACAAACCGAGAACAATGGCAGTGTTTTGGAAGTATTCTGCAGCCCTGCAAGGGTGACACAAGGCCCAAAGAGCCATTTATTGCAATCATTTAAATCAGAAGTTTGTTTTAAGTGCAAATGAGAACAACAGCCAGGAACTGTATGTGTAAAAAAAAAAAAAAAAAAAAAAAAAAAAAAAAAAGACCTTTCCTCCAGCTATAATCTTCATACACAGCTAGTGCTTATTTTTGGCTCCAGCTTCACAAAGTTTGCTGATTAGGTTTCTGGAGAATAAACAACTATCATAAACCAGATTTCTCACACCTAACAATTCACTGTATCTTTCTAAAAAGCATGGGATATGAATCTGGGTGTCCCTTACGTACAGTCAGAGATGTTTTACATGGAAATCCCAGGCTCCCTTGAACAATTTAGCAGGAAAATACACAGAAAAATTAATTTAACATTTTTCCAGTGGCATAGTGACCTCAGTAACAGCAATTTTATACACAGTGATTATGAAAGCCAAACCAAACAGACTTGGAGAACAGAGTAATAATTAGAAAGCATACAAGGGGTGGGGGAAAAAAAAAAAAAATATATATATATATAACTGTTCCTTCCCTCACCACTGAATACGAAGACAGCTCACTTGGAAATAATTTACAAAAAGTGTTGCCTAAGATTGCAATTAATACCAAAACACTTTTTTCCTTAAAAAGATTTTTTAATAACATAAATCAGAAACTTTTGTGTCATTATACAGGAAAAAGAAGGTATAAGGGCAGCTTATGTTAACATGCCTGTACTAGCCTTCATGCACAAGGACAGGTTAGAAAGAAAAAGGGGGGGGCAGGGGGAAGGAGGAGAAGAAGAAGAAGAGATAACACACCTTAAGATTTAACACTAGTTAGAAACCAGCACAGCTATCCACACTTACCAGAAAACAAGTACTCTCGTTTCTCAGACATGTTAATATTACAGAAACACATTATCACTTAAATAAGTACACATGTGCTAGCACAGGCTATGATTAACTTTCATTTTGCTGTTTGACATATGCTACAACCAATGTTGGTCAAATTTAATGTACTCTACACCTCAAACCTCGCTACAGAACAAGTCAGTCCATAAAGCAACACTGTTTTTCCCCCAGACTATGCTGTACCTTAATAATCAGCTATGGTATCCAGAGAATTGCAGTTACACTGCCTTTGTCCCTATGGACAGGAAGGCATATCTTGAACCCCCAGCATAATAAGACCCAAAGCCAAAAGCAGCATAGCTGTAATATAACATTTTTCAATGCAAATGTGACTGAGGCATTTAAGAAAAGACAGATTCCAAAATGAAATATAGCAGAGAGATTAGCAAAGCCACTATGATTCAAATAACAGTGAATTCTCCAAGGGTTCAAGCTTATCTGAGTCTCAGCAGCAGCATAATACAGCAAAAGTCCAAACCACAGATGCAGGGATTTTGAAGCACTACAGCAACTAGATATATACCACTAAATAAATCATCATCATGAAAATGTAATTTCTCAACAATTCCAAGATGATGAACCTTTGTTTTAAGATTAAAAGTAGAATAAAAGCAGGAACTGAACACTGTCTAAATAGTATAAATTACTGCATTGGGTGTCCATGGCAAGGTGTTGAGGGGGGGAGCTGCAGGGGCAGCCTCTGGCCTCTCCCCGTAGAGGCTGCCCTGTGCTGGGCACAGCCCGTTCCAGCCAGCTCCAGGAGACCCATGGTAGGGCACAGCAGCCAAGATGGTGGTGCCTCTGCAAAAGCATACTTAGAGGGCAAAACCACCAGGCAGTCAAGAGAAGGAGGGAACAAAAAAATAGAGTGAGAAACAGAGGAGGGAACACCAAAGCCAGGGGAGGGGATGAGATACTCCATGGCAGAGCAGGTATTTCCCTGCAGCCCATGAAGAGCCCATGCCATGAAGCCCTGCAGCCCATGAAGAGCAGCTGGAAGCCTCCTGAAGGAACTTCAGCCTCTGGGGAGAGCCCACACCGGAGCAAGTGAGAGAAGGAAGGAGTGGCAGAAAGAAAATCCCTATATACTGACCATACACCCCTATACCCCCGCAATGTGCCACTCAGGGAAGTAGAGAATAGAAGAATCAGGATCGAAAAGTGAAGTTGAGCCTTGGAAAGGGGTGAAGAAGGTGTTTGATGTTTGTCTGTTCTCACTACCCTAATCTATTTTAATTGGCAATGAATAAAATTACTTTTTCCACAAGTTGAGTCTGTTTTGCCTGCACAGTAGTTGGTAAGGGGGGGAGAGGGAGCGAGCAGCTGGGTGGGAGTTTGCCCTTAGCAAGGCTAACCCATGACAATGGGGTAGGTTGAGAACAGGGAAATAAATTATACAAGGACAAAGGCACTGTACTGTTTCCCCTCACGCCTAATAATATTGCAAAGAAGTGAATTTACTCGTGGAAAAAGATATTTGTAAGTGTGGCAGACACAGTGTTAAAATTCCTAGCGTGACCCACAATCTTACAACTCTCAAGAAACTGGAAAAACATTCCAAGATTGCAGTTGACAGTTTACTGTTTTATCCTGCAAAAGGCAAAGTAGGCTTTTGGGGGTTTGTTTCAAAACCACACCGACTTACTGCTCATGTGATGTATATTTTTACATGATACTACACTAAATGAAGATGAAACGTGCCATGCGGAAATCTATGTTTCATTGGTAAAAGAGGTAGTAAAGCCTGTACACAGGTGACAAAAGTCAAAAAGATTTATCCTTAGTAAATTTCAGTTTTAATCCATAAATCAAATGTTCTGTAATATGGTCAAATTAATGTTGCTAGGAAATTTGGTCATTTGCACTATCTGTTTTTAACACTGTTATTATTCCATTATGAGATGCTTCAGCCCTTTTATTTTATTCTTACCTCATTTGATTACTCAGATTCTTTCCTTTAAATTTGTGAAATACTTACATCTTAAATGTACTTGCCTTTTTTTATGCTTGAGAGTCAATTTAAGGGGGTTCCAACTGTAGTTTTCCACAACTACAATCGCTTACACATCCTAAAAAGCTACAACATCAAGGTTTGTTTGCTTTTCGTTTCCATAAAATCTGCAGTTTTCTGATGATCATTCAATTTGTGATAATTCTACAAGCTCTCCTCTCCCAAGAGGTGGCTTTTATTAGGCAAAGTGCAGGGCTGTTAAAGCATTCTTTAAAGTGACAAGCTGTAAAAAAGCTTTTTTTTCTTAAACATAATAGAAAACTTGTTCAACAGAACTCAGCTCACACCTTTTTTGAGAGGCACTGCCTCACTTGACTCTTCAACTATCTCCTTATCCAATTAAGCACTGTTGACGGGAGCATTGTTGAAAGCTATGAAAGAAGCTGTATCCAATCCTCCTTGGCAACCATGACATAGGCCACAGAAGGATTATCGCTGGGCTCCCAACAGCTATGCAGAAAACCTGTGCTATTTTTACACCAAGATTTTATTAAAGAATTTTCCTATTCTTATTAATACTAGGCTGTACCCACCAGAAGATGCAATGATGTAAGCAATGACAAAGGCACATTTCCAGTGTACGAACTTTGCTCATAGCAGATTTAGGAAGCAAAAAAGGCAAAGTTGCCAAGAGCTTTCAAGCACCTTGTGTATGCTGCAGCTCTCACTGCTTCTGCCAGCTGTACAGCTGAACCAGTGATAACGCTGGTTGGAAATTTTAGAGTAAACACGCTAGCACAGACAAGACTCCAAAGGGAAAATACGAAATGAGCTTTTGGCAAAATAATAAGATAAATAAAAAAAGACGACCTAGTAGGCTGGATGTACCATAAAGAGCAGTAATAGTTTTGTAGTCATATCTATGAGGAAACTCCTGAATGCATTAGGTAGGGCACCATGCTCCTAAGCAGCTATATGCCAGGCAGCTTTCACATGTTTCAAACCATTATAAATAAAGAGTAAGTGCCAAAGTCATTATCCTCCCTCCCCTAAAAAGCCTGAGCTAAAGAATATCAGGCACATGCAGTTACTGCTCATGCTAATCATCACTGCTGTAAGATGGAACAGCAAAGAAACAGACCTGCATGGTATTGAGAAAAATAATTTGACTAATAACTTTTGCCTAACAGTAACGTGCCTAATAAAATGTATGTTACAAGTGGGTATCCTTTTAGCACCTACCAACCGTACCTTACAATAAACCTCCTGAACGATATTGGGAAATGATATCATTTTATACCTTGTAATTCATAAATGGAACGTTTCAGTCATTTTAGTCGGGATGAACAAGTACCATCAGTCCAAACAGATTTTTATACATTTGGCCATGACAAACAGAAACAGATGGGAATCCACTTTCTATCTACTATGTAAAAAAAAGAACATATGTAGGTTTCTTAAAACACAGTAAAGAAAGTTTTTAATCAATGTTGACATTTGCTGTGCACCAGTCTCTCTTTCAAGAATCAGGGTTAGAAAATGTGCTATAACACATTATTTTCACAGACCAATTTGTTTGGTCCTTCTACAACAATGAAAGCCAAGCTGGATTCTCAGCAAGTGTTCAACAGTCTTAAAGACCATAAAAGTCTGAGTACGGAAGAAAGAACTTGAATACACAGATAATCACATTTCGTAAAGCATACACAGAAGTACAGTTAGAAACTGGAACATAACACTGAGCAACACCTGAAAAAAGGCTTTAGCAAGTCTATCAGAGGTAACACACATAGTACAGAAAAACAGGCATGTTTTATTAGTGCGTGAGATGTGAAAAAAAGTCTTAATATACTGTTTGTTTCTGAAAAGTGTCCTAAAATATTAAGATACTCAGATATATGTCTGTGACAATCCTTCCAAAAATGGTTGTTGATGACAAGCAGGTTAATATCTCTCGAACTTTTCACAATACCAAAACAAAATAGTTTGAGGCATATGTATGCCATGGCATTTCACAAAAGAATCATAAAAGTCATGGAATAACAATCTTTAGACTAAATGTAAATTCCTATGTTGAGTATAGTCACCCTAAATAATGTTGCAGCCAGTGGCAAACCAGTCAATATAGTCAATGGAGTTTAGCACACAATTCATGTCTTTCTTAAACTCAGGCCTAAGGTCTCTTGCTAAAGAAACTGCAATCTGCAAATGCCTGTTTCTCTGCTAACATTACATGAATTTATGGTGACTAGCTCAGCTGTACACACAAGGATGGGTAAAGCCAGTCCAGCTATAGTACAGCATTAACCAGTCAAAATAGTAAGTCCTAAAACAACAACAAAAAAACCAAGCAAGAACATAAAATGAAATTTGAATCAGAAAGCTAACTTGAAACACAGATTTAAGGGAAAAAGAAGAATGAGAAATCTGAGGATTTCTCACAAGCAGATTCTTAGATATGCTTTTGTCATATGAGGGCAGAGAACAAACAAAACCACAAAAGTAAAGCACAGAAGGAAAGATAGTAAGCTTGCCTTGGACCAACATCAGAAGATACTAGTGTAAGTAATAAAAAAGATTTGACTAGATGCAAGTATTTAAGATTTTCTCACTATTCAGAGTTAACTTGTTAAATATTCCACGTGTTGATGCATACCATCAAAACCAACACTGTACACTTAAAATACTGTTTTCATTGTCAAACTGGGGCAGGAAACAAGAATTTGTAGCAACAGCATTTTTTGTTAAAATCCCATTCTCAATTATGTCTTCAACTCCATACAGCAATACACTTTATTTTTTTAAAACAATTAAGATACCAAAGTGATTCTTTTTTTAAAAATTATTTCATAAGTACACAAATCTATTTACAGCCAAAGGACAGAATTAAAATTTTACAACAATTAATAGATTGAGTATTGCAAATACTCCCCTTGGTATTGAAAGGAAATCATTGCATTAATCCATTGACAAGGTAAGAGCAGAGACTAATCCAGTCTGCAATATTTTAATTACATTTTCAGCGTAAGTAAAGAAATCATTTATATTGCCCATATTCAGTACTACTTAATAAGCAAAAACTAAGAAATAAACAGGGAAGTAAAGGTCATAAAATTAAGCTGACAAACTCCAATTTTCTTCTCTCAGTGAAAAAGAGGTTTTTAATACACTTCATAATAGATATGCATTCTCTCCTCAAAAACTGCTGAGTTGAAGAGAAAGGACTAAAACCACAGCTTGAGCTACTTAACAAAGGGAAGTTAAGGCTTTTTAAAAATTACATAGAATTTAAAGATGTCAATTAACCCTATTTGCTAAAAGAACAGAAGGCTGTTCTCTGGCACTACAAAAAATGGGGCATATTGAACCTTTTCACAGCTCTAGTCCCTGACTTCCCTGGTACTATGGTTTAAATCAGGCCTGAGTTTGATCCAGTCTATCTAGCTGCTCTTCACTAGTTCACAAAAGGCCATCTTCTGCAGCTTGTCCTCCTTAACATGGGAACAGATACAGCTGAAGTTGAGATTTTCTTTCTGTCCTTAACTCAGAGTTTTAGCTCATTTCTTTTATCCCACAATGTATATCTTTCCATCTTTGTAACTGACATATAAGGGTAGCTGGCAATCTTTTGTTTTATCACATCTGAGATAATTTACCCAAGTTGGTTAAAATGAGGTAACAGAAGAGTATCAAGTTTTTTCTGCCAAAAAGGAGAACCCTGATATACAATCACTGGGACATCTTGTTGATTTTTAGTACCTAAAAGAAAAGATGAGATGAATTCAAACAAAAATAATTTGAAATTTTTTAAATAAAGTGTAGAAAAAATAGAATCTGATAAATCTCCTATGAATTAAGAGGATTCTAACTGTCTTAGAGAAACCTCATATAGAATTGAAAAGGTTTACAAACTTTGCCACCAACTTAGCCTATAATGTAATTTTCCAAAACCATAAAACTTCCCATAAACACTATACAGAAATTTTGCAACTTAGAGATTTTAGAACACTGCAGCAAGATTCTGGTCACAAGGAAAAAAAAGAAGAAAAAAGAAAGAAATTAAGGGAAGGTTGAGTGGTAGTCCAAGACACTAAAGATAATGTGACATGTAAAGGATTCTTGCAGAATACCTAAACTACTACAGCAGTCCTTGGTTGAAAGATCACTAGTGATGCATATACTAAAAACCTTTACCTGCTATCAACATCATGAATTTCTCATGTAGAAATTCCAATGACAGTACATGCATATATATATATATATATATATATGCACAGGTTTTCCAAATTCCACACACTTTCCTGGTTCCATAGGTCTTAATCTCTTGGAAAGAAATTTTTGAAGGACAAATAAATCCAGCACTATTTACTCTCTACCAGATCACACACAGATAGAATGTGTTTGGTTGGTTGTTACTTGCATCTGCTTGAGTAAAGGTGTCATGCAAAAGTTGCTTACACACAGGAGAAGAACACGCTGCAGTTGGGGAACTTCAGATTCTGTTTATTCTGCATTGGGAAGTGTTTGTCATTGAGAAGTGTTTGTCAGTGCTGTGATAGATACTACACAGGCTCTCCAAAATACCAAATACTGGATATTTCATGATCAGATAGCCTTCCAGTAAGAAAATGTTTTTCTAAAAGGTAATGTAAATCATCTTTCATGAAACTGAAGTATACCCTGTCTTGTATCATTTTGCCTGGACACAGAGAACAAAGGAATAATATCCTCTTTCAAAGAACCTCTTGAAAGGCTTGTGAATCAAGCCTCAGTCTCATCTTTTTCAGACTAATCAAACCAAATTATTTCGTTAATAGTGTAATTCTTACTGCCTACTACTGCCTTCTACTACTCTCTCTTTTTCATATTAATATTTACTGATGTGTTCTAGCCAAATTGGAAAGAGTTCTCCAAAGTGAATCTTCATCAGCTTCAGGTGAAATAACCAAGTCCCATGTTTTCCATAACACTGTTGTTAATGCAACACGTTAGGAATTCAGCAGAAAAGTGAAAATGTTCATTACTCAAACAATATCAACAATATGGGTAACTAGAGAAGAATTTCTGCTAAGCCTGAAATTCTCTTTAACAAATGCAGTATGTTTAATACCAGCTGTGTACAGTAAACACAAAAATCAGTGTATTTTAGAAAATGTCACAAAATGTCAAACTTTCAATTATGTATTGTCATGATAAAGCAGCTGCTGTAGGAGAAACATTATTTGGAGCCTAAGCTTGCAACAGCAAATAGGTATGATGTTTTGTTTACACACAAAAGTATTTCCCTTATTTTTTTCAAGTTCCCTACTAGCTGAAAAGTACAACTAGCGCTATCTAGTTTAGAATATTTTTGTCACTAAAAAAAAGCACGCTGATGACAAGACTGTTATTTGAACACAACTGAAAAAATTAGTAGCAAATACTGTACTGAAATAGCTAATCTGTAATTTCTCATTACAAAGGATCCTTGTGATTATTTCTTTGAGAAACTCACAATTTGCGAATGCTTGAAAATTAGGGAACTCCCATTCCTTTGTCCCAGGAAATTCTGTGCATTTTTCCTTGCTTTTCCTCGGGAAATTTTTGGCAGCTTGAAATTACCTTGGCAGCCAATGCCAAAGTTTCATGACTGTCTTCACTACTATACTCTTAACAGTTGAAGATATTGCAACAATTATAGTAGGGAGTCTGCTACAGACACCCTCCTTTATCTAATCTCCTAAAGCAGCCGCTCATGCCAATAGGCCACTAGCTCCCATACTACCAGAAGCTGGCAAAGTACCTCTTCACCTGCTGTCATGAAAGAGAAAAATTTGTTCTTAAAGTAATGCCTAAACCCCACCCTTTTCCCTTCTGACCCTACTGTGGGAAGAAGATCACCTCATTCCAGAGCAGAAATCAAAGGGGAGAGCAGAAAAGCTGAGCAAATTATGTTATTTTCCAGAACAATGGTCCAGCTACCACTACAAAAACCACAATGCCTTCAGATACCACGTAATGGAATTAGACCTCCAGCTGTTTCACCTGTAATGCAACAAGGCAAGGAGCCACATTACTGATAAATGTAAAGGGATACCTGGTATATCCTAATTTTAAATGCTTCCTTTGCAATCAAAAGAATATTCTTTTAGCAGAGTTATGTTCTGTAAATGTATATTTAGGCATATTTTGCTTATAATAAAGCCTACTTTATCCTCTAACCATAGCAATTTGTCTCCATCATAATTTGCTTACAATTCCCAAAAATTCCTGTGTCCTTAAAATAAAGCTGGTGCAAGATCATTTGCCATTCTGTCCAGTAAAATGCAGAAAGGATATTCTTTGCATATTATAACATTAAACAGTTAAGTTGGAAAAATAATGGAATAATCATGAAATTTTATGCAAGTAAATACAAACCAGCGGTAATGCATTGGCCCAGATTCTAGTCTGTGCTTGAAAGATCCAGAGGAAATCAGGAGATTAAGCAGCTTCCAATTATCACTATTTCCTATGCATTTCCCTTTCTTTTGTCTCTAGCTGAAGGCCAGCTGCAGAATAATAAAAACTACTGTGCCCTTCAGGCTGTTTTTCTTTCTGTTACTACACAGCTTCAGAGAGGTGTTCACCGATAGAAACCTCCACAATGAAGAGCCTGTGGTCCCTTGCCACACCTGTCTTATTGAGGGTGAAACACAGGATCACCAGTTTACTGCAGTGGCTCCACATCATCCAAGGATTCTTTTATGTAAAATCTTCAACTGGTGAAGTCTCACAGGCTTCCTTCTAACATGGGGAAGTGGGATGAAGCACAGGAGTTTCAGGATACGATCCATTGTCTTAATTTTAATAATGGATATATCTTAATGACAGTATAGTTTTACCTACACAAATGTTCAGAGAAAGGAAATTCAGAACTGTTTAGAGAGAGCTTAAGAATATGTATTTTCTACAGCTTTCATTGTTGCATCATCCCAAACTCTTAAAAAGCTCCATTGTCTGTCACCAATATATATTACATCCTCTAAAGCTAAATCAATCTTCAGGACTGACTCCAGCAGTCTAGCAGCTTAAGGATACCACTAACACCAAAACATCAGCTACTCCTGGTGCTGCTCAAGCCTATGGAATCTGGCAGAAATTTAGATGCTGTAATGTTCACTCAATAGAGGAGGGGGGGTGGGGGGGTGGGAAAGAAAAGTCAGAACTTCTATGTATGAATCACAACACTACTCAAAACTATTCATATTTAATAATTTTATTTTTAAATATATAACATTTTAACTACTGTTTTCACGCAAGTGTGTGATAAGTCCAAGATAATAACGTAAACACCTTCCAAGAAGCGAGTTCAGCTTCAATAACTAGTTTAAATTACTTTCAAAGTAGTTTAGTTTTAGTAGCTTATAAAGCAGCTTGTGTAAGCTTAAAGACGACCATTTGATTTTCAGATCACACTGCTGGAACATCCAACAGTGATGTATAAGACTGTTAGAGAAAGAACATTAAAATGTAATTAGAGTTTGATCCTGCTAAATTCTCAGCAACTCCAGAAGGTGCTGAATGCCTTCATGCTCCTTTTGAGTTTCTTGGTGCACTGGCACATCTGAGCTTGGATAGTGTTCATACAGACATACAAATCTCCAAAGACCACTTCCCCAACACCTATGTATTTTTACAAGTTCTATGTGAACACTTGACAAAAGCATGTTTTGAAGAGACAAGATAAAGACAGCAAAGTCTTAATATTTAATTAGCTCAGCTGATGCACAGAAACAGACTAAGCTTTTAGCTTATTTTGGGGTGTAGAGGGGGGAGGATGTTGCTCACTACTTCACTTGAAACAAGCCTGTCATTACAAATGACTATGTCATAAAACCTAACACATAACCACTGGCAGGATCCAATTTAAAAGACCTTATTTGACTGTCTTCCCTCAAATATTTAAATGCTTCCCTCATAAAATAAAAGCTACATTAATAAATGCAGTAGGAAAAAAAAAAAACCACCATGCCCTACCCATTTGTATACCAGAAAGCGACAAAACAAAAAAATCTCTACTTAATGCATTGTGTGTGAATAGTAACATTTCTGTCATTAATTATTGCCACGTGGCACTGAACTTCTCTTTGGAAAATAAACATGAAATTACATTTGCTTTAAAAATTCTCTTCAAGATATCTTACTTTTAGTAATTAGAAGCACATTCTTTAAGAGTACTCGAAGACATTTAAAAGAAGGTTATAGCTATATTTTAGAATGGTAACATTAAAATAAAGCAAAAATAAGATGGCCTGGCAGCTACTTTAAAGATTGTCTGACAATGTCAAATAAACCAAATTCAGAGTCAATAGAAAATACAACACTGTATTATGCAAAAACAACACTAGGACTATAGTTAGCCCTACTAATAGCATTTTAAACTGCACTACAACATTCAAAAATGGTTAAATAGGTTAAGTATTGTTTGGCAGTATGTAGTAACAGATCTGAGTTCAAGAAAGTATCCTGCACTGTTAATCAGAAAAGCTCAAAAAAACCCCAAACCCCCAGATAAGGATTTGTTCTGTAGTGCTGACCTTGTCACTACTATGATGCTTTATAGTGCTGAACTACAAAAGATGTAAACACACTTACTCCTCAAAGAAAGCAAATGTAGTCTTTTAAGATTAAAGTTAATTATATGAGTCTAATTTCTACATAGGAAAAATGTTTTACCAATATAGATGGAAGTTCCAAACACAGTCACACATTGTATATCAGGTTAGTGTGATAACAAAATCCATAAATAAAAGACAAAAATTTGCAGTTAATGAAAAGCTTTAAAATCTGATGTCCTGAATACAAAAAAATTCAGAGAATAAATTTTTCTCCCCACATATATTATCCCTATATCTTGAAAGAAAGACTCGACTATAATGCTTACTTTAAAGAAACTGCCCTGGGAGAACAATTTTCAAAAGTTTTAACACAGTAAATACTCTGTACTGTGAGTCACTCTTTCCCCTTTTAGGAGAACTGAGAAGAATTTTCCATGGAGCTGTGATGTCCAGGAAGGACACTGAAGTTACCTGGAATGCTAGGAGAGACTTCTACAAGCTCCAAATTCAAGAGAGCAGCATGGCGAGTACTGACAGAGTAAGGGCAAGAAATCTAAGCACCTACAGGTGCATGGTTATTCATCATCTTCCCAGTGGCCATGGTAGGGAATCCCTTCCCAATGCATTTCTCTACAACATAATCAGACACTCTTTCATGTTTCTAACAGCTTAGACTCATGAAGTACGTATGATCCTTCTCTTGACATGACACATGCTTTTGAAGTCAAAGTACACATGCATGTTTTAACTTCACCTTCCAGCCTTTCACGTGCCGTGTTAAAATTTAGACTTTCGAATAGCAAAAAGGAGAACAAGGGGACAGCTTTAGGCACTCTTGCCCTGGAGGGAAGGAGATAGCACTGTCAGATGCAAATTGTCGTCATGTCTCAAGAAAGCAGGACAGCCAATACCTCAATAAAGTAGCAGTAATACTGCTGAAATCTTGATCCCTTTCTTTCCAGGCCTGTTCTATTTTGAAACGATCTCTGTATTTAAACAACTCATGTCCTTGAGACGAAAGAGAACAATACCTAGAGACTTATAAACAAAAACATACAACATGGAGTTCAAGGCTTAGTATGGAAACTTGAAAGCAAGTTTCTAATCCTCTCCTTTTTGCAATTCTGCTTTTGAAAATAGAAACAATTTACTCCACATTTCTTCAGGAAGTGCAGAACTGTAGAAGTGCAAACTGTAAGAAGGTCACCTTGTTGTGAGCAGGGATCAAAACAGCAAACTAATGGAGCCATAATTCAAATAGATTAAAAAATATAGAATCTCTCAAGTGTTTTTTACAAAGTAAATAAAAAGCAAAAAAGTTTGTTATTTTCTTAGCTGCAGAAAATGTATTTGTAAACTTTTAAAAACTATTTAGAAATGGGTATTTAAAGGCTGCCTGAACTAAGCATCTGACCTAGAAATGATTTTCAGAAGTAAACCCCAGCTGAGCTACTGTGTTTACAATCACGATTACGATTGTCTCATTTTCTAAAAGCAAACATAGCCATACAGTATAAATTTGTCTCCAGTGGGTATAAGTCCCAACACAGACTGAAGAAATCCTCTCTTATCCAGCCAGTTCTCATATCTTATAATGAGCCCTATCACACAGTGGAGTAATTAAGAGTTGATCTTATACAGGAGAAGAGCACTGGGGTTTACTCACAGCACAGGTATAAGGCATCCATAATGAAACACTGCAAGACAAAAGCTAGGGAAAAAAAGATTACTTATGGCCTTTATCTCAGACTACAGCAGGCTTTGTTTGATAATACCATTAACTTACTGGGTCAGTTTTAAGTCTTGGAATCTCTTTGCCATGTATAAAAAGATTTCTATTTATGCACATAAATTGTATTTTATTGACTATATTCATGTTTTACTCTAAATCTTTTTGAAAAACAACATTGCAACTTTTAATTTCATACAGACTATCCATTCTTCTTTCTGTACACTTCAAAATCTGCTTTGCAGAATAGCCAAAAAGCACCCTCTCCCTACCTGCCCATGGACATGAAAAGGTTTCAGCTTTTGTTTTAGTAAGTTTTCTTTTTAAAAATGCAAGACCAGAATCTTGTCTTGTAAGACAAGACCTAAGAATCATAATTATCACTTGCACTGATTGCCTGATTTACCAACCAAAGATGCTGCAAAAACAGGTTTTGTGCTCATCTTTCTTGTGATTCTCAAAATCAGATTTGGCATGTTATTGATACCATGAATATAATGTACATCCTCATAACCACTTGCAGCAAGAGGAAAACAATGTTCAGGAATGCAGCTTTTTAAGATGTATACTCATGAGCAAAAGAAAAATTTCAGAAGTTCTTCCAGCATTTCACTACAAAAAATTACAAACTCACTTCTAAAGCATAGTAGTTTTACAATACCATACAACCTGTACAATGAAAGTTTTACGACATTAGGCACTTCTGCTTCTATACCTCCTTGAAGAACTTATCATACATTTGTATGTGCTTTTATGTGCCTTGGTTTAAAATTCCCATAAGTCTCTGAAACTAAAATACTAAACTAATAATTTACTACTAATTTAGCTATCTGACTATTTAATACATTTACTTACTTATTATTTTTCTGATGTTTAAATATGTGATACTTTATCACAGGACAAAGGACTTAGATATTCATATTTTAAACCACACAATTTTAATTCATGAACCTTCGGCTAGCTGATCACCATCTTTTCACTCTCAGTCACAATGCTCTGTCTTCATGTAATGCAGTTGTGTAATATCTTCTATTGAAAATGTCAGATAAATCCACAGAACAAGATGTTTTTAATAAAGTCAGGAATTTCACAAAACCCAGCAGTGTATTTTTCTAAATATTTAATATTTGCATCTTAATTTTAGAAGTGATTATTTAATTCATATCCTTACTTTTGACCAGCAAATATTTTTACAGACTTTTTAGGTTAAGCCATTATTTTTTTAATGACTATTGAAGTTACAAGGTGATTCTGTCAATGTCATTTTAAACTGATCAGTGGAGCTGCTTAGAGAAGAAGGGACTTCCTGTATATAAACATATTATATTGCCTATTGCCTAGATATAGTATCTTGCCATACAATTTGAAGGCAATTTTTAATCTATGTAGAAAACCGCATTTTTCTGGTACCTCAAACATTGAGATCAATCCTCCAAAACTAAATTTAAGTAAATATAAACCATTTTCTTACATCACAGCTGTAAATAGGCTTTTTATAGGCCAAATACAGTAGTCACCATTCAAAATTAAACCTGCTATCTTGAAGATATGCTGTGTAGATATTACAACACCCTCCCACATTTCCAGTGACTAAACAAATATGCCGCCTCTGATGTCAGTATATGGACACCACAGGCATGTCCTGGATTTTTAATACAATTCAGAGAGAAACTTAGTAGAGGCAGAGACAGCAAAATGACTCAGACTTCATTAAAATATTGCTGTTTGCAGAGTTGTGTAATAAGAGAAGGCAATAAATAAATACTTCAGATATAAACAAAATGCAATCATAAATATATGTAACCAAATACATACAACTAAATGTCTTTCCCCCTCAGATGCCTTACACAATCCTCAATAAGATCAATGTCTGTTATTCATATAGTAACTTGATAAACTAAAGGAAATCACTCATTCATATTCTATAAGTACAGTAATAGGTGCTTTATTAAAAGATACCCTTTCTTGAAAAAAAATCTTTGAAGTTTCCCTGACTTGTGTTTTAGGATATGTATTTTTCTTCCATTATAAACCACAAGCTTGTCTCACTTCCTAGGTCTTAATATATATTTATGCTATTGTCACTTATTTAACATTCAACCTTCTATTATGGACACAGCATTAAGCTAAGTAGAGGCAATACTACACTGTTATGCATGCAGTGCAAACAACAGCATGAGTGTAAAAAGGCACCAGATGAAACAACAGATGAGGCTTTAAAAGAATGGTGCATGTGGAGCAAGTCATAATAAATAGGACAGCTGTAAATCCAAGGAAAGAATGCAGACGAAGCAAGAAACAGGCAGGTGTTGGGTGGAGTGCTGTCTGCATCCAGGCCACACCACAGCTAAGGTGACAGCACAGAAGCAGCAATGCTCCCACAGAATTTAACCTGGCCTCAGCATAGAGTCTGCAGAAATCACTGAGAATCATCACCTGTGATGAGAACTCAAAAGTCAGTGTTCCCTTATCTGCCGTACCTCAACAACTAATACCAGCCAGACTGTTGGGACACCTCAGGAAAGATGATGAGGTCAACATGAAAGAATGAGTGTAATAAAGTGAGTGAGTGAAATCTACAAAGACATGCATGTGAATAAAACCAATTCTAAATTTTTTTTAAATCACCTTCCCCTCCTGCAGAGTCTTGCATTGAGCTTTTCTATCATGAGAAAAAGTATGAAATACAATTATTTAACATATACTTTTGCTGTCAGCACTGGAAATTATGATCTGAGCTCTACACATACACAGAATAGGCCACTTGACATTTGGCATATCTGGTTCATTTACAGCTTTTCAATTCTGCTGGATTCTCTTTTGAAAAACATCTCAGCAAAGTCTTGTTTGATTCAGCTCTCAGCTCAAATGATACCTTAACCTAGATTTACCAAGGAGACTCACAACAAAGCTAAAGTAAAGCACCAATTTTGTTCTGGGCTTGAAGCACCACTAAACTTGTTTTGTAGACAAAGCAAAAATCAGCTCAAGAACTTGAGTTTCAGATTTAGTCTTCCACTCCTCAAACTACTAGAGGAGAGAAAGTGCCCCAGAAAGTGTAATTATCCCCAGCAAGTTGTGCACTGGGGATGCACACAGACTATTCAAAACCAACTCCTACGAGGCATACAGCTCTCAACACTACTGTAACAGGCTCCAAAGGGAATAGTACCCTAACTCTGTTTGAAAAGGTCTTAGCACAGTCCTAAGACAAATAGTTTTTAAAGGGGAAAAAACAAAAAAATCTTGTAGAAGTTTAGAACCCACCAGGATTGTAGTAACTTCCACAAAGGAAAACAAAATAGCTGATCACAGCCTAATATAACAAGACGTCTTTGAAACTACTGCAAAAAAGTTCAGGTAAAATGAACATAATTCTGGTGGAATCCAATATAAGGATCCTGATAAGAATTTGTATTACTTTTAGAAGACTTGGGAGGAAACAATCTGCAAAAGTTTGAATTTTCACTACTTCTACTGATTATTTTTCTTTATATTCCTCACCTAACTATTTCTTACTGCTTCAAGGTTTCTGTTACTAATAAAGCATATATAGCCTACTTGTTGGCAACACTACACATGTTGCCTAGAACTACTCCTCAAGATTTACACTAAACAAAATGGCTGCATACTTTCAGACCCTTCCAGAAACAACAGCACAGCCAAGGAGGGCAAAGCTACCTGGACAGAACACAGCATGGGAGGGGACGGAAGAGTGCAGCCAGCAGAGAAGCATGCAGCTGCACGAGAGAGTTATAAAAGCCAGAAGAAGGGGGAGCCAGCTGGAAAAGAGATTTGGATAAGGGCAGACATTAGGTGGAAAAGTCTTCATTGGGGGAACAAACAGGGAGGGAAATAAGAAGAAAAGACCTCTGAACACAGGAACGGGGCATTAGAATGGAGAGAGATGCTGGTGAGGAAAGAGATGGGGGTGGATGAGGCAGGATGGATGACACCACACACAGAGAGGAGGCCAGTGACAGGCTGGTCTGTAACCACTGGAGTATTGTCTACTCCAGACCTCAGAAAAGAACATCCAGAATCTACATCCCTCTTTCACCAGAAAGAAAAACTTAATTCAAAGGCAGAGGTTTTGCCTCATCCCTTCTGCTATTGATTAACATTCAGAGTGAAACCTGCAACAGCTACCAATCACTGTGTTAGCTCTAACATAAAAGATAGGTATTGACAATGTAAAAGTACAAGTCCCGTTGTAAATCACACATGAGAAAATTTCCAATTCTGTTTTTTTTAAAATACATTTGAACCTTAAATTAAAGGAAGTATTAAGAGAATAAACGTTGCAAAGTCAAGAACTCTTAATTAGGAAACACTACGATTAAAACTACATGATCGCCCTTAACCCATTCCATTAGGTCTGTATGCTTTTTAATCAAATGACCACACTGATTTCTAACAATATATTTCACTAAATGCTCAGGACAGATATGACCTGGAAAAGAGTAAGAATTTTGTAATTGCTAGTGTTGCACACCTTTGCAGACACTTGAAGATATAAAGAGAATACAGCAAAGAACACTCTAAGAGAATGGTAAATCTCACTTTTTAAAGAAAGAGCACCTACCAGAAGAAATTGATTCTTTCCTTTACTCAGTCATGGAGTTCCTGTGTGATGGCAGGCTAGCCACAAAATCCAATTTTTCAAGAGCAGTAGCCAATAAAATATCACAAAAGGAAGCTGCAAAAGTGATGAGCTACTATGTCTGCAGTTTAAGTCAGCTAAATTGTGGTTCAAAGCGCTAAAAGAAAATGCTAAAATTTAAAATGCAAGATGATTGGCATCTCATATTGGACACTGTAAATCAACAAAATATTTCAGCTTTTATACCTTTCAAGCTTGAAGTTCACCAGCTGTAAGATGCAGATAATAATATGAACTAATTCACAGGAGTATTGTGATGTTAAATTAATTTTTTTATGAAGTTTACAGATGCGATCACGAAAGTATTACAAAAACATCTAGAAGGAATTTTCCTTCTTTTTGGTACCTGGTTTGAATAATGAACAGTATGACTACACATTATTTGCTCTGATAAAGGAATACTGAATAAGTGAATCTTTTTAATAGAGAAAGATCACGTGGAAAAATATTAAGAATATTAAGAAAAAAATTCTTAAAATTAAAAATTACATATTAACATAACAGGGGTGAACTGAAGTTGAACTGACCCCTTAGTTTTGAGAGACTAATTTTTCAATAGCTTATTTTGTAACATTGTTCTTTTACACACAGTTTCTTGATCAGTGTAAGAATGACCTAATGACCTACTAAGATGTTAACTGTACAACTTTAGTCTCCTCTAGGCAACAAAAAGCACGGAACACCTTGCTGCTATGCAGACAATTCAAAATACATGAACTGTCTGAAAATCTTAGGCTGACATTTTACAAGCACCTGTCTGTGAAACATTGTAAAGGTGCATTTGATTTGGTTTTATCAGTATGATAGGTTCTTCATGAAATGACCTACTTAGAGAAACAACTGGAATAAGAATGCAAAGTTGCTAATCTCACAGTAAAGCACCTCAATAAAAATGTAAGACTAACATCTTACAGCTGCTGAACTGTGCTACATTTGCCAAAAGAAATATTGTGAAATATCTTCAATACTTTTGAATAAATGTATTAGCAGTAACTTAAAGAAATTTAACCATTTGTGTAACCAACTTTTTTTAAAAGCATCTGTAATTACCAATCTGATTACAGACGTAATTACAGCTGACTAAAAAGGACCTACTGAGTTGACACCAAGCAGTATTTTACTCTACTAAATTACTTCAATGCATCTTAATTTTAGTGTGTTGTAAAAATAAGGGGTTTTTTACATTTCTAACTGAAATTTCTCAGACAGAAATGTATGTACATCTAGTACCTGGACAGTGAACATCAAGCTCAGCAGGATCACTAACCACTGATCAGCATATGCACAGGATATGTGGCACCTTCCTCATATCAGATTTCCACAACACAATTTTGCAGCTCTTGCATATAAATTTCGGCACTTCCTGGAAGCTTCCAAGTCTACCTGGATAAAATATTTGAATGGAAAACCAAGGCTTAGGAGAATCTATGCTACAGATGACAAATCTACTCCCAGAAATTCTCCAAAGCTGTACATCAGTAAACTCCCAGAACTGAACCAGCTCAGTCATGTGCCAGAAGAGTTTATGCCCACAAACAACACACAAAAGCAACAAGGCAAAGCCAGTGAAAGAATTAAAGAAAAAATTTAAACAAAAAAAATCCCAAACAACCAAAAACCACACCCCACACACTCCCCAAAAAAACCCAAACCAACAAACCAACCAACACAAAACAAACCAAAACACCACAAGCCAACGCATTTCCCTTAGCTGTATTTCTCTGACATGGTAGAAAGCATGTGACACACCATACCTGTTTCTAGCTCCTGGATAATCAGCTAGAGCAGCAAGGTAAGCACAGCTCTGTCCCTGAGTAATTTCTGACAATGTAAATTCTCTTCAAAAATCTCAGAAGTTAGGACAGCTTAGGCTCCAGGAAGCTATTCAATATTAAGCTCAATTGCAACTCTCTATTACTATTCAATTTTTAATGGCAGGACTATCAAAGTAGCTAATAACTCATACATCGAGGAAAAAACTGTGACAAGCTTTCATTTTGCTGGAAGACTACACAGGACTAGTGTTAGAAATTTTAGTACATAGAAATAGTTTCAAATACTGTCAACTGTGAAAAAGCCCTCCCCCCACCCCTTTTTTTTTTTTTAAGATCCAACCTTAAAAGCTAGCCTTACAGGCTTTACATATGTCATTTAGGTGACTGAATTAGAAATTTTTGTACCTAAATAGTCTAAACTGCTCCCCAGAGTTTCTACTGTCTCTATAGACAAGTCAGTATATTAATTCAGGCACTTCCATTACAAGTATGGCACTTGGAAAGCTTAACTAATTAATGCATTTTCAGTCTCCATTTAACTTTAAAGGAGACATTTAATATCTTTATTTCCAAATCATTCTTTTCCTCATGTTTAAGTATTTCTAGCAACTGGAATGTGTTAAAATATGGGAAAACAGTGATTTAAATCTGACCGTGCAATCTGAAGTATAAGTTTTCCTGAATATTGATTTTTAAAAGTACTTATACACCTAAATATGCAGACAGGTATGTACTAGAGTTTCTAGAAGTATACAGGAGCCTAATTCACAAAAGCTCTCCACTGTCATTGGCCAAAAGAAGACTTCACCACCCCATCAATAAATATCTTTTCCCATAATACAAGAGACTGCATTTTCTTTGCACAGCAAAAGCCAGTAGCTATTTGAAAGATGACTGTGGATTACCATATCAGAGGTTTATAAGAAGTAAACACTGGCTTCCCTAAGGCACCTGAGAAAGACACACTGGTAATGTTAAAAATACCACCAAGAAATTTCTAACAATCACAGGCAGGATGATTTTTCCCATCCTACATGCCCTCAAGCACCTTTTTCTTGAACACCCTGATGATAACAATAAAACTTCTTTAAAAATGCATAGTGAATTTACTCCTGTTACATTTTTACACAAAATGTTTCCATTAAAACTAATGTAACACCCATGCTCAATACTATTAGCAAGTTACTGCAACAGAAAGCAAAATATTGTAAACAATTATAAACATCAAAAGATCCCCGATTTTAATTTTGCATACAAATAAAGTAAAAAGAATTGCCCATATCTTTCCTAAAACCTGGGAAGCCAATATAACAGATTTCAATAGAACAGTGTTAAAAGTGAAGTGTGAAACTCTTTTAATATTAAATGTCTTCTGAAATATTAGTGAACCGCTTCACTTATATTTTTCACAATCTTAATAGGCATTAAATGAAGCAAAATGAATGCAAGACATCCACTGTTCCAAACGAACCCACATTATACTGCATCTAATCCTTATGGTCAAATATGATTGAAACCTTAATTTCCCTTATAGAATCATAGAATCATAGAATGTTTTGGGTTGGAAGGGACCCCTAGAGGTCATCTAGTCCAACCCCCCTGCAGTAAGCAGGGACACTGCTAACCAGATCAGGTTGCTCAGAGCCCCATCCAACCTGGCCTTGAATGTT
>JAKFQP010000061.1:644422-779212 GCA_023375905.1 Nycticorax nycticorax | reverse complement strand
AAAAAAATCAAGTAATAGCAATAAATCTTAACAGAGAATCCATGGTCCCAGTTAATACAGCAAGTCTTTCATTCTGGGTTGTTTTGAACATATGCAGTACTATCAGCTGGCAACTTCCTTGCCAGACAATTATCAAGAGGTCATCCAAGTTTGAGACTGTGTTTCAATGCTGCACAGATACGAGCTAACAGGGAGAAGCCACAGAGCAAGTTACAGGATGCAGAAAGAAATAACAGGCTTATGCTGCATCATCTCAGCTTCAGAAGGTAGTGCTGGCAGCCTCTGAGATAGAGCAAAAAAAGCACCTACAACATTTTAGGACTATATAAGCATGAATTTGCTCAGGAAAAAGATTCCCAATAAAATTGGATTGTTGTCCTTGTAAAAGATATTACTATGTATAACATTCCTTCACAAAGAAAAAAAAAGGAAATTATGGCCTGATTTTGGTTTAATAAATGTATGTGTTAATTTAATTAACATGCATTTTCTTCGCAGTCATTTTATGAATAGCTCTGGAAGGTAAAACAAGAGTACTGAATCTTAATTAAAAATAAAAATCCAAATGAACTGCAGCAGCATAATCAATACAAATTACATTATTTAAATTAAGCAAAATTTAATTAAAGGCATTCACATTAAATTTATTCACTTTGGATTCAAAGCTTTTCCAATTCAAACTGTTTTGTAACAATTTTATAAGCAGCACAGCAGCCAATAAATTTTCACATTATTATAAATTAACCATTATGTGCTAGACACATCATTTTTATGAAACAAAACACCAATTCTGTGCATGTTGGAGTTTAGCAATAATGCCAGTGGAAGAAAAATCTACTTCACTCTCCAGGCTGATTCTCTACAAATGCACAACACTATCGCTGCCCATTTGATTACAGTTACCCATGTTACACAAAGCAACTGAATGGTTCCATTGAAGTTATCATCTCTCTTCTCTTGCATGACAAGCAGCTGGTGAGTACATGGCAGAAAAGCTGTCTCACAGAAAACATGAAACTGTCTAAAATACATGTAGCATTTCTCATTAAAGTTGCAGAGCTAAAAGATGCAGGAGACCCGTTAGTAGTCATTATTAACACTGAAATTCTGTCTGAAATTAAATACAAAATGGCTTTTAGAGATGCTGAATTATACTAGCTGTCAATAGGACCTGAACATGCTCAGCATGTTCCGAAAGTCAGAAATAAAATGTTTGGTTAGCTGTAGAAGCTTGTTAAAATACATTCACACCAAAGTAGCCAACAAAAAAAACCCAAACCAAACAAACAAAAATGCATGATAAAGTTAGCATGTAATTTTTCCAAGTAAAAAATGCTGCAAGAACACATCTCCTGGTATTAATTTCCATATTCTATCCCACACAAAGACATGAAATTCAAGAGCATGACATTTTTTGAAAGTTTTCTTCATCTAAAAAACCTCTCTGAATAAATTCTAATTCTACCCAACTAAAGCAAAGACCTCACAATTTTGAGTATCAATTCAATAACTAAAATGCTTATAACATCAAGGGGCAGCTTCTTTTAAGAAGTCTGACAGATTAGGTCTGCAAGATCAAGCAGAGGGGAAAGGTCTTCTGAAGTACTGCAGGGATGTTTCAGGCACAGCCACAAGAGGACCATGGAAGATTTTACACTTTTCCAGGCAGAAGACCCTACAATAAGGAATAAAAAGTGAAGATTTAAGAAGAGACTGACACAATCTGAAGAAGGTACAGAATGTCATTCTAAGATGGTAAGCAAAGATAAAATAATACACATCTTAAAAGTCTCCATTACAATAAACAGGAAATGCTCCCCAGGTTCTAATATGTACCAATAGTTTAAAAAAAATGTCTGAAATGTGTGTCTTGGGTGTTTCTGATATATTTCTAAGCTTAAGAAACAAATCCTGAGATGATTTTATTAAAAAAGAAGTATATATATGTATATATGCATGTGCCACACTGCCAATGTGCTAATGTGCTAACCGGTTAAAAGTTTGCAGATCTGTTTGCCTCCTGAAACCCATGGTGTAGTGCTGTATTTCAGAGGCCAAAGATCTCTAGTACATGGTCATAAGGATTGGAAAACTTTTCTTAAATTCTTCCTTTCAGTGATTTAGCCATCAGAAACTGGTACATATTATCTTTTTATTCTTACAGACCCTGTTTTTGTCGGAAGCAAAACAAAGCATGTGAGGGAAAGGGCAGACACGTGGCAAAGCAAACCACCTACCTGTTCTGCTGCTAATATTGCAATTATTATAAATAAAGATGCTTGACTGAAATCCTCTAAGTTACAGATTTTATATCACCTCTTCATTCGTATTTACTGATTGTTGCTGACTCCTTCTGATCACTTCATAAGCAGAGAGGGGGAAAAAATATCCAAATATGCAATAGTTTTCTAGAAAGACACCAGTGCTCTATACTCTCTTTTACATGATGCTCTAAACTGTTTTTTTCACAAGATATTCAGGATTTAGAGATCATGAATAGAAAAACTATGAAACTGTTCTGTTTTCAAAACACTATAACCACTCTATCAAGTCATGTATCAAGCTGCCTATGACTTGACTATTCTACCTACATGTGCATGAAATATTTTTACACTAACATATGGCGTTTTGGTTTTTTTAAACAGATGATAGAGAACTGCTTGATAACAATTATGAATAAACCAATGATTTTGAAAAGAATATTTTGAACAGAAAGAAGAATTCAATTAGAATGCTCTTGAAGCAATTTATAAACTTCAAATAGTGACAAGGAAACCATGTATAATTTTTAACATCTATTGCAAAGAGCATTATGGGAAGAAAGTCCTGTAAGCATACCTGCGTTCAGGTCCCTAACCCCTAGCTGGAAATACCAAACCTGAAGATTGTATATGATTGAATCAGAAAACTAACTGGCTTATCCAGAATGCACCGTTACCTGCTTTGCCCAAAGCAGGAAAACAACTTCTACAACGTCAAGAACACTTTGCACAACTAACGTAACAGAACTCTCCCCCAGTTCCCTAAAACTGGAGATTACTGTAGAAATTGTATTTTCAATCTGGGGAGGCAGCATATGAAGGAGAAAGAGGAACAGCTTTAGACCAACAAAAATCTTAAATAAACATATAAAAAAATTAAATTAACTGGATTTGAGAATTACAATTTTTGTGGGATTGCACCAGTTCTCTTGAAAGCAAATAGGGTTAGGGTATACCAAACACAGAGTAACTTCTGGAAAGTCAACAAGTCAGAGATTAGCAAACAAATCAAATAGAATATGATCTATTTCCAACCAGAGATGCACACAAATTGCACACATCCTCTGAGCCCATAAACATTTTAAAGCTACATTGACAGCAGCACTTTTTTCTAGAAACCAGTAAGAATTTCCAAGCAATTCATCAAGTAGAGCAGCTACGTCAGCCAAATCAGGGAGCGCAAGTGCAGAATCACACAAATTCATCCAACTGACTTCCCCAAGATACACTGCTGATTTATCTTTTCAGCATGCACTAAAGGGCCAATCCTGATGTCAAACATGGAAACACTTTGCTCAGTGGGGCTAGCTGCATGCAGATTAATAGTTTAATGAGGAGTAGAGGGTGCAGACTTGTGGGGACCAAGTAGTGATGAATAGCAATAAAAGTATACAAGGGCCTATATCCAACCAAAGCTTTGTTAAGAAACTACATTTTATTTAACTATGCAGAATACAGATTTTTACTAACATCACAGGGGGGGCCTTGACTGACAAATTAATTCATCTTTTCTTACCAAACTCAATGAAAACTTAATTTTAAATGTGCTTGCTACAGTTTTACAGAAAACCTCAAGAATTTTCTCTCCAGCTCTGGACCAAAACCAACACAGGCAGATTTTAAAGGCACAACCACTCCAAATTCTCATTGCACTTCTACACTAAAAAAAAGTCCAATATCTGGTTATTGTACTGAAGTCCAGTCTAAAACTTAATAATCTTCTTCTTCTTTTACCATATTTTTTCCAACAAAATACTTCTAATTTTGCAACAATTAAACTATTTCACTTTTAACATCCTACTTCTTTTTGTTCAGAGTATTAAACAACACTTGAGACCACTCTTTACAGGAGATTAAATTCATCATGCAGGCAAGTACTTCTCTGATATTAACCTGTTTGCATGCAGGTAAGAAATATTTATCCCCTACAGCCAACAGTAATTAAATAGCAAAAGAGGATTGGAATAGCAAGCGCAAAAATTCTGTTTGTATCTCCCTCAGTCCCTTAAAGCTTTCACTTTTCTCAGGACCACACTTCCAGTGCCTCAGCAACCTATGTCCATTTTTTTCCTCACTGCTTCTTCTCTCTCCATTTCACAGGTCCTCATGCATATTTTCTACAAACACTCTGCCTCTGCTTTGGGTAGAGGAATGTCTGAAATGGGAGTTGAAGCTGGTTGCTATTTTATAGATTTAGTCATATGAAGTAGCTTAATATTGTCTTATTTTTAGCAGCTCCTCTATCTTAAGTGGAGGATATAGTCCCTATCTCAAAATCTGAAATTTAGCCAAATCACAATTTGACTGAGTTAGAATAAAAATCTAAAAACAAAATCCTGTGTCATTTTTTCCGGAAATTACTTGAATATGCCAGCTTTCACTTAAACCAGTGTTGCACCAAAGTTAACTCAAACTGTATATGCCTGTATCAGATCAAGCAAAAAGAAAATGCTCCAATACAAGTTATACAGTTCATTTAAGGTCCTGTTCAAGAATTTTCAACCCTAAGACTTTTAACGAGTAGCATATAAACAAGTCCTACCCACTCAAGTAGCATGCACAGTGGGTACACTAAACCTGCAACTGAGGCATCTTCCCATGTTCAGCACTTGTTTCATGTATCTGCTAGGCTGCGTAAGCTCGTTTGTACTGGAAGTAACACCTGCACTTTACTGCCCTAGTGTAGTTACCTCAGGATACAGATGTATCATTTATTCTTCTTCATTCATACAAGCCTTCTCTACTGCTCAGACTAAGTCAAGGGACTTACATTGTGTATTTATACTTACAGTGCTTTCTTTCAAATGAAGGAAGTTAAGCTGTGTGTGTTTCAAATCTATGACACTGTTCTTCAACCTTTCTTCTTCATTTTTATGTAGTATTCCACAGGCTCTCAGAAAAACAGAGAGAAAATTGCAAGTACATGCTTATCTCCACAGTATGTTTGGCCTAAGCCAAACTGGTGAGTCTAGTACCAAGTACAGGAGTGATTCACCTCCAGTAGAGGTGAATCCTGTAGAAGGTCCCAGTAGAAGATACATAGGCTAACAATGTGAAAATCATCTTCATACAAAGCTTTATCACTATATACAGAAGAGAGGAAAAAGAAAAAAAGAAAAAATAAAACCACCAAAAAACCAGAAGAACAGAAACATTTGCATTCCAGACAGTGTCAGAGATCAACAGAAACTGCATGGAAGGAGACCAGCAGAATGGTTTCCAGCATCCTGAGACTGGTTTCTAGTATCTTGAGACCATACTGCCTTCTAGTGGCAGCAATTTACTACAAAATCCATGAAACAGAAGTCTATCTGACTCTTCCAGCACTACTCCATCCAGGGGACATTGCTTATCAGCAATACCTAGCACTAGATTTACCTGGTACAACTGTGAAGACATGAACTATCTGATGGTTCCAACTCAGAGTCAACAGCTGAGGGAGGGCTTTGTTTATGAAAAGGAAGGTTGCGGTGCAGTGGTTTTAAGGGAACTGAACCCTAACACTTAACTCATCTTTTTGCCTATCAGGAAAGATCACCTCCCAGCGTCAAAATACAAAATTATTCTAGCAAGGCTAGAGAACTAACCTCCTCTTAAGAGCAGGAGAATGCAGTTAATTTTTAGGATGAGCTTTACTGATGCAAATGGTATAAATAAGAGAAAACAATGACAGATGGCTGGCTTCATCTGCCTGGGCAGGTACTAACACCTGAGCCACTTTATGGTATCTGTGACATCTTCCTGAGCTCTAAATATTACATTGGATTCATGGACATTGGTACTCTTCTGGCTAGACAGAGCAAGGCAAAATATCTTAAGCTATCTCAAACAGTGTTGGACACCTGTGTTTCAACAGCTGATTCAAGCCCAGAGGCTCTATTCTGTGAACCTCAAATTCATGAAAATAATTTCTTAGCTGAAATTCTTCTTTCTTGAAAAAACTGGAATCTCTCTTTACAGGCTGTGACATTAATATATGGACAGAAAGGGATTTAGTGGCAATAATTTCTTCTCAGTAGATCAAGGATAATTATAATCTGCATTCCGATGAAAAGTAAGGAAAGATAAATTGTATTGATTTACTCAAAATTTCATATAAATGATATTCTGAAAAGGCATGTTCATTGTAAATTATTGACTTTTTCTATGAAAAAATTCACCTCATTTGGTGAAAGCTGCTATAAAACAAAAACTTCTAAACATCCACAAAGCATGCCAACTTGGTACATTTATTACTTTGATAAATGGAACTTCTACGATATCACTTAGGGGAAAAAAAAAATCAAAAGTAAAATTAAATTCTATAATTTGTATTCACTCACAGTTGTCAGAATGTACTCCAACATTTAAAATTTTATTTTAAGGAATTCTACTCTCCTTACTTATTCAAAACTGCATTTGAAAAAAAAAAAAAACCTTTGATATTAGTGTTGGTTTGCTTTTTATTTAATAAAAAATTACAGCTTGCATGAGAGCCCTGTGCCAGAAACATGCGTAATCCTAGTCACATGTACTGTAGCATCACACAAAAAAAAGTTAGTCCAGGTAGAGACAGAAAAGATTCCTGAGAATCCACACTGAACTTGAGAACCACAGAATACACTACTCACATAACAACAATACTTGCATATAGCATAGCACAGGCTGTGGAAACACAATCATATGAAGTTTCAGATTATGAACTGACAACCAGTTGCTCTGCCAAAACTGGAGGGTACAAAAAACAATAGAATATGGTTCTCTCTTGCATTTATAGGTAAAAATACTGCAGTTATTACTATTCTTTTCTACTCCTAAAACCATTTCAATTCTAAATTCTAGAGGTACTAGAAATGCAGAAGTGTGCAAGTTACTGCCCAATGGGAGACTGATAATCTCCCCAATACAGCAATAAATTTTAGAGTGGGAAATTTTAATAGCTGCTGTTCTCTGGAAATGCTGAGTTTGTGATGTAAGAACCAAACAGGGGCAGTAGATGATGGCAGTAAGATGGGCAAAAATAAAAGATAAGGAACAGATCAAGATGAGAGAAATAAAAGAGAACGTTCCATGACAACTGTAAAGCTGAGAGTGGCACTACGATTATGAAGTGAAATGTCAAACTTCAGAATGCAAATTATTTCCTCTGAAGTGGTGTACTAACATCAGGACCAGAAATTGAAAGCATGTCTGGTTCCTGAATCCTTGTAAGATTTCATTATCAGCCAAGTCAACAATATAAGGTAGCTAATTATGATTTCCAGCAAGGAAAAACATTAATTTGTATATCTTAACTGATGCTGATATCACTGCAGACAAGTTTCAAATGTATTAACATGCAGTGTTTAAAAAAAAAGTTTCCTTGACCACAGTACCCAATTCAAACTAATAAAATAACCTGATATAAGAATCACTCATGAGCTTATGCACATAGCTATTTCTGACATTCAGTATCAAAACACTGCTGTAGGAGTAGCAAGATACTTTTTAAGACTAGGCTTTTAAATCATTCACCCACATTTAAAAAAAAAAATAAAAATGGTGCAACTGAGTAGAACTTTTTTATTTGTTTTTAAACAGACAACTAGTATTTTATCTTATACAGCAACCTAAACATAATCCCTGTTGAAAAAAATATTACCTCAATAAATTATGAGAGGTGGAAAACTGCTTTTGTGTGGTAAGTATAATTTCTTCTCTGATAATTTAAGTCACATGTATGGCCTCTCATAAATATATTGTTTGGTTAGCATAAGCTGGACATGGCTATCCTCAAGACAATGACTCTCTTTTACCCAAACAAATCAGGATACTAAATAACTTTTCTTTCTTTTGAAACAGTTGTAAGTGCTTGAGGCTGCTGCAGCACAAAACCAAAATATCTTCACAACAGTCTCAAAACAGTCAAGCTGAAAATCTAAGCCAAAGTTTCATTTAACAGCCTGTCAGTTTTTTGATCTGAAGCTAATGAATGCAGTGGCAAACAAATCCATCAAACCTAACATCAAAACAACTGCACTTCATCCCACCAAAGGGAAAAATACAACCTGCAGGCCAGCACTTTGATCTAACCTATCCATGGAAAACACGTTGCTAAGCAGCTACCACTGAAGAATGCATGAGTAATTACTGACTTAATTTTATGAAAGAGAGCAATAATACTTAAGTAGCCCAAGTTTCAAGTAGGAAAGTTTGGTAGACTTCTCTCCACAGTTCTACATGTCAGCTAAACAACAAAAAGCTTGCCAGCACCAACATCTAAAAACAAATCACGTCTTAAAAGGAGCTGCAATACAAAAGAATCATTATAATGACTAGTAAAACCACCTAGTGTGACTCTATCCCTGATAGAAGGCAGCAAAATTTACATAAGTTTATACTGAGTGAAAGTCACCAAGTGGTGCCACAAAACAGACACAGTGAGCAACAAGAGCTGTATTTGGAAATGCCAGGGCTTTCTCTGAAAGCTTTTGAAAGTATGGGTATCAATTTGGGCAAAGGGTGACAGAGTTGTGAGAGACCCTGACACGAGGATTTGGAAAAGCAACAGACACAACAATGTGGGGATTTAAACAGTAACAAGAGGAAAATGGAAGGAAAGAAACTAAAATAATCATCACTGCATAAAAAAAGAATGAGAGAGCCCTGATCAAACCTGCTCACATCACCAGTCTCCTGGACATCTCCTACACAGGATGTCCATCTCAACCCAATTCTCTGTTCTGTAAAGTACATTCTCTTATCAAGCTTAGATGGGATCATGCAGTCCAGAAGCTCTACACAAGGTCAAAGGATGTGCTTTTTAAGGGGATCCCCTATAATTAGGAACTGATTTGCAAACATCTACATTTTTCAAACATTTACAGACAGAGGCAAGGGAAAAAAAGGAATTCCAAGAAAGAAAAAAAAAATTGCATACACAGAAAAGCACAGAAACTTAGTCAAAAAATAAATCTGTTTTCAGTTGTCAGTATCAAATTGAAGTGCATAAAGTTCATTGATCCTATCCATCAGAGCTAAAATTTGGACAGGTAAAAATCATGACTGACAACCCCAGTTTTGGAACCTGTAAGCGAGAAGTTTTGCACTGTAACCCTTGTATAAGGGGAACATTGGCATTCCTTAGAAATAACGGTTACAACAGAGAAAAATATAACTTTAATAAACATAGATGATCCACAGATTTGGGGGTGAGCACAGAGGGTATCCCACCCTGCAGCTAACAAACATAGGAATACAAGATTTTTCTCAGGCTAGGGAAGTGTCTTTTATCCAATTGCTTCAGACGGATTTTTATTTTATTAGACATAAAAGAACTATGTGTAAATATTTCTATTCACCAATAACTGAATATCACCCCTTGTTCAGCACCCAAGTTATCTACTCAGCACAAATCAAAGTAGATACCTACAAAACATACAGGCTAATTGCCACTGGCTCATCTGCTTTACCAACAGTAACAAAATGCAGTGGAGTAAGGAAACTCAAAGTGCACTTCATGAAGTTACACATTTCCAGCCTACTCAAATAAATGTAGCTCCATTAGGAAAATAACAAAATTCACAGAAGCCTGAAGAAATACCCTATCTGCCCCTATTTTGCACCATATAATTTTTTTTCAAAAATAATAGCATTGAACAAATGAAAGTTACAGGAAGCTTATGATGATTAAGAATCATAGAATCGTTCAGGTTGGAAAAGACCTTTAACATCATCAAGTCCAACCACTAATCTAACCCTGCCATCCCATTACTAAACCATGGCCCTAAGCACCTCGTCTACCCGACTTTTAAATACCTCCAGGGATGGGGACTCAAAAATTTCCCCATAGGCTGTTCCAATGCTTGACAACCCTGCTGGTGAAGAAATTTTTCCTAATATACAATCCAAACCTCCCCTGGCACAATTAGAGCCATTTCCCCTTATCCTATCGCCCATTACCTGAGAGAAGAGACCAACACCCACCTCACTACAGCCTCCTTCCAGGCAGTTGTAGAGGGCGATAAGGTCTCCCCTCAGCCTCCTCTTCTCCAGGCTAAGCAGCCCCAGTTCCCTCAGCCACTCCTCATAACACTTGTGCTCCAGACCCCTCACCAGCTTTGTTGCTCTCCTCTGGACATGTTCCAGCAATGCAACATCTTTCTTGTAGTGAGGGGCCCAAAACTGAACACAGGATTCAAGGTGTGGCCTCAGCAGTGCCGAGTACAGGGGGATGATCACTTCCCTACTCCTGCTGGACACACCTGATACAAGCCAGAATGCTGTTGGCCACCTTGGCCACCTGGGCACACTGCTGGCTCATATTCAGCCGGCTGTCGACCAGCACCCCCAGGTCCTCCTCCACCGGCCAGCTCTCCAGCCACTCTTCCCTAGGCCTGTACTGTTGCATGGGGTTGTTGTGACAAAAGTGCAGGACCCAGCACTTGGCCTTGTTGAACCTCATACTATTGGCCTCAGCCCATCAATCCAGCCTGTCCAGATCCCTCTGCAGACCCTTCCTACCCTCCAGCAGATTGACACTCCTGCCCAATTTGGCGCCATCTGCAAGCTAACTGAGGGCACACTCAATCCCCTCATCCAGATCATTGATAAAGATATTAAACAGAACTGGGCCCAGAACTGCGCCCTGGGGAACACCAATTGTGACCATCCGTCAACTGGATTTAACTCCATTCACTACAACACTCTGGGCTCGGCCAACCAGCCAATTTTTTACCAAGATTAGATTGTGAGCTGAGCACTACCTACCTTTGATTCTCTAAGTCCCACCATTACTCTACTTCAGCACTTCACCAGCATCCCTCTGCACCACACCCATTTGCCAAGCATCTTCAGGAAAGCATGACTGGTTTGTTCCTTTCACCAGTATCTCGTATTTCTCTTCCTGCATGTTCTTACTAGTGGAAAAAGACAGCAAAACCTACACTGTTTCTCCTGTGGATTTGGGGGATTTTTTATTTATCTGTTATTTCTTCATTTCTGCTTTTTTTTTTTTAATCTACTTTTTATTTCTGCTTAATTCTGTCCAACTTAATTCTGTCCAAAAGTGAGAACACAGCCCAAAGCAGCAGCCAGCTGAGTTGTAGCAAAGAGCACGCTGGAGGTGCCACCCTTCATACGCCACCCCCTTAGTGGAAGTCTTACATAAACTCTAGAAAACAAGCTGGAGGGTCCATCCCTGCTCCCAGGGTTCAAACTACTACAGGTAGGTAGGGTACACATAGTGAAACCAAGATCACAAGTTTAGCATTTTTTAAAGACAGAAAATAATTTTTTGAATTTGCACCCATGGTCTCTGCTTAACCAAAGTTTCCAATACTGGGGATCTAAATGACCTCTGATCTAACATTTCCAATCGATTTCACAGAACCTTTAACACCATCTCATTTCATGCAGGAAAGCAGTATCATCACACAGCCTAAATATTTACTACAACTTTAATGGAAATCTTTGTGTGAATGTTTTTTTCCAAAATTAATGAAGAATGAATATTGACTGTACTTCAGGATTTTTTCTTTTTCTAAGACAGAAATCCAGCTGTAAGCAATTAGAAACTATTCTGTAAAAATAAAAGTGTTCCTGTAGGAAGACAAATAATCGGTCATCAGTATACAATATTCTCTAAGGAGAATACAGCAACAAACTGACCTAGATATTGCTGCATTTTGCTGACGCAGGCCATTTCTGCAGTACAATACAGGGGAACTAGGGGATCAAGAATATTTTTTTCAATTAAAATTCTTGTACATACCACATACAGAAAGGAAAGAGAAGTCAAACACAGTATCAGTACTCTGAAGAAGGACAAACAGGAATACAAGGCTGTGTGGTGGGTTTTTTTCTTTTAAATGAAATTACCACAGCTGCAAATAAAACTAAATCAGTATTCTTTGGGCACACAGACTTACCTTTTTAAAACTAATCATAGTTATCATCATGTTTTTCTAGAGAAACACCATAATCAAGAAACAGAGTACTCAGTTTGCAGTAACTCCATAACTTATGTGTGCTTTCAAAGCGTCATGTAGTTATAATTTAAGAACAGATAACAAGTTGTAATACTTTCTCTGTTTGACTTCTTTACCATATTTGTACAGCATAAACAAGTATTATGAAAAATTATTTCACCATTTTTCCATTAGTTCTTCTCTTCTTACACATTTCTATTAAAAAAAATTTAGAAATCCTATTAGCACTTCCTAGCATGTTCTGTTTCATTTAAAAAGAGAATAAACTTTAATTCTCTTTTCTGTGGTAACAAATAATAAAAAGTAAGCAAGTAATATTACGCACTCTGGCCATTTGCCAAAGAAACTGGAGTTCACATTTGACAACAGTATCTAAGTTTTCACTATAGAGGAAGTCATTATTGCTTCAACTGCCACTTTGAAACTTTCAGACATTTAAATGCAACTGCAGACACCACAGAAACACTTTAATTTCTTTACTATATCTGCACAATACTGCTCTTATGTGCAATAACCACAGAGCACAGAATTCGGTGTACTAAGATGAAAGTTTTATCCAATCCATATGCTAGAGAATTTTGACTAAATAAAACTGTATTTAGAGTGTATATGCCATGACTTCCTAGCTAAAAGTTCAGAATTTCAGAAGCACTTTTGGAGTGGTGTAAAGGAGTAAAATTTCATTAGCTTTAAAAAATTATCTTCTAACTCTGCTGAATTTAAAACTGACATTAAGTTTATGGTATAACACAGTAACTGAAAGGCATGCTGGAGGCATAAAGCATTTAATAGTTTGTACTGGGGCAGCTGCACACCAAATGGTATAACATTTTTTTTAAACATAAGAAATATGAAGCCTGTACACCAAAAGGGATGTAGCTGCTGCTACATCCGAAGATAACGTTTGCAATTTTTGAATGAAGTTCAGCTGAATCAATTTTAGAGGTGCAGCTCATTCATACCTTTTAAAATCCTGGACAGTTTTACCTGCCACAACAAACCCGTATGTGCCAACGCCCATATTCCTCTCAACTTTGTTTCACTGCATTATCTATAGAAATTCCAAATTTTCAAATGCACAGATTTTTTTCTATTAACTTTATAGCCAATACCTTATCTGTTAGCTATTGAAAGCACAAATTTCCCATTAAAGGTAAAAGGCCAGCCTGAACATGTTAGATGCATATTTATGTTTTCAATAATTTCAGTACTGTATGCATACAGAGCACATGGAAAATGAAAAAAAAAAAAAAAAGAAGAACTTTTTCCCTTTGAAGCATATTCAGTTCATTAACAATATTAATCAATAGTGCCTAAAATCATAAATTTCTAGTATTTGAGAACTTTCTCAGGATGGTCTTCCAATCCCAAGCTTTTAATGAGAGTTCACTATCATTACTTAATTGTTAAACATGCACATCTGATTTTGCCCTCTATTCCATGTCAACTTGTTAGCTAATATATTAAATCACTATTGAAAAGGGTTCTTTCAATAATGAACAAGTCAAGGCACAACATGCCTCTGACTTAAAACATTTCGGGACGCATACTAACCAAAGCTTATACAAGCCATAATTCTGAGAAAAATCACAGAATATTAAAAAACAGTAAAAAATTTCTGCAGAATACTGTCTTGATTTTGTATATTTACTCACATGCTGTACACAAAAAGAAGCAAAAAACGTATGCCACATAACAAAATTTCAGTCTAAAATATCTTCAGTAAAACACCTCATTTTAGAACTTGAAAATATCTACTCTGACTTCACAGTTCTTTTATTATCTTGGACTACAAGATACCTGATGACATTAAAGATGAGAGAAGTTGAACATGTTTGTTTAAACTTTGTTTAAAGTTCAATTATTTATGTTTCTTTCCAGATGCCAAAATTCCTGGTTTAAATAAAGTGCTTTCACAAACAGCAGAGCTTAGAGGATGTTTAAGAACAGGAGTCAGTTGTCTTCACATATACTAACCTCAGTATATGTAGCTTCAACTTAAAAATATCCATAAATACAACTGGTTTTGAAGAACAGTATACAGATTAAGCTGCAAACAAAACTCACTACTGAGAGGGATACACATTGCTGCAGTTATAATTCCCACTATAAAAAGAACAACTATAAATACAATTTCAATGTCAATATAAGCTACTACCTGATCTAATAGTTCTCCCTTTCTCATCAGCTTCCATAGATTCTCAGAAATAACTAACCACAGGATAGATTTCCTTACACATCAATTTTCTGCAATATGACTTACCAACTTTGCTGCTTTTCCATAATCAATCCATCGGATGGTGGCAAAGTTTGTTGACTCTGCACAGTTAAAACCATGGTTAAATCCTGCGTGGTATCCATATGGGAAAGTGATCATAAATTCTCCAGCCTCTTGTGTAACCTATAGTATAAAAACAAAAACAAAAAAAACTTGAAGTGAACAACATTACAAAAGCTGCTTCTGAAGCAACGAAAACTATTTGCCTTTGCAATTACCTAGAAAGAAAGAATTTTTTTCACCTTGCACACAGTTGTGATTTAATGCAAGCAGAAACAGTATACCTTAGACAATGTTGCTTACTATAAAATACATAGCTACATGCATTACTTTACAAATTCAGAAAGTACTTTCAAAAAAACTAATCTTGGGGCAGAGGTTCACTGGTAATAAAACCTGGAAGTACAGGGAGCTAGAGAAGACAGTGCAAGGAATATATCAAACTTCCTGAATGAGAGGAAGCAGAGCCAGGCTGGACCAAAATACCCAAATTATCATCCCTAAACACTGGTACAAATGAATTGTTGAAGGAATTATTCTGTCCACCACCCTGAAGATGTTTCTCTAGAATGGCACCAGAACTTTTCTTGGAAAGACTGGAGAGATCTTATTCTCACCCTTCTCTCCCATACTCACCCACTTGAAAAACTAAGAAGAACTGCGACTGAGGGCCTGATTTGCCTTTTAAGGAACTTACTGTTGATGATCAAGCATAAAGTAGGAGAAACTCTTAAGTTAATGAGCCTCAGCAGTTAAAGAAAACAACGCTGTTCATCCCAAAGGAACACTGGATACGTTCGGATCCCCTCAGGCAGTATCTTTAAATCATTTTGGACAGAAAAGGAGGAAGAAGAATTAACAACAATTGCCCTGCACTAATTCTTCAGCCTTACAGCTACTAACATCAAGGGGATTCTTGCATTGGAAATGCCATGCAGAATGCCTCAACATAAAGCCATTAGAACACCACTTTAGTCATTACATTAAAATAAAATTTCATCTGCCCCTGCCCTTCCCCTCTTCCTCTTTAAGCACAATTTAAGAAAGCAGACACACTCTGGTACTACTGAAAACAAGAATTCTAAATACCTAAAGGACAAGGGCCCTGGAAGTAGATTCGCAAAGAAGAAAAGCCTGACTACAGTTAAGCTGTGACATTGCTTTAGAGAATGAGCAAGGGTAGTTCCAAAGGACTGCTCTGTTCTTTCCAAGCAGAGTGAAAAGCAACCAAAAGAAAAGTGTGCTGAGGCCACTGACTCAACAAGAAATTATAGAAAGCAGAAAAAAAGAAACCCCAAACACCCCCCCCCCCCCAAAAAACCACAACCATGGACATAGTAATTATATTTCATATAGCCAAAACCAAATCAGATTCCTAGTAGCTATAAAAGAGATATCAGATATAAAAGGCTTCTAGAGTAAATTACAAAAAGAAGTGGGGTAAAGTGAACAAATCACTGTTCAGGATATTCTCTTTCAAGAGAGAAATTTCATCTTCCTATACTTGGATGGACTGCTGCTCTCCTCTGGACATGAAGAAAAGGCGAGACAGCACTTTTTGTCAGTCACTAATATTCTCTCCACTCAGAGACAGCTTTAATCTCTTAAAGTCAGACAACCAAACGCTGTATCAAGGACAGGCTAGTCAGACTAGAAATGGCACACTGTCTTCTGAACTATCTGATAAGAGTTAATAAACTAGAAGATTCAGAAGTAAAAGAGTTAAAAGAGATTCCCCATACTCTGATAAGCCTTTTTACATGAAACACACATCAGACAGCAGGCCCACTAAAAAGCAAACAGATCCATTTAAAAGAAGAAAATAATATGAGCAATGACTGATGACTGTTCAACAAGATGCATTTGCTGATTACAGGAAAATAAGGAGACTTAAGAGATTAAATAGGCTGTTTTCATTGTGTGACAATGCTTTGCCTAAGCAATACAGTATGAAAAATTAGAAATACCAATATGACTCCTTTTACCAAAATACACTTACAATTTGAAATTGCAAAAAGGGATAGTTAAATTGTAAACAATCACCAAAATTAAAATTCACAACTCCAAACATATTTCTTATTAAAATGTCATGTCTTAAATCTCAGCTTTTTGCTGGCATGGTTGTCTTGCATTCAGTTTCTGCTTCCAGAATCCCCCCTTTCTTCTCCTTCAAAATTCTCATCTTACAGCTTTGCAAATTCTTCGTGTGCTTTTCTTTTTTTTTGCTCAATGCAAGAATAAATACACAGGAATAGCATTTCAAGATATATATTTCTGATTGTATTATGGGATGAAGGAAAGAGAGGAAAACAAGAAAAATACACTTAGCTTACAAAGCTAAAGAATAAAATTGGATCATACATTTTGCATTTGCACTTTGCAAGGTTAAATTTCATGGGTACATATTTAGTATATACATGCAAATGCACATACAGGTGCATATATTATAACTGCTACTGTAGCACTCCAACAATCGCTGTGGGAATGTTTAAGAAAGATTATTCTCAATGCTAACAATTCCAAAATTTATCTCAATACACCCTCCCTCCACTGACAGTTTAGCAGGTGTTCTATTGCAACAAGCAGCAGTTCAGCTGCCACCTGGTAGGCACAGGCTGACTTATCAGCATTCAGCACATTTCCACTTCTATCACTTTGAGCCATGAGAGATCACAGCCTGGTTCTCTCTATTCACTTTCTCACTGAATCCCATTAATTACAATTACACTTGGGTACAGTCTGCTTCCTCCCAGACGAGGTGATAGAACCAAACTTAAATATTTAACTATTTCTAGCACCTTTTTTTTTTTTTTTAGATTGGAATACAGGAATAATCAAGACACTGAAATAATACCATCAACTCCCTTACCCACCTCAGATGTGTGGTACTGAAAACAAATATGCCGGCATTCTGCTATATGCTACTTTAAACACCAACCACTGAAAATTACACTGTTCAGAGTAATGTTCTGTAAATCCAAAACTATAAATCTTGTTATAAAACCTTCCAGTTTGGAAGGTTTCATCTGACACTTCATGATAAAGCACAAGGCTATGAAGGGAATCAGTATTTACCTATATATTACAAAAACTGAACTCAGCAACTGCATTTCCATAGGATAATATATCATTCAGAAAACAAACTACTTCTTATATGAGTAATTTATTCAAAAAAGCTTGCTTGCCAAGGCAGGCAGTATCATTCTAAACACCCACATTTCTTCAATTTTATACATAGGTTGATTTAAGCATGAAAAGTGAAGTGATATTCAAAAAGGCAGATAACATATCAGTGGCTTCATCCCACCTGTGCTGCAAAAAAGCATTGATAACCCAGGGATGTTTTAGTTACTGCTGAGCAGGGCTTACACAGAGCCAAGGCCGTTTCTGCTTCTCACCCCACCCCATCAGCGAGCAGGCTGGGGGTGCACAAGAAGTTGGGAGGGGACATAGCTGGGACAGCTGATCCCGACTGACCAAAGGGGTATTCCACACCACAAGATGTCATACTCAGCAATAAAAGCTGTGGGAAGAAGGAAGGGAGGATGTTTGGAGTGATGGCGTTTGCCTTCTTAAGTAACCACTACGCGTGACGGAGACCTGCTTTCCTGGAGATGGCTGAACACCTGCCTGCCAGTAGGAAGGAGTGAATGAATTCCTTGTTTTGCTCTGCTTTGCACATGCAGGTTTTGCTTTACCTATTAACCTGTCTGTATTGGCCTACGAGCTTTCATCCTTCCAATTCTCTCCCCCGTCCCACCAGGGGTGAGTGAGCAGCTGTGTGGTGCTTAGGTACCTACTGGGGTTAAATCACAACAATATTATACATGAAAAAATTCAATTAAAATATTATTTCTGTGGGCTACATTTCATTGTTACAAAAATGTCAACTCATCAACTAAAACAAATAGAAAGCACTGCATTATTCTATATCCTATCCTATATATCCTAGGCCAGGGAACACGATAAGTTACATTTGTATACACAGGTCCACATGATATCAATAAATAAACACTGCATACACTAAAACAGAAACCACAATAACAAACAAGGAGTGTGATGAGAACAGTTTACAGGACTATATTGCAGCAGTAATAGAGTGAGAAAAAGTATATATTGCCTGGTTCTTCTGAACACCTATGCAGTGCAAAACCAAGAATCGTAACCCCTTAAAAATCAAAACGCTTTTAAGAAATCAGTACAACATAAACAAATGTTTGGGCAGGGGACCTTCTGAATCAAGCACTACTCTTCTGAGTAGCCTTACAAAGCTCTTGAATTTAGAAATTTAAAATCTGCAAAATGTTCAGGATATAGAATAAATATACTTAAAGAAAAATCAATGCAGTAGAAGCGTTTTTATTAGTTGGCACCTGTAGGAAGTTCAAAGTAGAAAACAGTACAGTGGAAAATCTTAGAGGGGAGGAGAAGAATCTGAATACTTCAGATGTTTTTGAAAACAGATATGTATTAAATTAATCCTCAAAGAGGAAAGGCAGTTATTCTTTCCACTTTGTTTAAATAAGGTTCTTATCAAATGTCCAGTCTGCCACTACCTCACAGCACAAAACAATCATTCACACTTTTTCTGTTACAGCTTTTAAAATATATTTTAAATTAAATAACAATTCTTTTGGTTTTGTTCCACCTGAAACTTTTTAAATCACAATACCAATAAAGTTATGTTTAACCACATCAGAAAAACAATAGAGAGACATAAAGAAACATTTATTTTAAAATACTAGGTATACAACTTAAATTTATACAGCTAGTTAAGAAGTGTTTCAGAAAATCACATGAAAGCTTACATGGAAATGAAGTAGAAACAAAAAATATTGGTAACATCTTAAGAATTACAGAAACTTTTAGGATAAAGATTATGATGTCTACAAGTGTTTTCTGCTAGAAAATTCCAAGCTAAACCATGTAAAAGTCCTAATATAACATACATTTCTTTTCACCTTTTCACAGAGTCAGTGCCTAAAAAAACCCCAATAGTAATTTTGCCCCACCCTTAATATAAACAATCCTTATAGTAAACACAATCTAATTCAATGCATGAATGCACAGTTTAAAAATAAACAGTAATGTACCTTATCAAAAGGAATTCCATACTTTTTCAATATTGATGGAGAAATTAGAGTCATCTTGTGGCGAAGAAAAGCATCACATCCTTGAGAGCTGCTTGGGAAGAACCCTAAAAGGCAAGATAAGGAAAACTGGGTATCTTTTAATTAAAACCATTAGGAAATTTCTGTAATATTTTACAATACATAACACTTTTTTATCATGTTATTGCTAGGTTCTGAGAGATTTGTATAAAAATCAAATGCACCTCCTAAGTTTTTCAACTGATTTTCAGGGGGATGGGTTGCAGGGGTTTGGTAGGTTTTTGTCTGCTTTTTTTGTTTGTTTGTTAAGAAGTGAAATAATATAAAATAATTTGGACCTGTAAAATTAGGCATGCTTTTCTTACCCTTCACAGAAATATTTTATTGGGTTTTGGGTTTGTTTTTTTTTAAATATTAGCATTCATTCTGTCCACAACTAATATATTATCCAAGAACACCACCTAATTATTCGCCAGACTAAATTGTAAACATTTTGCTGGAAAAGCCTGGTAATTGTATGAAAGCAGTAAGAGGTCACCCAAGAAAAATACAGGAAAAATTTAACACAAATGACTACATAAATGATATAAAAACATTGCTTAGTGGACACAAAATTAGCCACAGGATATTTAACTAGTTAAAAAGGCTTTCTGTCATCTCTTTACTGTGTTTGCACAAATTGTTGTATCCCTCTCAGGTAAATGTTAGTTTGTCATTCACAGAAGTAGTTTCATTCTTGGAGCAATGCACTCACTACTTGATTATTAAAGAAAAAAAAAAAGAGAAGAATCACTTTCAATCAATTAACCATCTAAGTATTTTCAGTTACTCAAGGAAAAAGATGAAATCTCAACAATTTGCCATAATATATAGACTTCTCTGTAATGTCAGATTTAATTTCTTCTCTCCGGTGAGTCTTACATTTATGTCCATTAACTGGCCTACGATTCCAGAACAATTTTAAGGTGATCACATTATAGTCGTTATAGGATTTGTACATTCTTTTCTAGCACACTCCCCAGTCCTGGAAGAACAAATTTTTTTTCTAATCTCTCAGATATAAGGTTAAGCAGCACTTAAGCAGCAAAAGTATAATGTACACTTGTGCTGATCAATGTACTAGGAACTCTGCTAAGATGCCCTGATATCAAGTTTTATTCAAATTTACCATTCTTTCTTTTTTCTCCCCATCAACAGGTACAAAATTCTTTACTCTCTTTTGGAATTGCAAATAATGTTATCAGTTTCAAAAAGTGGTACTTGGTAGGTACAGTTTTATCATACAGGTTTGTCTTCGTTGACTAAAAGACAGTTAAAAAACTAGACCATAATTAGCGGGCTCCAGCAAATAACCCAACTATTTTAGGCACAATTAATGCCTATAACATAATGATAACAAACATAACTTATAATCTACAGCATATGAGCTTCAAAAAATCTCAGCCCTGAGCAGCAGAATAATAGAAATATACTGGAACACACAGTGAAAAAAGTAACTGAAAATGATACTTGACACTAAGGAAATAACTGGAATGAAAAGTAGCAAAAACCTTAATTTCTAAAAGCACGGAGACTTTGACTGAGTTGTTTTCCCTGAGAAAACAAATTTTGTACCAAATTCTGCTACTGCTTAATTAGCTCAATACATGCTGATAAAAAGCAAACAGTGGGCAGATATCCAAAACCTAAGTTGTAGCACTACAGCTCCAATAGATCAGAAATAGTTGTGACAAAAGGCAAGCTTGATGCTGAATTCTAAGAAAGTTGCAAACAACACAGAACAGCAGAACACAACCTGCTCAAAATCGATTGAGAATTTTACAGGAGAACATTTGCTGTGGCTACAAAACCCGCACAGGGAAATCAAAGTGCAGCCTACGCATTCTGTACCACTACAAAATGTCTTTTGACTCTGTCAAAGTCTACACTTACACAACACGCAGATTTTCCAGTCTCATTCACCTCATTTTATCAAAAGCACTCCCCTTCAATGAACAAGGGAAGAAAGGAAGGTAGTATTTCCTCATTACAAGACTCGGTTTATCAGAAGGTCTTTTGTTCTGCCCAGGGTAAAGGTAAGGTCATACAAGCTTTTGTTTCAGGAAAGAAAACTCCTGTGGGAGAATTGGTTAGCAGATGTAAAAAGAAAACCTAGTAGCACACTGAATAGAGGATGTTGCATTAGAAACATCACAAGACCCTTACAAATAAAGCAAATGCAAGCTAATTCAAGACATGCCTGCAACACGCCAGAACCATTGTCAAACACCAAGCTGATGTTAAAATTACCAATTTACAGGATTACCAGTTAATCCTGGCTATTTAGTGAAATCCCCCATCCGAAAGAAAAAATACTGAAATCTATCTAAAATGTAACTACTATTCAAGTTCTGTAGTACGCTCATGCTTTTATGAGACACATGAAATCTTAATTTAATCCATTAACACTAATCTATCAACTATAAATCAGTTCTACAAAGGCAGATATTTTATGGGAATCTGTATGCAAACCCTGTTTCTCAGATGGTCTCTTGACATGTGACAGACCTCTCCTACACCTCTTCTCAACACTTCTATTTAGCCATCTGTAGCCTACTTATCTTCTTGGAAATGAGTACACAGAACACAGAATGACAATTCAAAATGAATTAGGAGCTGATGAGCAATAATCAAAGATCAGGGTAAAACAGAATTAGGTTGTTTATTGATTTATGTCCATGAGAAAAAGAGCATCCAGTTGAAAATTCTCCAATCCATGATTTAAAGAAACACTGACGTTCTCAACATCTAGAGCAGATTTAGCAAATATGTGATTCAACACTTGGTGGCACATAAACTACAGGTAGAGTACACTTACTCTGGAAGTCCCACTCAGGCTTTTTGAAAACCTTATCTAATTAACACAAGCAACAATAGCAAAGAATGTGTGAAAACACAGGCTTCAGACTGTGTTAACAATCAAAAACATGGTCTCAGAAGACTCTACGTACATATTCTGACAGATAACATAACCCAAAATAAGATAATCTTACACAACATAACCAAGTCTATTTGTATTAAAATAAAACTACTTCTTGAGTTACAGTCTTATCACTGGGCTGATGAAGACATTTTTGTCAATGCTGTTCCACCTCAGTAGGCTATGACACATCCATACAATTTCTGGTTTTATGATCCATACTCTAGATAAAATTCAAAGCTTTCTCATCTTCAGGGGAAGCTGGGAGCAGTGGGCACTGAGCAGATTCCTAGCTGTGTCTGAGGAAGACAGGATTCCAACACCCAGGATACTGATGTGCTGAGAGTCTTTAAAGCATACGTGCAATGGTTCAGGGATAAAGAACATCTTAAAATAAATTATTGAGGGACATGTGAGTATTGCTATCTGACAGGCTCATTTTTTTTTCACCCTGAGAGTATCATTCCTACAATTCACATACATCTCATATCAGATGACCACATCACAACTAATCACTCACGCAAACTGAAATGGATTGGATTCCATTTCCTGGTTGATTACCATTTTCAGGATACTTGGAACGCTTATCTATGGTACTAAGAAAGCATCCATACTACTTTCAAATAAAACTATTCAGCTACCATCATACATGGACAAATTACAATACTATTCCCAACAGAGTAATTCTACAAGTCCATTGATTTGAACAGGGTGATTGGTTGTATATTACCTTGTATGATCATGGATGTCATAATTTGGCCAATAATAAAGTCATTATTTAATCGCACATACATAAAATCATATTCTTAGGGAACTTTCAAATCAAATTCTGACCAGCCAATGAATGAGGCTAGACTTCATATCTTTTTCTACACTTCCATACTGAAGTCTTCACCTGAAATTTTACAGTAAAGGTCCTGTATTTCTAGTTTATTAACATTAATTGAAAATATAAATATAAACCCATAAAACTTGCAACATAAGGAGAACACCGTAAATTGCAAATATCTTTAATATAATTCAACTTTAATGTAATTATAAATAATGCACATTAATAAAATTAAACTCAAAGTTACAGTAATTTTTTACTTCTATAGATCTTCATTTAAAGGACTTAGAACATACAAAATATTCGTAATTCACTGGTCAGTACTCTTGGAACACAGGCAGAGATTAAAGGAGGACTGAGTTTTCTAGGAGTTTTACTTTTAGATTTTACTTTGATAGGTATAAAGACAAAGTTCATATAATGTATTTAAATTAATCTGCTGTGATTTGAACTTGTTTAACTTTCTGTATTGCACATAAAAGAAATCAGGAGGATGAGTTTGCATGACAACAATCCTCACAAAGAAGCAGTGGCAATTTGTATGCTATACAAAGCACAGAGTACAAAAGCTACAAAAGAAGCAAGTGTTGTGAAATGTGAGTGGTGTTATGCCCAGAGGAGTATCTTATAGCCTTAAATTTATTATCTCTTAGATGCAACTTTCTTAACTTGACTCATAAAACTATCATTTGAGATAAAGTTCAATTCTTCAGCTGCTCAAGTTTTCAGATTCGAGACCCTCAGAAGTTAAGCAAATTCTACATCGTTTCATTTCAACAACTATTTATATTTCTTTTCATGCATAAAAGGTAATGACTTCTGCATGAAGTTAATTAATTAATACTATACACCATACAAAGCTTTTTATTACACCCCTACATACTTACAATATATTAAACTTTACTTTGTTTCTTCTTTAACATAATCGAACACCACGGAGAGATGCCATCTCCTCTCTAAAACAGTTTCTGCAATTAAATGATCTATTAAAAGACGTTGAAAATCCTTCAAACTGTCATTTCTGACTTGCCACTCTGCTTCTATTCTCCTTATTTTCAAACCCATTTTGTGAAACAAAAAATCCTTAAGAATACCATGGTATTACAGATTAACATAACAAGTATAAAAATTGCAGTTAATAGCTCACTTGAGATTTTTATTACATTTATGTCTACATGAAATTGAAAAAAACCAACATAAATGAGAAAGCAGCTGAAGGGCAAAATCAAACTGTTGTCTATTAGATGCAAGTCTAATATCTTTCAGATAAAGTATTTGTAGGTGCCACAGTCAATCAACATTTCAATGCAAAGCAAAAATGAAAGCATTCATGCACAAAAGGCATGTGTGGTAATTGTGATGTGCAGACAAGATAATGGAAAATATTCTAGCTTTCCTTTAATTTTATGTATCAACTGCTGCCTTGACTTAGACAACCTGTCACATTTAATGCACTATTTTATTATTTTAATTATTTGGGAGCATTCAATTAATTCAGTAGGCATCTGGTCATCAGAGCTAACCTTCTTGAATAAACTACTTATTTTTTCTTCAGATTCTGTACTCATACAAAAATACGATTAAAAATGTAATGTACATTACACATGTAATTAAGTATGAAGGTCTCATTTACATTATGTTTTATTAATGTTTACTATTAAGTGACTTGCATCCATGCAGCTTACTTTACATATTCATCTTTTTAAAATACATTACTGTAAAACTCAGACTGTATTTTAGCAGGTAGCAGTTGCAAAGTAGAAGATCACAGAGGTCTTAACCTCCACAGTATGGAAATAATCAGAAATGGCAGTTTCCCAAAAAGGTGTGTAGGTCAAATTGAGCGTAAGTCCATCATCCTTATTCTTAAGAACTACAGAATCATCTTCTACATTCCATTCTAAGCTATTAGCTGGACCAAAAGGCCGTGAAAACAACCTACTCACAGAAAAATGTGTCAGAAGAAATTAAAGTCAAATACTAAAAACTTAGGAAATGTCAGAGAGGGTTGTCTGTGAAACTAACTCACCTATCTTAGACTGCTGTTATAGTAGGAATCTCTGTATAGGTATGCATTTTTTCTACAGAAATCCAGTTTTGTTCACTGAATATAATGGAATAAACAACTCTTTGAAATTTTATCTTCACTGTTCAGTATCTGATTCCATTTTATTTGCTATTTACTAGTCAAAACATGGTTCTAAAATAAAAATAATTAACTTTTGATCATACACATGATTCATCATGAAAAGCAGTTTTCCATTCACCAGAGAGGTCTTTATGACTTGTACTAACAAACTGTTAATAGCAGTAGTAGACAACTTACTTCCAAGAGGTTGTGTACAGACTAAAGCCAAGTGACATGTCTGGGCAACGTCTTTAAACATAATGACCAGTAAAGATCAAGGAACTGGGTTCCTGTTCTCAGCTATAGAAAAGCACATACACGTGTGCCGGTGTACCTGAAGCCAGATGCCTTTCTGTCCTTTGATCAGTTCTGGACCTAAGAACTCCCTGGGCGAGACTGAAGTCCTAAGTCCCACTTAGCCTACTATCAAATTCTGGCTCTGGCATTCAGACATTAATACACTGCTCCCTCAGTATAACCTTTTGGCTTCTGACAAACTGCGTGTTTGGAGATTTCCACCTCTCCCAATGCTTTATGTCCCATTCCTCTTACTGTATTAGGACACCGTTATCAGCAATAAGAGGCCTGAGCACCTTCAGGCCACAGTTTTCTGACATAATATTTTCTTAAACTATATAAGCTTACACTAAGTGACTTTAAAAGCTCCCATAAAGCAAAGCATGTATCTCCATGTGTTACCTACTTCCTGAATTTGTATAGGTTACTCCAATATCTGGAGAAATTAGGATATGTCAAAGAAAAATCTGAAGGGTTTTTTTTTTTTTTTAGCCTGCAGCAAACAATGCCATGCCTCAATGCCACTTCATTTTTAGAAATGAGTGAACAAGTGTTGCCGAAACTGCCCATTCTCTTCCCTCATTCTCAAAAAAAATAAAAATCTTGATACACACTCATTACAGAACATTAAAATCTGAATATTTTAAAAACACTGCACAGCTATAATCAATCAATATGTAATCTATAATAAATACCAGAGCAGCCATACCACATCAAATGAAAAGCCTATCTACTCAAAGATCTTGTTCCCAGCACATGTCAGAAGTGGATGTACAGACAGGTGTTTAAATACAGCATGAAATCCTTTCTTCCTCTGAGTAATCTAGTACCAACAAGTAGCTGTTCCAAGACTTCCAAAGCCAGATGTAATTCCTATGCTCCTCCAGATTTCTTTGCCAGTTTTGTCCACTGTCCCCCTGAATCCATGCAAAATTTTAGAATCTGGTGAGGAGTTCATACTGCAAAAGGAGCCATCTCCCTCTGTTTGTTTGAACCTGCTAAGACTCTTCATTCAGAGTCTCTAGTTGTACTGGAAGACCTGGTGAACAATCACTCTTAGGTCACCTTTTCCATGCCAGTCATCACAGGTCTTCATTATACCCCCACCCCCTTCCCTTTATTTGACACTCTTTCAGATTGAAAAGGTAGAGCTCACTAACAACTTTTAAAACAAAAAGGCAAACTTTTCACCAGTCCTAGTGTCCCTCTCTGAACCTTTTCCAATTGTTTATTCCTTTTACTCCTTGATCATTTCCTGTAAATATTAAAAATAATTACTGAATGATTATCAGTGTCACTTGCCAGGTCTACAACATGTATGAATTTGTTTACCGGTGAAAACCAAAAGCTTCAAGGTATGCATATGAAGAGTTCTATATTTTGCAAGCTGGAAAAGAAGTCTGGAAAGCAAAAAAATGAGCAATAACTTTCCTAACTGAAACTATGGGAAAATTTAGGAACAGTAAATGTAGTTATCCAGGTTGAAATCTCTCTTTCTGAGATGTGTTTCTAAGACTGCAAGTTCCAGGTCTTTACTTTCACATCTCAGCGATACATGCCACCTTACTGTTCTCAGCAATAGTTTAAAAATAGCTCAGAAAAAAGAGTCATGTACCTATATGCACATAAAATGGAAATCAAAAAAAAATGTACAAAAATTTTCAGAATTTGGTCCTGATACGCTAATTACCAAATTTCAATAGCATTCCTTATATAATACAGTTAACAGCAGGCTATAAAACATGGGCTGCCAGGCCAAGAAACATGCCTAATTATTCCCATATTTATAAGTTGCACTCTTAATCTAGAAACAAAGAGAGAGGTATAATGTTATTGAAAATAAAACAAATTACTGCGTGAGAAGAATTTTACTGTAGACTAGTGATTCTTACTCCTTAGATCTCAACCTTACAGCAATATGCTCTGCTCCTTCTCAACAGACATTCCTCACACCTCTGAAGGGCAAAAGCCAGCACATGCTTTGGCTAAAGTGGATTTATATGCCTGCTCACTGGCCAGCAGGCTGTTAGAAGATTTAGCATTGTTACATTTTGTCCGCTTCCCAGAGATACTAACCAGGTTTCCATCCTCTACCCAGCCATTAACTTCCATGAAACTTCTGGAGATTCAGTTGTCTTCAATAATTCTATCTTTGTATCAAATTTGGCCAAGAAATTAAGATTCAAAAGTTACTGATGAAAAGAAGCTATGACAAGAAAAAGCAAGGGCACAGAGGTGACAAAGATACTAGCAATGAAAATCTAATGAACAACAAAATACTAAGCCTCATTTTCATAAGCTTCACCAAACTAAAAATGCCAGTACAAAATTAAGGGGGGGGAAGAGAGATTTTGTTTCTTAAGAGTTCCTCAGAGTACTAGAAAATGTTCCTTGTTTGCAATCATACCATAGACAGATAAAAGTCACACAACATTAAGTAATAAAACACAGTAGGTGAGTCAAGGACAATATGTTTCACTTAGCTGGAGGTTTGTCCTTCAAATATCTTACATATGGAAATATTGAAAATATTACCTTGAGCTAGTCTTTCAAGCCGCTTCCCATGCTCTGGAGGAATAGCATACCTAAAATTCACATAAAGAAAAGGATGAAATGCTTAAAAACATAATTACTAGACAAGCCATGATTTGCATATGATAAACATCTAAAAATACAGAAGCCAAAAAGATTAAAGACTGAAAAATTATATGAGAAAAATATACCAAATTCTGAGGAAAAAATATAGAGGTATTTTTGAGAAAACACTTTAGCTTATTTCTAGTTTAAACATTATAATATGTAGTTCAAGAATGTTACATTCACCATTTAAAATCATGTATACTGACAATATTTGATACGATTCCACCACTCCAGTTTAAAAAGACACATATACTTTCATTTTCCAGATGAAACAAAACCACATAAACCAAGTCTAATTTATGCAGGTTTAATTTCTTTGAATTTTACTGTGCTTCACAAGACACAAGAGTTCAACAGAAAAATATGAGCATTAAACATCTCTTATTTTCTCCTGTAGCCAATGCTGTAGAATAAAAGGGTTAGTTTTCTTTGCAATTTCATTACAATTAGTTAAAAAAAAATATTTAAGAAATACACTTTCTTTCAATTAAAGAATTCTGCATATCTTGAATCACTCTGTTCTTACAATAAATTCTTTTTTAAAGATTCCTTATGCTATCTGCAACAAGTCAGTAACAATATAACTGGAATTAACCTCACATTATTTTTAATGTTTATTACAGCTAAAAATTGAAGACTATTGAAAAGCTGTAATTTCATTCTGCTTTTCTGAACACTTTTTTATTCACATATTTACTGCACTACATAGATATAATGTATGTATTAATTATGCTTCATTATTGACTTTAACTGCGGATGACACCAAACTGAGTGGTGTGGTTGACACACCAAAGGACTGGATGTCATCCAGAGAGACCTGGACAGGCTGGAGAGGTGGGCCTCTGTGAACCTCATGAGGTTCAACAAGGCCAAGTGCAAGGTCCTGCACCTGGGTTGGGGTAACCCCCAGTATCAATACAGGCTGGGGGAAGAAAGGATTGAGAGCAGCCCTGCCGAGAGGGACTTGGGGGTGCTGGTGGATGAAAAGCTGGACATGAGCCGGCAATGTGCGCTGGCAGCCCAGAAGGCCAACCGTACTCTGGGCTGCATCAGGAGAAGCGTGGCCAGCAGGGCGAGGGAGGTGATTCTGCCCCTCTACTCTGCTCTGGTGAGACCTCACCTGGAGCACTGCGTCCAGCTCTGGAGTCCTCAGCACAAGGACATGGAACTGTTCGAGTGGGTCCAGAGGAGGGCTACTAAAATGATCCAAGGGCTGGAGCCCCTCTCCTGTGAGGACAGGCTGAGAGAGTTGGGCTTGTTCAGCCTGGAGAAGAGAAGGCTGCGGGGAGACCTGATTGTGGCCTTTCAGTACCTAAAGGGGGCCTATAGGAAAGATGGGGAAAATGTTTTTAGTAGGGACAGCTGTGTCAGGACAAGGGGTAATGGTTTTAAACTAAACCAGGGTAGGTTTAGACTAGATATAAGGAAGAAATTCTTTACAATGAGGGTGGTGAAACACTGGAAGGGGTTGCCCAGAGAGGTAGTGGAGGCCCCATCCCTGGCAACATTCAAGGCCAGGTTGGATGGGGCTCTGAGCAACCTGATCTAGTTAGCGGTGTCCCTGCTTACTGCAGGGGGCTTTGGACTAGACGACCTCTAGGGGTCCCTTCCAATCCAAAACATTCTATGATTCTATTCTATGATTCTATGAATATATGATAGAAAAGGCTTTTGTTTCAGTTTAATGTTGCAACACCATTGGATTCTTCTCTATAAAAAATATCATTCAGAAAAAGAGAAAATGCATATTCAACTGTACAACATAGTCCAAATCCACATTATCAAACTAAGTCAACATGCTGCTTTTTTTTCTTTTACTACACTGAAAACACAGATTTCATTCATCTCCCCTGACAACTCACTCAGAAAACAAGTGAAGGACCCTAGGCCTCTCATTTTGCACGAGAAACAAACATCTCCATACCTCAAGCTCTCATTTGCACACACACAATTTTACTCTATTACAACTGAAACTGCTGCATAGAAGCAACACCCTTCCACCCCAGAAGCCAGGGCTCTAAGCTGAACTGTAGCAAAACCCACACCTACTGACAACCCATTCCAAATAGTATTAAACAAAAAGAGACTTTCAGCTTGACTCTGCTCAATGTTTGCAGTTTTAATCAGAATTTCAGTGTTACAAAAATGGATTTTGTTTCTCTCCATTTGTACTTCCCAAGTGTTTGTGCCTGTTCTCCACTCCGTATTACTATATGTATGCTGATGCATGTGTAATCTAACATCTAAATGTCTCACAGCCCAGTGGAGACAAATGCCATGTACAGCATTACATATTGTACCGTACGTCATTAAATACACAACTCCATAAAGTAAAACATGAATAGACAGTGCTTATGTCTAACAAAAAACTCAAACCAGAGCCTCTTCTTTGATTTACCTGTCTCTAATTGGACTGGTATTCTTCCTAAAAAGTCACTCTTCCAAAAGTACATGTTACCACACTTTTGTGCTTCCACTTGTACATGTAAATGTGTAAGTACTTACCAATATTACAAAAATGCAAAACTGGACAACTGAGCTCTCAATAAGCCTCTTAGAAAGGTAAGATGGGACACAATTTAACTGGGTTATAGCTATTTGTTTTAAATAATGTTTAAAATTTAAAATATAATGTATTTAAAATTACCAAGCAATAACTCATTCAATGCAAATTGGTGCTTTCCATCATTGTCTTCATTTGGGGTCTGTGGTAACATCTACTCCTCTAATCCATTATTTCTTCCCATTGTTGCCATTGCTCTTTTCTCACAGCTAAGAAAAGGACCAAGGAAAGGACACCATTTGTAGTATCAGACATTAGGAGCCCCAAAGTCACTCTCCAGGCCCTTCAGGGTTGGTTCCTAACATAACTTACTAGATAACTGAGCTTTTTTTAACACATATGCACCTGCCTTGGATACCAAATTACAGTGACATGAATCTTACTGGATCCTTGGTAGACTGTACAGAACACTAAACAAAAAAACCTTCCCAAACTCAGATCACTAGTCAAAGAAAAAAGTATTCACTCTTTGTCTCAATAGTTAGCTCACATGAGAACTTCAGCAGTGTTAAAAGCTTTTAGAAAAATATTTTTCATCATCTAGTGTCCAGCTTCCTTTTAGCTACATTACCAAACAGCCACTAACGTTTTTTTGACTTTTCGTACCTTAAGGCCAAGTCCATCCCTTTTTAAAAGTAAATGTAATGGACATTAAATGCTAAATCACTATGAGTCAAAGATAATGTTTCTTGGTAGCAAGCAAAGAAATAGATAAAAAGGGAAGAGCAGATAAAAAAGGAAATGTTGGTGCTAACTACATTTTAATTGTATTAGTTCAGGAAGACATACTTGTCAAAAGTTTCGAAAAGAGATAAAAGCTGAAGAGGCACTGTTCATTGCTAGAGTCATACTATTACGGTACATATATTTGTCAAGTATTGTTCAAAAAGATCTTCTGGAATACATATTAATTCAGCAAATCTGGGTACTGGCAACAAGGTATGTGGGTACTGGCAACAAGATAACTACAAATAAGTAACAAATATTAAATCTAAGCCATTAATTTATGTTTCTGAAACATTTATATATGTTTTCAAGATTAATTCTTCTACACAATTTCTCAGTGTACCTTAAGTAAGGTAACAACTTCTCTGCCACTTTTTTTTATTTATTTTTTTTTGTGAATAAAATGTCAGTCTTAGGCAAGAAGATGCACTGTTTATTCATGAACTAGTGGCAATGCAAGCGACCTGTTCTACCCATATTCTTCAAATCCCCAGCAGAGGCAATAACAGACAGCAGTCTAGTAGCTCTGATCACTCGGTCCTGTCTTCAGCTCAGAAAACATGGTGACAATTAGGATAGCTGACTTTACGAAATGAAAAAACAATGTTCTGGGTACTTGGCTGAAAACAGCAATTCACATCCTGCTTCATCTTAGTAACTACTTTAGTTACTGTTTGATTTGATACTCAGATGCAAAACCTAAGTAACTTTTGAGTTACTATTACCTTTACAGTTTCTGTTCTATGAGAATGAATTTATGATTTCAACAACTGCCAGTCCATTACAGTAAAATACAAGTTTTACCTTGCATGGCAAAGAAAGAGAATCCAGTACAGGAAAAAAAAAAACCCACGGATTTTACTCAAGTTTGGTTTTATTAAGAATGTTTCCACGTTGCACAGATATGTACCCATATAACAAAAAAAAAAAAAGCGCTTCCTCTCCTTTTATTTTCCCTTAAGCTGAAAATGGAATCTTTAGTACCACTCACTTAAAGATATTAACAAAAAGCATGTGGACCACAGAAGTTTTGCTTAATTCAAAACAAAACACAGAATAAAATTAGAGGCTTCAGAAGGAAAAATAATAGACATTTCAGAAGACACAAGACAAACTAATATTGTATCTCCACAGTAATACCAACTTTTTCAAATTTCCACTTGAGAGACCATTGCAGAAACATTAGACAACATAAAATAATTCTACTGTGTAAAAAGTGCTTACAGAAAACTGGACTAAAAACACTTCATATGAACTGAGAATAAATATTTTGAAACAGTGCCAGGGCATGACTTGTTGCATACTTACAACTCTTTCCCTGGTTACAGTATAAGGTATAACCATTTGATTCTTTTGATAACCAGTGTAGGTCATGAAAAACAAACTGCTCAAAGATCTTGGATATCAAAAGCAAATTAAAAAGTTTAAATTTCTATACAGATATCAAAATGAGACTGAGGAGACAAGGAAAAAATTCCTAAACAAATTTTGATCAGAAATATCATTACATAATGTAATTCCAGGGTAAAATACAGGGAACAAAATATTATTACAGTAGCTGAGTTTTAGAGAGTTAGGCTTTAGATATTTTATTCCATCACCTTTGTCTCTTTCCCATATCTGCATACTGCAAGTGTTAAAAAGTCCAGCTTTCCAATTTCAAGTTGGAAAAGCCTATTTTAGTTCAGTTACTGGTAAAATCATTACATGGAACTTTGGATTTCATATTTCTAATAGTGCTCCTGGGCCCGTTTGTGACATTAACATGCATGCATAAAAATGTTGAACATTCCCCTCTTTTTAGATTTGACTACTGGCTAGATTTGATAGCTCCCCATTCAACGTGCTTGCTCCAACTCCATTCTGAAGCATCTAGTTTCACCTGTCTACAGTATGCAGAACCTCTGAGCTTAATTCAGCATTCCGAAATACTTTCTCAGATGAGCAGCCTAGAAGTTAAGCATGCTATCACAGTACATTACTTTTGGGCTCTTTGTTGAGCCAGGTTTTCATAGAACAGATACGTTATTCATCTGCAGTTGCTTCTCAATTTGTAATAATAAACGCATTATTTAAGCAATTTTAGCATTGCTTCACGGTATCTTCTTCAGGATCTACAACGTAATAAAAAACAAAGCAGGACCACATCATCAAACTGATCAGCTGTATTTTCTATAAGGCCAGGAATAAAAAAAAAATTTAAAACAAAGAGAGAGATAGGAGAATTTTGACATTAGAAGCTTCTTAAGAAGATGGGATTGAAACAAAACACTTTCAGCCCAGAGCTATCAAGTCTTTCATGAATAATGCAACAAGTATCTGTACATTTTTTATAGTAAAAATCCCTGTAAGATCAGGGAAGAAATGATCACCTGTTTTTTTCTGCTCCACACTCTGAAATATTCTCATGGGCTTTATCAAGAAAAATCTCAAGATTTTTTAATCTCAATCTTTTCTACTTTATCAAGAGTAGCCAGAAAACATGTCACAAACCAATTAGAACTTCTGCAATAACTTCACAGTAAATCACCTGAACTATAATGTTAGTAAGATTAAACAAATGCAATTGTATGTGATTAAAATATTTTCAATTATGAATGTTGATTGACAATAATCTAGTGAAAATCACTGCTACTTTTTTTAACAGAATTTATTAGTTGAATCTAAACTTTAATAATTATCATTGAAGCTCCTCTAACTCTCTGTAATGTCAAGTTAAAAAACTATACTGCCTTGTTTTTAAGATACTAATATAAGAATATTTAGAAAAATTAAGTGCAGCTTAACTTTAAGTATTACAGCTGTGCTTTCTGAAACAAAATTCTACATATAATTTTTAAAAGCATTCTACTTAATCTGCTATTGTAGCTAAAAATAAATACAGCAACCCTGTTTTTCATCTGTATCTGAAGTAGGCCTTTGATTTCTCTTTAATCCACTCTACACAGACTTGATGTGTACTTATGATTTTCTCTATTCTGCCTTTAATTAAACAGAAATAGGACTGTATGTTGGTCATGATTACTATCCACTTAGCATTAAGTAGTGTTTAAATAAATTAAGAAAAACAAAAACCAGAAAACCTTAGCCAACATTCTTACTAATGCAGCCTCAAGTAGCATTGCTTCAGAGTTCCAAAAGGTTCAACCAAGACCTACACAAACTATTAGAAATAAGTGTTCTTCAACTATCAGCATCCATTCCAATTCTAGAAAAAGCTTCTATCACCAAGTTTGTTCCGACATGAAAATCCTCGTTTAAGAACATATTCAAGATGGAAATTAAATCAAACTCCTCACTCAGGGAAACTGTGTTAGGAAGAGCAAAAAGGACAATTTGTCTCCATTGGCTGCAAAGAATGACAAAAATCATAAATACTTGCAACATATTCTGTGACTGGCATAGCTGTCACATATAGTATAACAACCAAGGATATCCTGCTAGAATGAGTCACATGCTTTTAGTTTAGTCTGTATGTTTCCATAGAAAGTGAATTTTACTTTCACAGCAAGAAAAGCAGTGGAGTGAAATGCCTGTAATAGATACATGAATATAAAGATCTCAGAATTGTTTTTCTAAGGACCCCTTAACATCACTCCCAAGATGCTGTAACAGCATCACAGAATGATGACTATGTGATCACAAGTCCCTAGTTTCCAAAACCAGAAAATAAAACCTGTATTTGTCATTAAAAAAAAAAAAAGTATCAGGTCAGCTAGTAAAACAGATTTCCTATGAGTCAGTACAAAATTCTATGGGTCACCACAAAATTCCATAAACTGTCAGTCATATTCTGACTTCCACAGCTGACCGGCCTTGTATTCCTCTAATGTCCAGGATGAAAAAAATAAGAAAAGAAAAAAAGAATACACTGAATACAATTTGATTTGTCAACAACACAGATAAGGTAAAGCAGCTCATGAAGTTAAATTTAAATAGATGCGCTTTTTTTGACCATAAAGCATTTGAAGTTATTAATTAATTTAATAAGCTTAAAATTTTAATAAAATTAAAATAAAGTTAAAGCTGTGAATGAATGTAAAATCACAAAGTCATCAAGCTTGCACAGTAAAATGTATCAAAGAACACAAAAAGCTACACAGTTATAAAACAACTTTACTAGAATAATCAATAGGAGCATAAAAATTTAGTCAGATTTCTTAAATTTTATAGTGATCTTTCTATCTATGCCTCAGGAAGTAATTACACGAATCTTTGCCACATGCATAACATCCTTCTAGACATCAGAGCCAAAGTCTGTACTACAGAATCATTACTATGATAGCTCTACTGAAACTACAAAGCTAAAATATGAAGTAGTCTGTGTCCCATCACCAAAAACATCAAAACCCACAGATCAGCGGACAGGATAGTTCACGGGATTGGTTGTTAGCTTTTGAAAACTTCCTCCTCTAACTTACACACTTATAGCTTATACAAAACAAATGGATAACCTTATTCCAATGCCTAAATGGCTGCTTATCAACTGTAGCACTGCAAAACCTTGTGCAAAAATAACAACCCAAGAACTTCTGGTCAAAGAAGGTAGTAGCTTCTTCTCAACCTTCAAAGTGAGAGTTGAAAGCTATTTATCAGACTGCTGCTTACTTTGTTGCTTCACCTGTTTTGTGAATGGGGGGAGAGAAGGTCCTCTTTTTCTCTAATCCTGTATTTCCAAGGGCTTTCTATATCTCAGAATGAAGATTAAGAAAAATGATGTCTAAAAACATGCAAGTAGATAGAAACTAGAAAGATCTAGCAGCACAAATGGTTGCAAATGAATTGCAAGCAACTATACCCGCAGGTTTAGAATTCTGCAGAAAAGTAGACTTGATTCAGAATTGCTTTTCAAATCACTCCATACATTAGCAAAGTAACTTTGAGCACCATCTTCCTTAAAATTCAGTATCACAGAATGATAGAAAAATTTAGGCTGGAAGGGACCTGAATGTCATCTAGTCCAATCTCCTGATCAACACATGACTAACTTTGAAGTTAGATCAGTTTGCACAGGGCAAGATACAGTCAAGCTTTGAAAATTTCCAAAGATGAAGACTCAGCAGCCTCCCTAAGCAACCTGCTACCATGTCATTGTGAATTATTTTTTCCTTCTATCAAAGTGACATGCCCCTTGTTGCAAATTGTGATTATTGCTACCTTTCCTTTGTTATGTCAATGCATCACTTAGAAGAGTTTGGCTCCATCTTCTCTATCATCTCCCTATACCACAGATTACAACCCCAGACCATATACCAGAACGTGTAACTTTTACAGCAAAATTCGTAAGTCAACAACTATATACAAGTAACAATCAGCTCATAAAATGTTTGTTTGCCCAAATAATTAAGGATTTGCCCTTAAGGACTGCAAAAAACCTCTCCCCTTATTTTGTCTATGGACGTCTTATATTTCACATAAGAATCCTCTTATGTTAATCCATACTGTTAAATCTTGTAAGAATAGAAAAATGAAGTTCCACATGAATAATAAAGAGTCCTGACAATCCAGAAAAGTTCAGCAGTTCTCAGGAAAGTATCCGATAATGTTTGGAAAGACCCCACACGTAACATTTTTGCAGATGTTTCACATTTGGGCTTTAAAGAAAAGAAAGATGTAAATTAGCATGAAGCTTCCCCAAAGGAAAGCCTCTACAGACACTTCACCATCCAACCCCATTATGGGCATCAATGCAGGGAAGAAAAAAAACTATACAGAAATGTATCAGAAGCAGTAAAATACATGATATTGTTACAATATGTGCATTCACATTATCCACAGTTAGTAATGAGGGAGCCAAAAAAAAACTACTCAGGTCCCAACAGCTATCAATATTCTTCACAAAGTATATAGTTTTGGTTTCTCGGCTGGGGTTTTTTTTGAGAAAATCAAAAACTAAATTCATTCTATATCATAGCCAAAGATCTTGCAGAATAGAAGTCTATCTTGACTGACAGTTAACATCATCCATAAAATGAATGTAAAGCCTAACATGGAAAATTCCGTGTATTTAAAAACATTAAAGTAGTTGGTATTATCTTTCTTGCTTTTCTGGTGACTTCATAGACCCTACTCATCAATGCTGCATTTTACAAATTGTACCTTCTAAATAAAAGAAGTAGTAGTTTAGTAGATTGTTGTGCCCCTTGTATTACTTTTTGTGCAACAGGGTAATCGGTTATTCAGCACTGTAGAACTTAATAGCTGTGGGCAGTAGATAAATATGAAACTGAATTTTAATCCACTTAAAATTAACACATGCATAGTATCATGATGACTATAGACAGAAGGAAAACTGGTGATCCTTGTCAGGTGCTCAGTTAAGTGGTATGTTTTACTACAAGTGGGGCAACATTTACAACAGTATTATTCAAAGTATGAACATAAAAACACATCAAAACCAAAGAATCATTGCTTTACTGTGCAAAAAGTACCCAGCCAAGCAAGATGGTCATGAGACAAGCAGTCTCTTGTATTCACCCAATTATTCTCATCTCAGTGACAAGAAACAGAATGTGAAGCATTGAGTTCCATTCTTCCTAAGCCAGGTACATGCACAGATAACGGATAATACCATCAGCTGCAAGCTAACTCAGTGTGATGCTAAATACTTCAAACTATTTCTCTGAAGCCCATATTATATATTGACAGGGAACAACAGCTGGTGATTTTTCCTGCTAATCAGTATTTTAAAAATTCCAAAGCGGCAAGCCCATAAAATGTCGTTATAACTCAACTTACAATGCTAATTTTTTTACAATGAACCCACTTCATTGGTTTCACAGCTGATAACAGGCAAATTGCAACCGCCATATTATATCAAAATAATGCTGTCTATCTAATTCCAGATACTGGGCTCAGAATCCCATGCCATTTTCTATATGCAACACTAATTTGCTCTACTATCTATTTAGGTGGTCAATATTTATCATATCTAAACATGACACATAAATTTTAAAAATATAAACAAATTGAAATCTCATAAGCTTAATTTAGGAGGTTAATACATTTGCTGTTTTGAGATGGGAAATTTCAAGGGCTGTTACCACCTAAAAAATTTCCCTACTTAACCTAAATATTTCAAGATACAAAAATCCTCTTCCATGAGGGGGTGGGAGTGGGCAATCTCTCCTTTTCTTCTAAATCCCATGTCTTACTCAGCAAAAGTTCTCCTACTTTCTGGAGAACATTCTACCTACCAAATGATTGCTCGGTTTCAAGCACAATGATAACCCTTTCAGACTGCTGACAAACCACTATACCACTTGATTATAGCTACCTTTGTACAGTCAGAAACCCTTTTCTGATTATAATAATCTCTGTGACTCCTAATATTCTTATTTCTAACTTTACTGATCATTTTCAGCAAGCAGTGTGGCTAACCCTCTCCTCTTCTCATTTGAGCGTTATTGTTTCCCCACCTCTCATGGAATTTTTATACATTAGTCCAAATTTTCACATTAAAAGTTTGCACTTCACTGTATTTTTTTCTGCATCTGTTATTCTTCCTAGACATAGAACATAACTAGGAAACATGTCAGTTCTACCAATGGTATGCATAACTTGTGCAAAGGTAGCAAGACTCTACTCATGCTGAACTCTGCATCAGCTGGCCAAATTTTGACCAGTCTTTGCCAGCTGCTGATCACAACGGAAGTCCTATTAATGCTACCCCAGCTACCTGAATCTCTTAACCCATTTACTTCATTGCCATATTTGTTCTTAAATTGTACAACGTTAGCATCAGCCTGAGTATGCTTTCCCTTTTTCACCTTTTTTGGCTGTAATTTTATCTAATACTAATATCAGAACACCACCCATTTTAATCCCACCATACTCATAACCCCATTACTGTTTCCTCTGCTACAGGGGTTCAAAATCTGAAAACCTTCACATGAAATCATGTTTTAAATAATTCCACAAGCCCTACTGTGTAACTACCTATCTTTCCTCTTTTTTCCACTTCATAAAGGAAGATGAGCAGGCATTGGTACACATTCTACACTGGCAAATCCATAAAAACAGGTTCTAGCCGTGGCAATTAAGAGGTAACAGTAAAGTTGCCCATGGCAAAAATTTTAGGCAATCTGGAGGTCAGATTTCTTGCCATCCTGTGTCCACTGAACTCCTGAAGAGAATTCCTGAACCTAAATCACCTGCTTTATTTTGTATTTGCCATAGATCCATTTCACCCTACTCCCCTTACAACCTAAATAAACTGCTGGGTACAGTCTCGCCCTTCTAACCCGTGTAATTTTGGCTGTCTAAGCATTCTCTCTTCAACAATCTGGTCTCTTTTTCTTGACATTATCACAAAGACGGAACCATCTTCTCTTTCTGTAGTACATATTCCTCTGTAGTACATATTATTTTATGACTGACCAACCCAGCAAGGCATTTTGTGATTTATGAAATACATCACTAAACAGGAGGGGTTTTTAACATAATGTATCGTTTCTTGCCATTTCCAGTCTTCAGAAGAGCTAGGAAAAAGACCAGATCGAATGTCACAGAAAACACCACAAATTGATACTTAAATTATGTTTGTATTCTACTGCAAGTTTACACTGTTCCCCTTTGAACAAGCAGTAAAAACTGATTCTTTATGCAGAAAATAATTCACACCTCCACCATCAGATATAAAATGTGAAAAAAATGAGCAATTTTAAAAATTGTTAGTTTCTAAAGTATTAAATGTATTTTCTATGTATCTTTACTCTTTTTCTCTAAAATAAGAATAAAGTAGTCCAATTATTATTATATTTTAAATACCCACAGTGCCAAGAAAATATTTACTTTTGGCCTGCTTAATAAACACTTTCACATTACTCATTAATATTTTTCAAGAAGATTTACATCATCTTATCACTTAAAAGAATTCCTATCAACACCATTGTTTTTCATGAGTCATATAAACAGGACTAAGAGAAAGCACTGCTTTCAGATACTTAATAAATCCAGAGTTATTTTCCAAAACATAAATATCTTATTCAGATTTTTTTATTTATAAATTTATAATGTAAACTGAAGCATTACCTGTATTTTACCCATGGATCTAATACATATACCGATAATCTAACATTTGTACTATTAATAAAAATCTGTTTTTATCTAGCCAGTAATTTCCAAGGTCAGTTAAATACTTTCACATGACAAATTCCTCAAATTATTACACAAAACAAAAACGAATTCTCTTTAATGAGGGCCTATACCCCTGAAATAGTAATCACAATAGAAGAAAATATATAACAACAAATGGCAGAGTGAAGAAATTTTTAATACTAATAAGCAGTTCACAGATATCGTTATGAAACATACAAATAACAAACTGAATTCATAAATTAATTAAATCATCAAATCACACCAATGGTTCTTCTTGGTAATAAGACTTCTTTTCTAAGGAACTGTGATGTAAAATGAGGTACCATCTTTAAGACTTCTTTCCCCTCAGAAAAAAATGCAAAGAAAAAATTGAAGTAAAAAATCTGCAAGTAATTTTAATAGACTCTCTATTCCCCTTTTCAGCAAATCTATCCTCACCATATCTCACACTCTCCTCCTCTCATATTGTTCTGTTTCAGAGCTTCTAAGTTTTCTTAATTCCTTTTTCTCCATCAAATTATTTCCCCTCCTTAGCACTTTTTTTGCAAGCAAAAAATAATCTATAAAGCAAATTATGTATTGGGTTTCTATAGCAAGGTCTTGGTAGTGGTGGGGCTACAGGGGTGGCTTCTGTGAGAAGCTGCTAGAAGTTTTCCCTGTGTCCATCGCTGGCCAAGGCCAAGCCAATCAGCAATAGTGGAAACGCCTCTGTGATAACATATTTAAGAAGGAAAAAAAACGGCTGTGACTCAGTAGCCAGACAGAGAAGAGAAGTGAGAGGATGTGAGAGAAAACAGCCCTGCAGACACCAAGGTCAGTGAAGAAGGAGGGGGAAGAGGCGCTCCAAGCACCAGAGCAAAGATTCCCCTGCAGCCCCTGGTGAAGACCATGGTGGGGCAGGCTGTCCCCCTGCAGCCTGTGGAGGCCCATGGTGGAGCAGATCTCCACCTATAGCCCATGGAGGACCCCATGCCGGAGCAGGTGGATGCCCAATGGAAGGAGGCTGTGACCCCGTGGGAAGCCTGCACCAGATCAGGTTCCTGGCAAGACTGTGGACCCGTGGGGGAAGAGCCCACGCCAAGGCAGGTTTGCTGGCAGTGACCCCGCAGGGGACCCACCCTGGAGCTCCTGAGGGAGTGCACCCTGTGGGAGAGATGAACCCACACTGGAGCAGTTCGTGAAGAACTGTAGCCCATAGGAAGGACTCACATTGGAGAAGTTCACGGAGGATTGTCTCCTGTGAAAGGGACCCCACACATGAGCAGGGGAAGAGTCCTCTCCCTAGGAAGAAGAAGCGACAGAGACAACATTTGATGAACTGACCCCCACCTCCATTCTCATCTCCCTTAGCTGCTGGGGGGGAGCAGGTAGAGAAAACTGGGAGTGAAGTTGAGTCCAGGAAGAAGGGAGGGGTGGGGGGAAGGTGTTTTAAGATTCAGCAATTTTTATCCTCTCCTTCTCTGATTTTGCTTGGTAACAAATTAATTTAATTTCATCAAGTTGAGTCTGCTTTGCCTGTGATGGTAACTGATAAAATGATCTCTCCCTGTCCTTACCTCGACCCATGAGCCCTTTGATTTACTTTTCTCTCCCCTGTCCGGTTAAAGAGGGGAGTGATAGAGTGGCTTTGGTGGGCCCCTGGTGTCCAGCCAGGGTCAAACCACCACAATTACACAAATATACATACACATAAACACACAAACAGCCACAGTCCTGACTTTGCAAATGATTATCAGACACACTTCTCCCCTGTGTTTCATACGAAGCAGTTAATGGAGGAATCTGTATATATAACATAAAACTATAAACTTCTTTGCATACCTCTTGGAAGTAAAACTGCACAGAGTGTAAGAAGAAATGAAAGTTAATCAATGCCTAAACACTGGCAAAAGCTTCCATAAAGACTGCCCTAGCAGTCAGATTTAGGTGCTGCCTAGAAGCTATCAGGGCTCTCAGGTGGAAGTGGGTGTCTTCTCACACTTCAGAGAAAACACACTGCCTTATCATGCTTCTTAATAAAGTATTTTTCAGTTCTCCGTAAGACCAATGTGGCTGTCTTGAAGAACTACATGTATACTCAGTAAAATTAAAAAAAACATGTATTACTACTGTACGTGACTGGGTATTAGGTTTCACTACAGAAACACTTGTCAACTCTTAATTTTTTTTAAAAGCAGACAAGATCTTTACTATCTGTATCTTAAGATACTCATCCTGCACTTTTTGAAGAAAATAGTATACTAATACCACATTAACACAAGATACATTTTACTGATATAGGAACAGCATTAGAATAAATTATTGCAGCATCCCTCCAATAAAAGCATATGTATAACAACAAATAAACCTTTAACTGCCTTTCATTGAACCATTTTTTTAAGCACTGCATTTCTTAACAATATGGGCCAATGTGGTCCAGAAAATGAAGTTCTATCCACAGCTGTTTCTTCAAAAGATTAAGAGGTCAGTGTTTTAATGATTTTGTTCATTCAGGAGTGTAAACAAGTATCTGTAAACTAGAAAAGCATTTATCATATTATCAACTCATACCTCCTTCAAAATACTTAAAGAAAAAAGTTTTATTAGCTTCTATTCATTGTGTCTAAGAACTTCAGGGTTTAAGTGTCTCTACTACTTGGAATTTTACACTATGCAGTGAGGTTTTCTTTAAATAGCACTGTTTAAATTCCTAAGAATCCAAAATAATTTTTATGCAGTCATTGTTGTAGTTAAATTTGTCCTATCAACTTAGAAAATTTTGGAATTACTATCTTTACATCCATTTTTAACAAAGACATTGTTCTTATGGCTGAGAAGAGCTTCTTAGTATGTCTAATTCTATCAAAGCAGCAATTTCAAATATATATATATAATTAATCAATTCAAAACATGGATTTGTATTACTACAATAGGTGTGTTTACCTTCTCTGTCTAAATGCAAGAGACCCACTATACAAGAAAAGCAGGTAAACATAAAGCAATGACCTAAGAACCAGCAGCTGACCAATTTACCACCTTCTCAGTTTAAACACATGATGATGCATAGGTCTCTGTCTTTTGTATGGGTATAAAAATAACCAATAATGTTTTACAGAATTACAAGCTACAGAATCTTCCATCCAAGTTTGGATGACTAGAAACTGCCAGAACCGAACTAAGCATAAGATATCTTTCTAATACTTTTATGTTCTCTTCACAGGTATTTTGGAAAAAAAAAAAAAAAAAAAAGATTTTGTGATCAAAGGAAAACATTTTTCTCATAGACTTTAAGATACACATGTACCACAATCCGTATGTGTAACAATAAACCTACTTGTCTCTCTATTAAGGCTGTTCAAACAAAAACCTAAGATTATGGAGAAAGGATAGCAGAAGCTTCATATTTAGGAAGAACCTTTAACACTGATTCCTACCTCCTACTGGGCCTACTGATTTAGCAGTAGAGACTATGACTCTGATTCAAAAAAGCAATTAAATATATGTTTAATACAAAACATGTTAGGCAGTTCCAGAGGACAATGGAACCAAAGAAACCGATTTCAGAGAGCCCTTACAGAAGTTCTCTCAAACAGTCCTGGGGTTCTCAACTCATTAAACTTCTTATATTGAATCATTACAATCTTTTTCTGTTGAACTCAAATAAGCCTTATGTACTCATTAGTCTTTTCTTTCAAAATAAAAGAATGCATTACTGCGATGTTCTTTACCGCACAAATCTCATCTATTTCATAGCATTCTCAGCTTAGTAAAAACCCAAAACTACTATCTTAGCTTTTCAGTAAAGCTTATCACTGTGAAACAACTGTACCCCATCTGTTTGGTTTAGTCAGCTGAAACAAGCAGATAAATGAAATCATCTCTCATAAAAATTCAAACTTGCCATGACTTTGGCTCCCCAAAATGGAGATAATTAATACTGTAGAGATCCATGTCTTCAGTGTGCCATGCAAATGTTGTTTTCCACATGCCAAAATATAGATAAGGCGTATTTACACCCTCAATAGAAATTCCACAGTCTTCTCCTACAACATCCAATATAGTATTAAGATGGGCAATATTCCATTCCTCAATACCCTGAAAAAGATACATAATAAATTTATTAATAAATTTATTAAAGTAATGCAATTTTATATAATAGTCTCAGTCAAAAGATACACACCTGATCTAGCCCTTCAAAAGACTGTAAATTAATACAAATTTGTAAGCACTTTAGAAGACAGCTGAAGTTACCCAAAGAAAACCTCTCTTGACCTTAGTAAGATTTAGATCAGGTTCTAAGTCTCAGATGTTCAGAGTAGAGAACATAAGGAAGTTCATACCTGCTTAAAACTTAATACAACTCTAAAATGGATTGGAACACCACACACAATAGAAATAGCTGCAGACAAAATCTTTGATGAGTGGATAGCTGGAAGCCACTAGTTTCACTAGGCCTACCTATGCTTTTTAATTACTTACAAAGTAATACTAAATAGTATGAAAAATGGTTTAAAAGTTAAATTTACATGCGTAAATTTACCATTTCTCTGAAAAGTATAAAAACTAGAACAATTACATCACTTCAGAGGTATTTCTAACCATAACGATGTACTGCATAAGAAATATATCACAGAAGGAATCTATTGATTTCATGAGATTTCATGTTTCCCTACGTTACTGCCTCTAAAATTTGTATATTAAAAGCCATTCAGACAGCCATGCATGTGGGTTTTGTTGTATTTCAGATTCATCCACAAAGTGCAATTCTAATTTCAGGTAATACAGCATGTAAGAGTCAGTATAACCAAGATCAAAGCTATAAAATTTAAGAGAGAGAGATTAGACTTCATTATAACAGTAATTATTAGCACCTTCAGGGAAGACATTAGCCGGTGCTCAAGCAGTCAGAAAAACAGGAAATATAATCAAAACTATTATAAACTCAATTGAGGCAAGCTTATTGGGAAGAGAGACCCTAAACACTCCCTTAACCATGACTTGCGCTGCACCCTCCCATCACTGAACTCTGTACAATTTTGGTAATTGTACTCAAATTTGGGGAAGGAATCAATGGCAGACTGCAGTCCTGATGCAGCTGATTGAAACTATGAAACATGGTGACATTCAATAGTTGGGCAGGTGGTGAAGTAAGAATACAACTTAAAGCAAGAAGTAATTCATATTTAATACTCTGGTTTCGTTTCCTTGTTTTTTGAGATTTTTATGCCAAGCATGTTATATATGCAGCAATTAGGATTGATATACAAGATGGTAACTTCCGTATGAAGTTCAACCTTCTCATTGAACAAGCACTTCTGACTGCCTGCTATGACTATTTCATTCAATAAGAAAAACTATCTGTAAGTTTATCTGGGACTTTTACAAAGCAGTAAAGGACCTATACAGAATGAGTTCATTCCAGACAGCAATTTTTGTTCTTTTTTTAAAATGCAAGCTTTGACTTTGATGCATTTGTGTGACATGAAGGCACTCAAAATTTAAAAATAAAATAAAATAAGAAATTAGTATGATCATTATCAAAGAAAGAAACCAGGCACCAATATGAACTCAAATAGTAGATGCTGGTAAAATATGCACTTTTCAAATCTAAAAAATCATAATCATCAGCAAGGTGGTAGAGCTGTAAAATACAAAAAAAATTGTTTGAAGAAACTTTTTTAATTAATTATTCCTCAAATTAATTTACACTTTTTTTAAAAAAATTGCTTAAAATTTGTGTCTGTTCACAAATTGTGCAGTCAATTTGAAGAAACAAATTAATACACCAAATAAGAGCAATGACTCAACCATGTAGGCACAGAGACACATACAGGATTAGAAGACAACAATAAATACACCGGATAAAATTCAACTGTTAATGTAGGCAGTATACTCTTTCTGACAGTGGCCAAAAGCAGACAAGAAACAGTGTAAGCAAAGCAGTACTTTCCCAGAATACCCTTCCAGCCTGCAGCAATTTTCAGATTGAAGATTTCTCCATACAGGTGTCATCCTTCTACTTAACAGTACTCCATGGGCTTTTTACCAATTCATTTTATCTTCTTTTACCTACCTGTAACCTTTTAGCAACCATAACATCCTGAAATCTTACTTTTCTCTTAGTAAGAATTAAGTGATAGTTGTGATAGTTAAGTTTTTTAACACCACATCTCATCTTTTCACCTGCTGTTAAGTCAAGTCACAACTAGTCACCAAGCAAACTGCTAGTGGTTTGTCCCTAAAACAAAAGCAAATCCTCCCATGGAGAACAATCATAGGAGAAAAAGCTTGCGTCAAAATACCAAACATACCAAGTACACAATCCACAACCTCTACTCTCAAGATGCACAAGCTACTTCCATTTCCTAAAGACTATTTTGGGAAAGTAGTTTTAGCTCAAAAGGAAATGTTCACTGAAACTGGCTGAAATGCCAAAATCACACTGATGCCAACCCTTGCCATTCTGTGATTCATTTTAACTCTTCCTACGTACCTTGAACTTAAAAAAAGTTTTATATTTATGTCTAAATTGTTACAGAAATTATTAAACTTATTATTAAAGCTGTCACTTTCCCTCACAGCTGTATCTTTTTTAATATTCCAAAATATTAAGTAAAACACTTAAATGAATTTTTAAGTAAAATACTGATTCTAACTTTTCCAATAGTTATAGAACTGTATTTAAATTTTACAATTGCAATGCATACTCAGAACATCACAGGAGCTGTAAAAGAGCAGTTTAACAGGTCAATACATAACAATACTTCTCAAAATTAAAGTATATCTTAGCAGGTTATGCTATATTTAATAAGCATTATTAGAAAACCAGTACAGATATTACTTGACCATGAGGTGTAGCTGGTAGTTTCTTAGAAACATAAAAACACATTTAGACATTATAATCTATTCAATGTTAGGAAAATATCAAGTATTTATTCTGCTCAGAGTATCACAATAATATCAGAAAAGTGTAATAATTTCAAGGGAATGCGTAAAGAAGTATTTCTAATTTATCCACAATTTTGATGGCAAATTCTTTAAAGAATACCTGTCATCTTTGACAACTGTACCACATAATACAACATCAGGAAAAAAGCTGAAAAATAACATTTTTCTTTCTTTACTATAACAACAAAACACAGGCTTGAAGCATCTTACCATCTGTGGTCATTGCTACGCACATTAGACTTGCCTGGTATTTCTTCAGAGAAGTACTGTAAGGTACACAGTAGTTTATATAGAAGACCACTATTCAAATCTTGACTGATTTTGTAGATGATTCAAGCTTGCTGTAAATTACTATCGATAGTTTTCATGACTCTTTTAACAACCTTTGAACAAGATTTTAAAGCAATGTGGAGATAAAATGAGACACTTCACAAGCAGCTCTCAAATATCTGAAAACTTGCACAGTTTAGAAGGAGCTGACCCATTCTTTTCTCAAAGACATGAAGAAAAATGTAGCTTTCGGTATATTGGTAAAAAGTGAAGCGACCTCTTTGCAGGTAAGAATAGAACAGGGTCCAAATGAAATTATTTTTTATTCATTTCCTGTTTTAAAGTACTTACAATAGTGACATAATACTATCCTTTGCACTTTACTTAAATCATCACCAACAGCATGACATATTCTATTGTTAGGAACATGATTTCTGTACATATACATTAATACACATGACCCTATTTCAGCGTTTAATTTTTCCTGTGATTCTCTCATGGATTCATTTCAATATTAACCTGGCAAACAAGACAATTGTTCTACAACTAGGATTAAAGCCCTATGACTGACTGTAGCAGCTCAAACAATAAAGAAGGGTAAAAAAACTAATTAAGAGACAGAGTGAAAAGAAGGAGAATCACACAGAAAAATCTGTGCTTGGTCACCCACTCCTCTTTCCATACACCCACTCACTCACACCAATGAATATAATAAAAAACCTGCCAGGTATTTATTGCTTCTTCAAAGTGCATAAAATACAGACAGAAAAATGCTATGAACAGAGTCTCTGCACCATAAACACACAGATTAAGAAATACAATCAATCTCCCTCACTTGAACTGTTTTTTCTTCTCAGTATCTTTTCAGATATAAACATTGCTCTGCAGCACCCTTTTGAAGGGTAGGGAAAAAAACAGAAGCAAGTAGATTCTCATTGGAAATGCACTCTAGAACAAAACACGTAAATGAAAGAATGCTCACACTGATCTCAACTATGAGGAGATCATAGAGAAAGGACATAGCACATAAAATCATAGACTCATTTAGGTTGGAAAAGCCCTTTAAGATCACCAAGTCCAACCATTAACCTAACACTGCCAAGTCCACCATGAAACCATGGTCCTAAGCACCACATCTACCCATCTTTTAAATACCTCCAGGGATGGGGACTCAACCACTTCCTGGGGCTGTCTGTTACAATGCTTGACAACCCTTTTGGGGAAGAAATTTTTCCTAATATCCAATCCAAACCTCCCCTGGTGTAACTTGAGGCCATTTCTTGTCCCATCGCCTGTTACCTGGGAGAAGAGGCCAACACCCACCTCACTACAGCCTCCTTTCACACAGTTGTAGAGAGCGATAAGGTATCCCCTCAGACTCCTTTTCTGCAGACTAAACAAACCCTGTTCCCTCAGCCACTTCTCATAAGACTTGTCCTCCCCACCTTTCACCAGCTTCGTTGCTCTTCTCTGCACACACTTCAGCATCTCAATGTCTTTCTTTTAGTGGAGGGCCCAAAACTGAACACAGGATTCGAGGTGCAGCCTCACCAGTGCCAAGTACAGGGGCACGATCACTTCCCTTCCTCCTGCTGGACACACTATTCCTGATAGAAGCCAGGATACTGTTGGCCTCCTTGGCCACCTGGGCACACTGCTGGCTTACGTGTAACTGGCTGTCAACCAACACCCCCAGATCCCTCTCTGCCAGGCAGCTTTCCAGCCACTCTTCCCCAAGCCTGTAGAATTGCATGGGGTTGTTGTGACTCAAGTGCAGGACCCAGCACTTGGCCTTGTTCAGCCTCATACAGCTGGCCTCAGCCCTTCGATCCAGCCTGTCCAGGAGCCTCTGCAGAGCCTCCCTACCCTCCAGCAGATCAACACTCCCACCCAGCTTGGTGTTGTCTGCAAACTTACTGAGGGTGCACTCAATCCCCTCATCCAGATCATTGATAAAGATATTAAGCAGAACTGGCCCCAGAACTGAACCCTAGGGAACACCGCTTCTGTCATCGGCCACCAGCTGGATTTAACTCCATTCACCACAACAATTTGGGCCCAGCCATCCAGCCAGTTTTTTACCCAGCAAAGAGTACACCCATCCAAGCCATGAGCAGCCAGTTGCTCCAGAAGAATGCTGTGGGAAACAGTGTCAAAGGCTTTACTGAAGTCTAGGTAGAAAGCATCCACAGCCTTTCCCTCAACCACTAAGAGGTCCCATAATCATGTGCTAAAACATGTGGATCTTTCTACATTTTTAAAATATGATGAGTCCCTGTCCCCTCATTAAGCTACCCAGTAACATCCTGTACGTACTTGTGGTTATTGACCCTGGCTGGATGCTAGGTACCCACCAAAGCTGCTCTATCAATCCCTTCCTCAGATGGACAGGGGAGCGAAAATATAACAAAAGGCTCATGGGTCAAGCACAGGGAGATCACTCAGCAATTACTGTCACTGGCAAAACAGACTCGACTCAGGGAAAAATGAATCTAATTCATTACCAATCAAATAACAGTAGGATAATGAGAAATAAAAACTAAGTCTTAAAACACATTCCCTCCACACACACCCCTTCTTCACGGGCTCAACTTCACTCCCGAATTCTCTGCCTCCTCCCTGCCAGCAGCACAGGGGGATGAGGAGTGGGGTTGTAGTCAGTTCATTACACGTTGTCTCTGCTGCTCCTTCCTTATCACACTCCTTCCCTGCTCCACTGTGGGGCCCCTTCCATGGGTGACAGTCCTCCATGAGCTTCTCCAGCATGGGTCTTTCCCACAGGGTGCAGTCCTTCAGGAACAGACTGTTCCAGCGTGGGTCCCCCACATAATCTGTTCCAGTATGGGCTCCTCTCTCCATGGGGTCACAGGCCCTGCCAGGAGTCTGCTCCAGCACAGGCTCTCATGGGGTCACAGCCTCCTTCAGGCATCCACCTGCTTTGCTGTGGGGTCCTCTACGGGCTGCAGGTGGAGATCTGCTCCACTGTGGGCCTCCATAGGCTGCAGAGGGACAGCCTGACTCACCATGGTCTTTCACCACAAGCTGCAGGGGAATCTCTGCTCCAGCGTTTGGAGCACCTCCTCCCCATTATTCTTTACTGACTTTGGTGTCTGCAGAGTTACTGCTCTCACATATTCTTACTCCTCTCTCCAGCTGCTGTTGTGCGTTTTTTTTCCCCATCTTAAATACTTTATCACAGAGGTGCTACCATTATTGCTGAATGGCTCAGCCTTAGCCAGTGGCAAGTCTGTCCTGGAGCCAGCTAGCACCGCCTCAATGAATGAAAGGGGAAGCTTCTAGAAGCTTCTCACAGAACCCATCCCTGTAGCTCCCCAGCTACCAAAACCTTGCCATGTAAATCCAACACAATACTATAAAGGACAGAATACAAGATATATACTTACAGTAGTTTAAAAAAAAGACACCATGTAGGACTATCTCAGCAAGGATGGACAATCCACAGTCTATCTCTGCCACCTGTGCCAGGGCTCAGTCACCCTCACAGTGAGAAAGTGTTTCCACATGTTCAGGTCCTGTGACTGGGCACTGCTGATAAAAGCCTGGCTCTATCCTCTTTGCACCCTCCCTGCAGGTATTTATATACATTGATAAGGTCCACCCGAGCCTTTTCTTCCCTAGGCTCAACCGTGCCAGTTCTCTCAGCCTTCCCTCATATGATACATCAACATCTTACAGGTCCTTCACTGGGCTCTCTCCGGTAGCTCTGCACCTCTGGGGAAAGATTGGGAGCCCAGAACTGGGCACAGTACTTCAGGTGTGGTCTCACCAGTGCTGAACAAAAGGGGAGGATCACCTCCTTCAACCTGCTTGCAGCATTCCTCCTAATGCAACTCAGGACATTGTTAGCCACCTTTGCTGCACTGGCACATTGCTAGCTTGTGTTCAACTTGGGTGCCTCCCAGGGCTCCCAAAGGACTTTTCTGGAAAGCAGCTTTCCAGCCTTCAGCCTCCAGCAGGTACCCCATATACCTGGGGCTGATCCTCCCTAGGTGCAGCACTTTGCACTTCCCCTGTTGAGCTTCATGAAATTCCCGTCAGCCTGTTTCTCCAGCCTGTCAAGGTCCCTCTGGATGGCAGCATGACCCACTGGTACATCAGCTGATCCTCCCAGTCTTATATCATCTGCAAACTCTGCCCCATGATCCAAATCTTCATTAATGAAGATCTTAAACAGGACTGGACCCCGTATTGATCCCTGGGGTATACTTATGGAAGTCCTTCTTGTTGCCTTCAACATGTCTCAGATTCGGTTCCAGGTAGGCTTTGACATTCCCAACTGAATTTTTGCATACTTGGATAGTGTCTTTATATTCCTCCCAGATTACATGCCCCTGCTTCTACCTCCTGTGTATTTCCTGTTTATGGCTGAGTTTTGTCAGAAGCTCCTTGCTCATCCACTGTGAGGCAAAAACCCTGACTTCCTGCTCATTATGATGGCCCACTCTTGAGCTTAGAGGAGATGAATACCAACCAGCTTTCTTGGTCCCTTCTTCCCTGCAGGGCCTTATCCCACAGGACTCTTCCAAGCAGATCACCTAGCAGAATAAAGTCTGCTCTCCAGAAAGCCAGGGTCGTGGTCCTGCTTTCCATCTTGACACCTCTTCTTAAGATCCTGAACCCCATCATCTCATGGTCACTACAGCCAAGAGTGCCTTTGACCACCACATCAACAAGAAGTCTTTCCTTGTTTGTGAGTACAAGGTCCAGGAGACAGCTTTGGTCTGGAAATTGTCACTGATGCTCTCCAGAGACTTTTGGATTGCTTATGCCTGCTGCTCTCCTGAAGCCTTAGGTCAAGCTACAACTCAGATGCCATCCTTAACTTACTTCATGATCAAATCCAAACTCTACATATAATGCCGAGGTGTTGCTTTAAAACCAAGTTAGGTCCTCTGTCAAGGGATACAGCAGGAAACTTAAGTGCATCTGTTGCTAGAGTTAATATTACATTAGAGAGATACCTACAATTTAGCAAAAATAACCGTTAGCCTACAAACTCCACTGAATCAATCGCTCTTGTATTACTAATCAAATATGTTCCCCACAGCTTAGACATGAGAGAAGTAGGCATTAGGAATTGTCTTATCAGGAGGAATAAAACTATGAGAAGAAAAAGGGAAGGAAAGTGATATCTTCAAGGCAGGAGCTGAAGAAGAATGGTGAGAAAGAGGCAAGACAATATTTGTATGTGCTCCTTCGAAACCTTAGCTTTTCTCTACTGAATAGCAGATTCCATTGACAGCACTGAAGTCAGATGTGGTTTATGACCCATTATAAGCATCAAATTAAGTCACTTTTCTTCAGAACTTCTTTTAAAACCAGGAAGATTTTTTCCTCCCTAGTTGCTAGATCAGTCCATGTAGGGGTTTCATACATCTTCTCCATCTGTCCACACAAATATGATTTCAAATTAATTAAAAAAGAAAACCAAAAAACAAACAAACAAAAAAATCCCCAGGAAACAGAAAAGGTTAATTTGAACTCCTTGTATCTCATATAACAAGGAAACAACTTAATTTGTGGCCTCAGTGGTTCGTGGTTTCATTTAAACAACAGCTGGGAGTGGCATGGAAGTGGAAGGCCTAACAGTAGTTCACCAGAACAGAGAGTGTACAGAAGAAGTAGGTGAATCACACTCTTCAATTTACTCACAGGTACAATTGCCAAACAGTTAATAAAAAGTTAATAACATTAATAAAGTTATGATATCAGAAGCAAAGCAACTCTCTTCCCCTTCCTGACAGGAACAGTAACTTTTTGCAACTGTTTCACAGGCTAGTCATTCACAGCATAAGCTGACTCAAGTTGGCATTACATTCATGCTAACTTACAAGGAAGACAGCTCTCTTGAAATAACGTAATAAAAAATAATCACTTCTCAAGTAAACTTCCTAAACAATCATAACTCTTAGGTGTTCATAATCAATTCATGAATCAGTTTAACAACTGCAGCTAGTGAGACTGGTGCTTTATTATTGATGTTATAAACTCTTTCAGGAATATTAATTTTCACTCAAGTCTAGATGACCTTATAGCAACAAAAAGACAGAACCCTGAACATGTATCTAGTAATGTTTATAATCTTAACATAAATAATGATCCTTAGACTCTGTTCCTTAGTGCAGTGCTTTTTCTTGAGTCACCTAGGTTGCCATTCACCTACATAGCACTGTAAGTAAATGTAACAGCAATTAAAATGCAGACAGCACAAAATAATATTTCAAGCAAACATTCCACTACCTTAAATATATTTTCTATAAATCTCTATCTAGTGTACAGAACACTTGTTCTCATAGGTTATTTCCTTATTCGTAAAGATTTAATCTGTGTTCAAAACTGTCCAATACACATAAATACATTATAAATACACAATAGAGATTCTGGAATAATCAAAATATCATAAAGGTAAACTTTGAACCATTGACAGCAGTTGTCAAATTTCAAAGCATGCATTTACAGCTTTGTTCCTGTTCTATTTTGGGGGGTTTTTGCTGTCCCATATAAGACAGACTTTATAACTTTGCCCTACCTTCTAAACCCCTCGGAAGTGGTCATCCTCTGATCTAAGAAAAGCAAATGATACTACAAGATCTATGATCTCCCTGGTAATAATGCCAGCAAGGTGTTGGATTCCACAGATAACAATACTGTTTCTCACATGATCTAATTAGTAAAAATTAATGCTTCATCATGCTTCAGATACAGATGTCTCAATGTAAAAAATGTGGAAAAGAAAATGTAATTGGTAAATTTTTAAACTAAAGAATAAGGACTTGCAGCACAGCAGCTTTTCTCACTAATTTTGATGGCCCAAGTACACATATACATCACACTGAGTTCCTAGTTTTCTTCTACCTGGAATTCTGCCAGATATTTACCTTTCTGTATTAAATGCAACATCTATAACACACTGTTTTCTATAAAATGCATTTTGTAAAACATAAGCATTTAGGCTATTACTATCGCATATAGGCTGTTACGACAAATTAACCCTGCCATCCCCTTTCTGCTACGCATTGCCCAAAATGTCAGCTACTTGTATTCATCTCCTTTCCCCAAATTATGACAATCCTAAAGGAAACTGAATGAACCTCTAATTCCAAACAGAATCAAAAAGATCCTTTCTTAGCATTAGTTTCAAGAGTAAGACATGAAAAATATTAGTTGTGCAAGTACACCATCTGCTGGCCAAAAATTAACTTCGGCAAAAATATTCTAAAAGAAAAAAACATTTTGATCAGTGGTATCCATAACTTTCTCAACAACAACCTGGTACCAAGGGTTCTTCTTTCTTTTCCTTTAAACCCCAGTGGGCTGTACACCATGACATGGCTGTCACATTAACTGCTCAGCCTGTTCACACTCTTTCCTTAGTGTCTATTCCTTTCACTAACATTTCTCCTTTGTTATTTATTTTTAAAGAATACAAATTTAATCATAGCCATTAAGGGGTTTTTATTCTAGCTATTACTGTTCTTTTCCCCACTCCTTTATTTTCCACTCCCTGCACCTTTCAGTGCTTTCTTTGTCTCCTCTTCCTCTGCACCTAACACCTGAGTTAGGACTGCTGAACACAGCCTTCTCACTTCACCCTTTGCTTTTTTGACCTCCCTTCCTCAGCCTCCCACTTCAACAAGAGTGCAATTCCATGAGAAGAAAATCTCCTACTTTCTCTTTGACCAGTCAGCACTTCAAAATCAGATACTACTGCATTCTCTTTTCTTTGGAAATGTTGTAACCCTACTGGAAACAGTAACATTACGATACTAAAGGCCAAAGAACACAGAATCAAAACAAAGTGTACATTTGTAAAAAGCTACACCAGAAGGCATTACCTGCCAACATTAAAGAAAAAAAAAAAAACCAGCCAGAGAATAAAAAGGGCAAGCTTCTATTTCTTGAGAGAAACACAGCTTTCCTGTGCCCCATTTTGGTCTCCACTAACCAAAAGCCATCTACAATGTCTCTTCACCAAAACACCCCAAATCAGAATCTTCAATTATTTTCTAAATCATATTTATACAGGTATTTTGACACACAATAGAATTTAGACTTGCTGCTTTCTCTAAACAATAGACCATTGGACATTTATAGCTATCTTTCAAAGATCACATAACCTAGTGCAAAAATTGAGTTGCCCTAAGCCATCTCGGCTGACCATATTTATCTTCGGACAGAGTCTTCAAGTAATTTGTCTTCAGTAAAGAAATATGAAACATTAGCAGAGCCTCAGACTATCTGCCACAGGGAAATTCTACTTTTTTTTTTTTTAAAAAATGATTGGAGAAGGCAGTTACATAAGAGATGAAACAACTCAAGAACTGCACACAAAGTTTGCCCTGTATATTTTAAATCCTCAAATCTTTTTTGAAATGCTAACATTTCTTCTGTTAGGCTCATTATAGCTACTCACATAGCCTAATTTATATCAACAGATATTCAGTAATTCTTTGGATAATGAGATCTGTGTTGAGTCCCTTTATCTGTGGAGATCTTGGCAAGTAACCAACAAAATTCAATTCCTTACGAAGATTCCATTTCAGCTATTTTAATTCAGAGGTACACAGTGATTGTAAGCATGTTTCCAGGAAACTGCAGGCACTCCAAGCGCGTATAAAGTACAGCTATCAATTTTCCTCAACAAAAGAGATATACATGTATTTTATCTTTAAAAGTTATTTAAAATATCACTAAATTTCCACAGAGATACACAGATAACACACATACTGAAATGTTAATAAACAAGTGAATAGGAAGCAATCTCAAATTCTGGAGAGTTCAAAGTGAGGAAGAGTCTTAGGATCAGGAAGAGTAGCAATATCCTACTGTCTAAGAACAGAACTGTCTGACTCTTGCAGATGTAGAGTTAATTTTAACCTTGCTTGGAGTCTTTAAAGTGAGTAACACAAAGATTTCAAAAGAAAGATTCTCAGTCACAAAGCAAGAATGTATCCTCTAAGTACAGTACCCTTTAAAAGAGGGCTGGAAGAGATAAACTTCATAAAAAGCTATGCATACTTCATCATAAATGCTCCCATTGATATCTGCTCCATAAATTGGTGCCACAAAAGTCAAGTTCTTCCAGTATTTACGCTCCAGATCTTCATAATCTACGTATCTTGGGGTGCAGTATCTGCAGAGGAAGAGGTAGGCAAAGGTTCAGCATAGTCTTAAAACAACCTTCACAATGGACTGTGCTTCTGATCCTGCAAATTGAATTTTAAGAGATGACTTTATTTCAAATTCACTGAAATAGAGGAATTATTAGTTGTCCTGAATTCTTAGTGTCCTTACTCAACATAGCATGTAATCTCCTACCTGACAGCAACAGTGACTGAAGTCATACACCTACCCATACAACATTTTCCTCAGTCTCCAGCAGCTAAACAGCACGTCTATTCACTGTCCTCAGGCTGAGGCCCTCCCTTTTGTTTCTCTTCCATAAGAGACACACATGGAAAAGCCACTTAACTGACAAGTATTTGTTATTTTCCTGCCTCACTATCAGCTCTCTAAAGTCACAGAGGTAGGTCCTGCACAAGCCTGCCTCAGAACAACTCAAATGTACTAACCCTGCCAAGTAGCAGCCCCACCAGGCAAAACCAGTACTTTTTTCTCTTCTTCCTTCCCCAGAAAAACCTCTTGAGAAAAGCCATAATGTTTCAAACTGCTGATACAAAAAATTCTACCACACAATGAAAAAAAGTATTTAAAGACATTTTTCTTTTTACTCCTTTAGTGCAGCACAGGGCACCATACTTTCATACATGTAAATATACTTAAGTATATACTTTTGGAAGGTTACTCAAACCTCATATAAAATCTTGCAAGAACACAACACAAGCATACGACCATAGAAAACATCCACCAATAGCTTTTGCCTCAGGATCCCTTGTCAGGCCTGTGTTCTCCCATATTTAGGCCTTCTGAAAAGAAAACTAGCTCCCCCATTCCTGCAACTCAGAGAAGGAAGTTTCACGTTAGCACTGCCAACTTACTACACTTGAACTACTGAAAAGAAAATCCAAACATACCAGAATTAAGTAGACCAGGTACAGTTACATCATGCAATAATACAGAACAGAGACAAGCAAGTTAGCAAAACACATCTTAACCAAAGCATTCTCAGCAACAGAGTTGTTTCAATTATTTCTCATTATATGGCTCCAGAAATCAGATTGTATTTACATTTGGCACTGAGAAATATGGATACATAAACTCAGTTACCATAACACAAGTATCTTGATTATGGGATGCAGGTATGCCCATATTTCCCAGAGGTCATGGTGAATTGCAAATGCCTAAACAAATAAAAGAAGCAATGCATCAGATCAAGCACACACAATCCTTTTAAAGGCAACTATGATTTTATTTAATGTTCATGGCCCTTCTTTCTTTCCCAAAGGAAATGGATAACATCACAATACTCAAGAAAGAAGTCTTACAACAGAAAAGTCTTCTTCATTAAGGAATAAAACTATTTTTATGGGAGAATAGGGGCTCTCAACTACTTAATAATTTAAGAAATACAGACTGCATTAAGAGTGTCATAAGAGGTTATATAACACATTTTTCTCAAGAGCAGTGACGAATATTTAGAAAGACTTACAACCAGTAATAGATAAGAAGCCCTCTCAACTGTTCTTAACTTTACCTATGAAATTAAGTTGTAAACTGATTTCAGTAAGAACCATGAAAACCAAAATCAGAAACACTTCTAAAATATCTTCCATGGTAAAGAATATAATAAACTTAACTAACATACATATCAAAACCTTCACAGTATCTTTGCATTATCAAACTATTTTAATAAATTAGCATTTCTCATTTTATCATGGGTAAATCAAATGTAAACTTTAAACATATGTGAATAGGTACAATAGAAAATTACATCAGACACCACACAGGTTTCGTATTTTATTCTCCCCTCTAACAGTTACCGAACAAATAATTTTAAGAACCACAAAATAGGTTCCCATTCCCACTTACCAGAGGAAGAAAATTGTGAGATAACCAGAAACATACCAATCCTCTTTAATTGGAAAAATTAGATCAGTTTTGCACTTTTACAAAGGCATGGATACTGTGGAACATTTGCTGAGGAGCCTTTTTAAAAGCTTTTTGTGTCCTAGTTTTTCCTGATCTTGATAACAGCTTCTCTTCTTACTACTTAATTCTTAAATTAATTTATGAAAGAAACTTCTCTTCAAAGTAGGGCAGTGTTACCTTCCTTCATTATACTGAAGTATCTTTTCTCTCTAGAATCCTTTGACTCAACTCACCTTCCAGAAATTATTTCCAGACAGTTTTGTGGAAATACTGAAGTAGAATTTTTTATTTTTATGTGGCCAAAAAGAATGCGGAAGAATTCCTTCTATCACTTCCCTCTTCTTGGAATGCCCACCAATTTAAAACTTTCTGCTATAGTGCCTAATCCTTCACAGACTTTTCTCTCCCCCTTAATATCCATCTTGCCATAATCAGAACATGGTCATTCGCTAGGTGCTGTTGAGTTCTCTTCAATAAATGCAAAAACTTCTGGGTAAATTAAAGAAGACATTGTGTTTTTTTCAGATTACATGACAATAAGCCATTCCAGTATCTAGGCCAAAAAAAAGAATTAAATATTGAACATTGTACTCAAAATAAAACTCAGATACAAGTCTGTATCATCTTCATTATTTTCAACATAAGCATTTGTTAGAACAGAAAGAAAAAAAGGAGGACAGAAAGCATCAAGTTTTTCAGATGCTTTCTTGCTGCCATGGTACCAGATGCTTTCAACAACAGAAACACAAACAAGATTCATACTGTGGTACCCTTCTACAACTTAGGAGACAGGAAAACCTCTACTGAGTAGGTGAAAAAAATCACCAGCTGCTTAGCACAATTATAAAAAACCCACAATATAGGAACAAATAAATATTTGTTTTCCTAAGCAAGACCCCCCATATACATACTTGTCACTGTTGGCCAGCTGCTTGAACTCCTTCACTGTCATTGGCTTTTTCTGAATGTTGTACTGTGTGAAGAGCCCTGACTGCCCAGTGACCATCTGCTGAATTGGAGCAGGAATCACCAAATCTTCAATATCATTATAATGTTTTCTTGGCTTCCACTCCTTTGGTGGGATAACCTTTAAATTCAGAAATTAAAAAAAAAAAAAAAAACAGGACATCAACAGTTGCAATACCAATTCAGAATATGCTGGAAAAATCAAAAGGACCAGTGAAATACGCTCACATGATCAAATGAACACTTGCTTAACAGCTGTTTCACAATAACTATCTGACCATGTCAGTGCTCCTAGATAATGCAGAAACCAATTGAAAATGCTCATAGTATTATTACCTCAATTCACAAGCAGCAACTCACTAATCAACAGCAATTCAAATCATGTGTAACTGTGCAAACATATCCCTGTATAATAACAGAACAAGTATTTTATAACCAGAAAGCCTTACAATTCACAAATACTTCATACTACATGATACAAAATCATTATCCTCAATTTAAAAAAAAAAATTCATAAAAAAGATTGACAGTCCCCTGCCCAAATGTTATTTGGTGTAAGCAGTATGAGTAACTTACTTTCTGACTGAAAAATTAAAAAAATACAGCTCTTTTAGAGAGCTTTAGATTTTAGAGTCTAACTTACTCCCCATAAAACTGCAGGGTACAACTGTATTAAAGTGCTTGCATTAATTTAGATATACTAGTTTTTATCTTAACCTAATTTAAAGCGCATAATTAAAGATTAAAGCTATGTGCAGATTAAAGTTAACACTTATTTCAAATACCACAGAACTGCCCAAAGTCTACGAAGACACCTCAGCAGATTCTAAAGTGTCAGAAATAAATTCATTAGGAATTTCAGTGAAGCCTGTAGTCATATCAGTGTTCTTTAACTCTCTAAGTTTGAACAGTCCTTACATATATTATCTGAAAACACAAAACTCTAGAGCTGAAATTGCAATAGTTTGAAAACACAGGAACAGACATTTTTAATATATATTTTGATTTTGAACTTTTACTTGCCCAAAGGCTCAATGATATGTTCTTTGGTCCACACATTATGTTCATTCTTTTCCATGATGCTCAAATCAAATTTTCACAAGCATTGGCTTGGAAACTTTTACAATAACATACAACAAAGTAGGACGGCTTTCATGATCATGCATCTACCACGTACAAATTACGTTACTCAGATCATTAATTCACATCTTCGAGGTAGCCTTTACACTAGGCTAACTAGGCTGTTCCTCTAGCAAGCATTTCAGGATTCCACACAATGTTGTCCATTACAGATTTTGCAGTTACATCCCTCCAAGAAAGTTAAAAAAAAAAAAAAATCTAAAAAATAATAGCAACAGATCCTGAGATCATTTGCTACCTTTGGAAAATAGTCACAGATGGACAAATTGTAATGCTAATGTACTCAAACAGTCCATCCCTCAGAGAAACCTGATTGAGACCATTCATGCTAGTAAGCACACACCAAAAGAGAACCATCAAGCTGAAGAAAAGTTATCAGTAGTAACATACTTCCATACCTAATGTTTTTATTTTAAACATAAATAGGCATTTTTATCCAGTTTTTACACAGATGCAACTCCCTCTTTTCCTTTTTTCTTTCTCAGCTTCCATGCGACTTCAGTTGTACAGGGACTAGTTAGCAAGTTTCAGTGTTGTTTGCTTTTAGAAAAAAAAAATAATCGAATCATCTTGCGATTCCTATTTATTTCTTTCACACAAAGCTTAAATTATATGCACATCAACAAAATGCAAAATGTTGGTTCGGAAGCAGAGAAGACATGCATTCAGAATATATGCATAGAAATCAAGTATGCACACAGATTCCCATTTCCATGATTATTAAGCATGAACTTGTAGGTTTGGCTCAAATACATGAATACCGAAAAGCAAAATTTGCATTATCTTATTTAATTCAAGGTCAGTGTGTTTTAAGCAATAAAAATATTTTTGTGAATACAGGTTCAAAATATCCCTTTTCCAGCTAACTGGAGCATGTTTATTATTGTTGTAATTAGAGTACTGGTTAGAGAATTGAATTCTGTGGGGACTGATATGCTAAGCATCATTTTAAAAGAAAATAAAAATAGAGTCCCTGCCCCAAAGAATTTGCATTTTCTAACAAAGGTCAGGGCAAGGACTGGAGATGTTAAAATATCATGTCCAAAGTGATACAGAGCTAGTCAGTATCAGAGCTGGAAATAATGACTAGGTCTCTGAGTTATTACCTCTAACCTGTGCCACTGAAGCCTCTTCACACTCCCTTTAGTAAAAATAACCTCTTCAAAGTAGGCAAGTTAGGTTTATTCCATGGAAGCAACCTAGATCAAATTAATCAGCCAAGCTGTTCAATGCTCAAATATAAAAAAGGAATAACCTAAGGCAAGGCTTTCTCATTTATAGATAGATAGATAAATAGATATCTCAAACATCCTAACCATATTAACACTGTCTAGTCTTATTTAGCATGATACATATTGAGTTTTAGATAGGGATGTCTTAGTTAATACCACTCAGTCTCCACTGTGAAGGCTGCACATCAGTACAACTGAGGTTATTTCAGAGTGCTATCAATGCATATAGTTCTAGTAATCTCCTATTCTACATCTGATTCTGAATGGCACTGGCTACTATTTCTATGTAGCTACTTCTGACCCAACTCTTCTGAAAATTGTTTTTCTTGGACTTGCCAACATCTATTTTCAGTATCATGTTCCAAAATTACTTTCCTACTTGCCAATGCGACTGCAAATTAACTATTTCACTCTATATAAATGCAGTTTGAGTCTCCAAAGCACTTCTTATTCAAGTAAAGAGCAATGAATCTATCAGTGTGCCTTGTTTTTAATTTGTTCTATTGCTTTCATTACTTGTTTTCCTTTTTAAGTATAGGATCCTCTGAAACATTAAGACTAAAATACATTATCTATGCCTAAAGCTCATTCCAGACTTTCAAAGACCTAATGAAAATGTAGCCGATTTGGTCCAGGGATGCCACAGTATATTATCTGNTAGTAATAGATAAGAAGCCCTCTCAACTGTTCTTAACTTTACCTATGAAATTAAGTTGTAAACTGATTTCAGTAAGAACCATGAAAACCAAAATCAGAAACACTTCTAAAATATCTTCCATGGTAAAGAATATAATAAACTTAACTAACATACATATCAAAACCTTCACAGTATCTTTGCATTATCAAACTATTTTAATAAATTAGCATTTCTCATTTTATCATGGGTAAATCAAATGTAAACTTTAAACATATGTGAATAGGTACAATAGAAAATTACATCAGACACCACACAGGTTTCGTATTTTATTCTCCCCTCTAACAGTTACCGAACAAATAATTTTAAGAACCACAAAATAGGTTCCCATTCCCACTTACCAGAGGAAGAAAATTGTGAGATAACCAGAAACATACCAATCCTCTTTAATTGGAAAAATTAGATCAGTTTTGCACTTTTACGAAGGCATGGATACTGTGGAACATTTGCTGAGGAGCCTTTTTAAAAGCTTTTTGTGTCCTAGTTTTTCCTGATCTTGATAACAGCTTCTCTTCTTACTACTTAATTCTTAAATTAATTTATGAAAGAAACTTCTCTTCAAAGTAGGGCAGTGTTACCTTCCTTCATTATACTGAAGTATCTTTTCTCTCTAGAATCCTTTGACTCAACTCACCTTCCAGAAATTATTTCCAGACAGTTTTGTGGAAATACTGAAGTAGAATTTTTTATTTTTATGTGGCCAAAAAGAATGCGGAAGAATTCCTTCTATCACTTCCCTCTTCTTGGAATGCCCACCAATTTAAAACTTTCTGCTATAGTGCCTAATCCTTCACAGACTTTTCTCTCCCCCTTAATATCCATCTTGCCATAATCAGAACATGGTCATTCGCTAGGTGCTGTTGAGTTCTCTTCAATAAATGCAAAAACTTCTGGGTAAATTAAAGAAGACATTGTGTTTTTTTCAGATTACATGACAATAAGCCATTCCAGTATCTAGGCCAAAAAAAAGAATTAAATATTGAACATTGTACTCAAAATAAAACTCAGATACAAGTCTGTATCATCTTCATTATTTTCAACATAAGCATTTGTTAGAACAGAAAGAAAAAAAGGAGGACAGAAAGCATCAAGTTTTTCAGATGCTTTCTTGCTGCCATGGTACCAGATGCTTTCAACAACAGAAACACAAACAAGATTCATACTGTGGTACCCTTCTACAACTTAGGAGACAGGAAAACCTCTACTGAGTAGGTGAAAAAAATCACCAGCTGCTTAGCACAATTATAAAAAACCCACAATATAGGAACAAATAAATATTTGTTTTCCTAAGCAAGACCCCCCATATACATACTTGTCACTGTTGGCCAGCTGCTTGAACTCCTTCACTGTCATTGGCTTTTTCTGAATGTTGTACTGTGTGAAGAGCCCTGACTGCCCAGTGACCATCTGCTGAATTGGAGCAGGAATCACCAAATCTTCAATATCATTATAATGTTTTCTTGGCTTCCACTCCTTTGGTGGGATAACCTTTAAATTCAGAAATTAAAAAAAAAAAAAAAAACAGGACATCAACAGTTGCAATACCAATTCAGAATATGCTGGAAAAATCAAAAGGACCAGTGAAATACGCTCACATGATCAAATGAACACTTGCTTAACAGCTGTTTCACAATAACTATCTGACCATGTCAGTGCTCCTAGATAATGCAGAAACCAATTGAAAATGCTCATAGTATTATTACCTCAATTCACAAGCAGCAACTCACTAATCAACAGCAATTCAAATCATGTGTAACTGTGCAAACATATCCCTGTATAATAACAGAACAAGTATTTTATAACCAGAAAGCCTTACAATTCACAAATACTTCATACTACATGATACAAAATCATTATCCTCAATTTAAAAAAAAAAATTCATAAAAAAGATTGACAGTCCCCTGCCCAAATGTTATTTGGTGTAAGCAGTATGAGTAACTTACTTTCTGACTGAAAAATTAAAAAAATACAGCTCTTTTAGAGAGCTTTAGATTTTAGAGTCTAACTTACTCCCCATAAAACTGCAGGGTACAACTGTATTAAAGTGCTTGCATTAATTTAGATATACTAGTTTTTATCTTAACCTAATTTAAAGCGCATAATTAAAGATTAAAGCTATGTGCAGATTAAAGTTAACACTTATTTCAAATACCACAGAACTGCCCAAAGTCTACGAAGACACCTCAGCAGATTCTAAAGTGTCAGAAATAAATTCATTAGGAATTTCAGTGAAGCCTGTAGTCATATCAGTGTTCTTTAACTCTCTAAGTTTGAACAGTCCTTACATATATTATCTGAAAACACAAAACTCTAGAGCTGAAATTGCAATAGTTTGAAAACACAGGAACAGACATTTTTAATATATATTTTGATTTTGAACTTTTACTTGCCCAAAGGCTCAATGATATGTTCTTTGGTCCACACATTATGTTCATTCTTTTCCATGATGCTCAAATCAAATTTTCACAAGCATTGGCTTGGAAACTTTTACAATAACATACAACAAAGTAGGACGGCTTTCATGATCATGCATCTACCACGTACAAATTACGTTACTCAGATCATTAATTCACATCTTCGAGGTAGCCTTTACACTAGGCTAACTAGGCTGTTCCTCTAGCAAGCATTTCAGGATTCCACACAATGTTGTCCATTACAGATTTTGCAGTTACATCCCTCCAAGAAAGTTAAAAAAAAAAAAAAATCTAAAAAATAATAGCAACAGATCCTGAGATCATTTGCTACCTTTGGAAAATAGTCACAGATGGACAAATTGTAATGCTAATGTACTCAAACAGTCCATCCCTCAGAGAAACCTGATTGAGACCATTCATGCTAGTAAGCACACACCAAAAGAGAACCATCAAGCTGAAGAAAAGTTATCAGTAGTAACATACTTCCATACCTAATGTTTTTATTTTAAACATAAATAGGCATTTTTATCCAGTTTTTACACAGATGCAACTCCCTCTTTTCCTTTTTTCTTTCTCAGCTTCCATGCGACTTCAGTTGTACAGGGACTAGTTAGCAAGTTTCAGTGTTGTTTGCTTTTAGAAAAAAAAAATAATCGAATCATCTTGCGATTCCTATTTATTTCTTTCACACAAAGCTTAAATTATATGCACATCAACAAAATGCAAAATGTTGGTTCGGAAGCAGAGAAGACATGCATTCAGAATATATGCATAGAAATCAAGTATGCACACAGATTCCCATTTCCATGATTATTAAGCATGAACTTGTAGGTTTGGCTCAAATACATGAATACTGAAAAGCAAAATTTGCATTATCTTATTTAATTCAAGGTCAGTGTGTTTTAAGCAATAAAAATATTTTTGTGAATACAGGTTCAAAATATCCCTTTTCCAGCTAACTGGAGCATGTTTATTATTGTTGTAATTAGAGTACTGGTTAGAGAATTGAATTCTGTGGGGACTGATATGCTAAGCATCATTTTAAAAGAAAATAAAAATAGAGTCCCTGCCCCAAAGAATTTGCATTTTCTAACAAAGGTCAGGGCAAGGACTGGAGATGTTAAAATATCATGTCCAAAGTGATACAGAGCTAGTCAGTATCAGAGCTGGAAATAATGACTAGGTCTCTGAGTTATTACCTCTAACCTGTGCCACTGAAGCCTCTTCACACTCCCTTTAGTAAAAATAACCTCTTCAAAGTAGGCAAGTTAGGTTTATTCCATGGAAGCAACCTAGATCAAATTAATCAGCCAAGCTGTTCAATGCTCAAATATAAAAAAGGAATAACCTAAGGCAAGGCTTTCTCATTTATAGATAGATAGATAAATAGATATCTCAAACATCCTAACCATATTAACACTGTCTAGTCTTATTTAGCATGATACATATTGAGTTTTAGATAGGGATGTCTTAGTTAATACCACTCAGTCTCCACTGTGAAGGCTGCACATCAGTACAACTGAGGTTATTTCAGAGTGCTATCAATGCATATAGTTCTAGTAATCTCCTATTCTACATCTGATTCTGAATGGCACTGGCTACTATTTCTATGTAGCTACTTCTGACCCAACTCTTCTGAAAATTGTTTTTCTTGGACTTGCCAACATCTATTTTCAGTATCATGTTCCAAAATTACTTTCCTACTTGCCAATGCGACTGCAAATTAACTATTTCACTCTATATAAATGCAGTTTGAGTCTCCAAAGCACTTCTTATTCAAGTAAAGAGCAATGAATCTATCAGTGTGCCTTGTTTTTAATTTGTTCTATTGCTTTCATTACTTGTTTTCCTTTTTAAGTATAGGATCCTCTGAAACATTAAGACTAAAATACATTATCTATGCCTAAAGCTCATTCCAGACTTTCAAAGACCTAATGAAAATGTAGCCGATTTGGTCCAGGGATGCCACAGTGTATTATCTGCTCTGGAAATGGTTTAATGTTGTTTTTCTAGTACCTTAATAATTTGTTTCAAGCAAAGTATTAGGAACTCTTTTTTCTTTTTTTAACATTTTATTCCCCACACTCCCCCTCTCCGCCAGCATGTGCAAGCCTTATAGTCATTTTATGCCCATTTACATACACATACTCCTCCACACAGGTAAGAGATCTCCCCTAACATTTTCACATTTATCCTAAAGTGTTGGGTAGGCCTATTCTGCTTATGACCTCTGTTTAGAGGTTAAATTACTGGTTTTGCATATCCATATAGCTCCTCTAGTATTCTTTACTCTCTTTGCATTCATACTTGAGTCTGTACTTCCTAGACTTAATACAAATTAGGTCCTCTGTAAGTTCATTTTCTATTAGTATCAAAACTGGAAAAAATACTTTATTCTTGTTATTTTAAATCCAATTACTAAAAGTCAGAAAATGTCCCTCAAACTTTTGCAGTATGAATTATTGACTTCATAAGATTTGTTTTAAAAATACTTAGTTGGCTTACTTTTTTATACATATTTTTTTGAGATACACCAAAAAATATTGAAAATCAGAATACAAGAAGTCTCAAGACAACTGAGTAACATGTAGCAACTAACCAACAGGCTGAAAACAGCTAGAGATGCTTTAACTGCTATTCAAGTATCAAGCAGAAGAAGGGGAAAGCAGACCTACATGGTATGGTTAGAAGGGCGCTTTCTCAGTCACAGTACAACTGAAACATGGCTAATGTAATTAATAATTTTTAAAAGGTTGTGTTATGCTTTTTCGTATCATAGACATCATTCCAGGTGTTCTGTAAACCCAGGTCAGCAGATATCCCACATGCATATAAATACAGATACACAAACATTTTTTGTGCTACTGGGACTTTCACATTTTAATAATCTGCACATGGAGAATGGTTTTGAAATGTGATAGATGGAATGGGAATTAAATCCTAGGTGTATGGCCAAAAAACGGAGACACACACATTTTCCACAGGGATATTAATTTCAAACAAGCCAAATCACACTATGCAAAATATCACAAATCCCTGACTACGTGGCCAAATTCTGCCCTTATCTGATATGTTCAGTTTTAGTGACTTCAACAGAAACAGTATGAAACTCCAAGTGCTATGAGAGTAGCAACAACCTCTGTAAATTAAATCTTGGAATTATTTTTAAGACACTGCTAATTTCCAGTTTCTCTTACTTGCATGTATGTGCACAAGTTGAGAGAACAGTAATTTGTAGCCAAATTTTTCTGTCCCTATTACCTGAGAATGAGATCTAATAATCATCTTACTGAAAGATTATGTTAATGAGGGAGCCAGAAAAAAAAATAATTTCCTTTTTTGAAAAAAATTTGTATAGTCCAGATAAACCTATAAAATAAATAGCTATAGTTTGATAATGGCAACAACACTGAAAGATTCATCCTTAAAGAAGCAGCTCATGATCTCATCAGGAAAGAAAGTGGTTTCAATCTGTATTTAATTACATTTTAAAAAGAATAATAAAACATTACTTGAAAATTTAAAAATTAATACAGGTTAATACTAGTGTTAACTAGGGATATGGCTATAAAATTTACTAGCCACTTCTCATACTAATCCTGAAAGCTGTCGTATCTCTGAAGTATTTTGTCACTTTAATTACTAGAATGGACTCCCCACTCATCTTCAACTTAATCATGGGATTTTAATCTACATCTTGCAGCATTACACCATGGTGAAGACGAAAAGACCACAGCCTGGTCTTCTGTTGCCATGATCACCATTTTAGATTGATTTTTGAATAGATTAGTGTCACAGTAAATTTAATACAATATACACCTGCATCCATTCCAAAGCCAACATTTGTGTTATACTCTTTAAAATACTGAAACACCTCGTAGATATCACTGTTGCATCTAGTATTTTTAAAAAGTCAGTTTCACATATTCATGTGCCTAACCTAAAAATATAACTACTACCTTGGCCCATTACAGTGTTCCTTTAAAGGGTTTCAACTTCAAAACAAAAATTACAAGAAACATATTAACTTTAAGTGCCACTCTTTTTAGAATGACGGCATATTTTATTGATATTATGTCATCTTTGCCTTTCAGTACAAGCAAATATTCAGATCATACACATTTTATATATGCAACAATTAAACTCATGGTTGGTTACTATAGTAAATTATGTTTATCCAGAATCTTGACAAAGATACCTCCTTAAAGAGTTCACTAGAGAGTGAGAAAAAGTGGAGCAACACTAGGAGTAAGGATATGAAGATGACAGCAATATTACAGAAATTTTAAATCATAAAATAAAGGCAAAACTGTTTCACATTCTTTTCTTTCATGTTCTTTCCTAATGTTACTATGGTCGTTGCTCTCCTCAAGATATCCTCAATGGCTCTGCCCTTTTCTCCTACACCAGCTGCACATGGAGGTTTAATTGCTGGATGTCAGGAAAGGAACCAGAACCAGAATCAAGATAAGAAACCAAAACAGAACAACAACTGAAGCCATATTCAAGTCTCAAAAAAATCTGAATAATATTTCCAATAAGGCAAATTCATTGTCTTTTTACACTTCCTGCTGGCTGAAATTTTACAACCAAAAATGCCAAGACATGAAAAATCTCCTTTTCCAGATAACCTAAATTTCACACACACAAATGACTAGTACACTGTACTCAAACAATGACATATTTTAGTCCCACAGTTAATCTTAAGTATACCAGCAGCCTCAGAGGAGCACTTAGCACCATGTATCAGGAAGCTGTTTCAATCCCTGACAGAAGAGAAGAGAAGAAGCACAAAAAAACCTTCTGGAGAGTAACTGAAGCTCTTATTTATTATGGATGTCTCAGAAATAAGAACAGAAGTTTGCACTGGCTTCTTAAGGATTATAGTACCATATTTGATGATTCTCCTCCTGAGAATTGTCAAAGACATAAACAGATATACAGTTTTTGAAGAAAAATATAAGGGTTTCAGATTATTTTTCTTTTAAATTAAGAAGCTTCTGGTTTTGCATACTATCAAATGAAAAGATTCGTTGCAGTCTAGGACAGTCATAGCCATGATAAAGAACATATCACAAATATTCTTCTTTTTAAACAAAACTAGTTCATTTTGGGTTTTTTTTCCCGAATTACACACTAATACTGGCTCATATAATAGCTTCCTCATATAGCCAGAGAAAACAAGGAGTAGAATTTACGCATACCTGTCTTTGTTTTATACACAACATACCAAAGAAAAGGAGCACATTATATACAAATAAACAAACTGAATTAGAAGAAAATCAGTATCATTTCTGTGGCTGATCATAAGGCACTTTCTGTTTCCTTGGCTAGATCCCCATGGAACAGGACTAGAAACTACACAACAGTTGAAATAAAGCTGTTTATATAAACAATAAGAAAACAAGATTTTTTTTAATGTTGAGTCCATGTACATAATCCACAAAATTATGTGTAGTTAGAATATGCTGCTCACATGTTAATGGCATAGATCTGTTGAACAACAACAAATTCATCATAGTGACATCTGTTAAGTTTACTGTTAAAGATGAGAGGACTGCAATAGTTCATCCATACACAAACACATAATAAACAAAACACAATACAGTTCCATAATAAAGCTGAGTATGTGAAAAATTCAACTCAGGCTTTCCTTCATTGTCTATTTATCCCATTTCTACTCTTTGTTTTACAGGAAGTGGGGAGTAGGGAGCGGGCAGGGGGAAACCAAGAATTGCAGGTTTTGTTTCTCTTCTCTGAACTTTTGAATGTCTTGACTTTGCAACATTGGCTTAAAAACCCAGCAATGAAGATGGCTATTCCCACTGACTACTTACAATAACTAAGCTAGGATTTCTAGACCTCTACTGTGTCCTGCTGGTTTGAAAAGTGTCAAAACAGATATGGCATAAATATTTATATGAAGTAACTAAATTACATCAGACAATCTCTGACAATCACTATCCATTAGCAGAGGAACATCGGCTCCAAGATCCTGGATATATCGTTGTTCAAAGAGCAATGCAATAGTAGTTGTGTACCTCCAATTCTCATTAACAAAAAGATAACACCATCACCATTAAAAAGAAAACTATTCCCATCCAAACAGTGCCTCACTATCCTCATGCATACACCCACTGACTGTAGTGGGATTATTTGCTCCAGTAAAGTTATACACAATCCTAAAAGACCAAGCTCAACATCTGTTATATCAGGACTTCCCCATTTATACTATGAACTCCCTGTTTTGTTCTGATTTGCCAAAAACTAGTTTAAATCTTAAGAACAGATCCTCTTTTCCTATTGTAAACATGGAAACAATTGATAGTTAGAGAGAAAACAGTATACATCGTCATTAGTTTGCATGAAACATCAGAGATACCAAAAGCTTTTTCTTGGAACAGTAACAGATCAATATCTATTAATTGAAAATTATTTGGAAAAAATGTTAAATACTAAAAAGGTCAGTTTTGCAATCAACAGGTTACAAATACTGGGAAAACAGGTATTAGGAACAATTTTCCTTCTACGTTATAGATGCTTACCTTTGCAACTCCAGCCCTATGAGCACCTTGTGATTCCATGTACGCTAAGTATTTGTTGAACTCCCTGAATTCATCCATCGAAGGCCTAAACGTCATGATTTTGCAGCTTGGGTTTGGAGGACTATCTGAGATGACAGCAGCCATTGTAGTTCACTTTCAATCCAGCTTTAAAAAAAGAAAAAAAGAAAAAAATAACATACACTGTAGAAAATAACCTGTGAAACAACTTCTGAGATTCAACATACATGTTTCTAACAAGAAAAAAGCTTCCACAATCCTCTGCCCATGCTAGTGTGAAAGGCACAAAACAATTTTTCACTTTTTCTCCTTACTCCTTTAAGAATACTCAAGCCCTTACCCAGCACAAACACTATCATGACTGACATTTATACAGTCCAGTCCATACCTCTGCTTTTATCGCATATTTTCTCAAGCTAACCTTTAACATCATACCAGCATCTTCCTGAGTTGATCCATCTGCAGGTTGCTGTATTTCTTTGTCTACAGATTTACATTACACAGACATAATTTAGAGTAACAAAGCTAGACATTTGATAAAACGTCACTATACCCTTTTCAGATATGGAGAAAATTGATTACTCACTTCCCACTCACACTGCAAACACAGAGAAAGAGCACCTGGATTTCCTAATTCTCACATCAGCACTTTAACAACAGGACTATATGATAGCCCATTCCCTGAAACCTCTTCAACAGAAACAAAGCATGCAAGTGATGCACATAAAGACAATCCACATTTCCTCTTCTTTCCATTTCTACATTGAGGATGGCCAAAAACAAAGTCATATTTCTGTTTCATACCAAGACACAGTACTCATGAAAGGAATGATCTTTAGGCAACTGACAGACATATTTTAGCTTCAGCACGTGTTGCAAATTCCAACTATACATCACCATGTGCCATCTACTGTTCACAAAATTCCTTAATTTTACAAAAAAGCTCATCTCGGAATATAAGTAACTCAACTGCAACTACCATTTTAGTCATTTTGCCTTCCTGAGCATGTAATTTAACTCATTCCTTGTTTTCTCCATCTGCAAAATGTATGCAACCATGTTTTTTATGCCACACACTGTCACCATAAGTTTTGATTGTATGTCAGTGTATTAGCCACTAATTTTATTAGCTTCATGTCCCTTCTAGCTTGGTATGCACAAGAAAGCTGTATGTGGAAGATGCCTTTATAGCTTTTCCATGTTTCACTCTCCTAACTGGTATTCCAACATTTAGCCTGCTTTCTGTGTCCTTAGTTTTCATCTCATTTTGCCTCCCCGCTTCACCCAGCACACCACTCTCCATTCTTAGCACTTAGATTTCTTCTTCCACACCCCCACCTTCAGTAACACCCTATTCCCCTCCCTACACTACTTTTCATCCCTGTTTGAAATGAAATTAACTAGACTTCAGCAAGTCCCCTGTTCTGAAAATCAGTACCACTTTAATTTGAGGGTATTTTTGTATTTAAATTATCAAGGCCATATAGGGAAACACACCTCAACATGTACAAGTGGGGTAACTTCCCTCAGTAGTAAACACCTGGCTCATATAATACAGCCTTCATTTATTCCCATCCATTAAAGTTCCATGTATAATCTTGCTACTATGACCAGTCCCAGGAAAATGAAACCTGGATTTACAGCCAAAGGTGAAGCTATGCCTTCCTTCATGGCAAAGTGCAATAGACAGTGTTTAGTATTTGTAATGTTTCACTGACAGTAAACTGGCACCAGGAATACAGTCAAACAGGGTATTTTATTTCTGTGTACAAATTCAGCTTTTAAGCTTTCACCTTTATGTATTTCACTGATGTATATACTTATCTAATACATCTATACACACACACACATATACTTCTAAAAAACAAACTCTCTGCTATTTCTTCACTGGGAAAGAATTTAATAGTCCTTCATTATCCATCATTTTACACCTTTCAATCCATTCCATTGACTGTATACAAGACACCTAGCAGTCAGTAGTTATTTCATCACAGCATACAGATTAACATCCTTCCTTCAACTCTTTTGGTGTTCTCCAAAATTATCAGTGCAGTTTTGGGGGGCTTTGCAGGGGAGGAGGAGCAGAGAGAGAGAACAAGAGGAGTTGATTAATTCTTTGGTTGTTGGTTTGTGTTTGTTTGGTTTGTGTTTTTTTAAAGCAAATTACTTCAGCATCCACTTATGAATTTATCTTTTACATCACTAATATTCTTTTTTTTTAGTGGATAGAGAGGAACTTTTCAGAAATGTGTTTTATCCACTTACGTGCCTAGTACCAAGTCCAGCATTCCCAAACCAAGTCAAGCATTCCTAAAGCACTAACTTCAATGCAGGGCGGGGGGGGCGCACATACTGCAACAACCGATAGTTGGAATTATGTTCAGTTAACCAATAACTGAATTGTTGTCTCACTACTCCAACATCTCTCAGACATGTAATTTTATCTATGCCCAATCAGAGCAACTATTTATGTTTAATTCAATGTGATCTTTGTAGACAATACCAAACTGGGAGGATCAGCTGAACACAACACAGGGTTGTGCTGCCATCCAGAGGGACCTTGACAAACTGGAGAAATGGGCTGACAGGAACCACATGAAGCTCAACAAGGGGAAGTGAAAAGGCTTGCACCTGGGAAAGAACAATCCCAGCTATATGAGGTTACATGCTGGGGGCTGGCAGGCTAGAAAGCAGCTTTGCCAAAAAGGCCTTTGTGGGTTTTGGGCAACACGAAGTTGAACACAAGCCAGCAATGTGCCTGTGCAGCAAAGGTGGCTAACAGTGTCCTGGGCTGCATTAGGAAGAATGCTGCCAGCAGGTCAAGGGAGGTGATCCTCCCCTTTTATTCAGTACTGTTGAGGCCACAGTTGAAGCACTGTGCCCAGTTCTGGGCTCCTCAGCACAAGAACGATACAGACCTACTGCAAGAGAGTCCAGCAAAAGTCCACTAAGATGATCAAGGGACTGGAGCATCTCCCTCATGAAGGAAGGCTGTGAGAGCCAGGGTGGTTCAGCCTGGAGAAGGGAAGGCTCTTCTCTACATGTATAAGCACCTAATGGGATGGAGCGACGGACAGCGAGACAGGCTTTTTTCAGTGGTGCCCACTGACAAGACAAATGGCAATGGGCACAAACTGAAACACAGGAGGTTTCTCCTGAACATCAAGAAACACTTTCTCACTGTGAGGGTGGTCAAACACTGGAAGACTTAGCTCAGAGAGGTTGCGGAGTGTCTGTCCTTGAATATACTCAAAGCTCAACAGGACACAGTGCTGATCAACCTCCTTGAGCAGTGGGGTCTGGGCTACATGTTCTCAAGAGGTCCCTTCCAACCACAGCAAGTCTGTGAGTCTGTGGTGTTAGCCTTGTGTGGATATAAAGACAGAGCCAGACTCTTCACAGTGGTGCCCAGTGACAGCATAAGTGGCAACAGGCACAAACCAAAAATACGTGAAATTCTGCTTAAACAAAGTAAAAAACTTAGCATGAAGGTGATCAAATACAGGAACAGGTTGTGCAGTGTCCATCCTTGGAGATATTCAAAAGCCAGTTCAACAGTGCCTGAGCAATTGATTGCAGCTGAACCTGCCTTGTGCAGGGAGATTGGAGCAGACAAGCTTCAGAGGTCCCTTTCAACCTCCACAGTTCTCTGATTCTGAGCTAATCCTACCTACTGCTGTAAGTTAAACAGTGCAGCTGCACAGCTAAACACACAATGCCTGTACGTGTTCCTACGTACCTAAAGCTCTGTCTTTCGTGAGTTTTGGAATTAAATTTGTCTAAGGTGAAGGGGTGTAAGCCTGAAAGATAACTGATTTACTACATCCCTCATGAAAAGGGGTAAGGAGACAAGAAAAAGCCGTATTCAAGTAGTTCAGCTATGAGAAAAGCTGCAGGACGATTTTGGGCAGTGTCTGGTTTCAAGAACAGGCACAACAAACTAATTATCACATACATTAGTATGATAAAAATTCCTCTCAACCAAGACATCTCACCAAAACGTATCAGTTTTAGTACCTGAGCAGCTTTAAAAACAGCAATGTATCAAACAAACATGGAATTACAAAATTAACTGAATATACTGTAGCACTTAGCCGCAATAAGGAAATTAGCTAATTTAAGGATTGTTAATCAAACAAATAAATGGTGATTAACTCATGCTAACCTCCAAAATCACTCATGCCAGCATGCTTCCCTGGCTGCTAGATTCCTAAAATCCTGTTTGCAAAACATAACAAAGATACTAACTAGATTGTTTTTTTACATCTCCAGAACTGACACAAGCTCAAGCATATAACTGAATTGTACTGCGATAAACCTGAATCTATATCACAAGCAGAATTAAAAACTTTCAACTAGCCACTGAGTCAAGTGTATGGCATTGGAAAGGCAGAATTTTTGCCCAGCTTCCTTGGAGTATGGAAAAAACAAATCCTTTATTTCAAAGGATCTTTTTTCTACCTGCTTCCATGCTGGACTTCAGCAAGGCCTTTGACACTGTCTCCCACAACATTCTCCTAGAGAAGCTGGCGGCCCATGGCTTAGACAGGCATACTCTTTGCTGGGTAAAAAAACTGTCTGGATGGCTGAGCCCAGAGAGCTGCGGTGAATGGAGTTAATGTGGATGGTCACAAGTGGGCTCAGTTCTGGGCCCAGTTCTGTTCAACATCTTTATCAATGATCTGGATGAGGGGATCAAGTGCACCCTCAGTTAGCTTGCAGACAACACCAAATTGGGCAGGAGTGTCGATCTGCTTGAGGGGAGGAGGGCTCTGCAGAGGGTCCTGGACAGGCTGGATCGAAGGGCTGAGGCCAGCTATATGAGGCTGAACAAGGCCAAGTGCTGGGTCCTGCACTTGAGTCACAACAACCCCATGCAATTCTACAGGCTTGGGGAAGAGTGGCTGAAAGCTGCCCGGCGGAAAAGGACCTGGGGTTGTTGGTCGACAGCCGGCTGAATATGAGCCAGCAGTGTGCCCAGGTGGCCAAGAAGGCCAATAGCATCCTGGCTTGTATCAGGAATAGTGTGGCCAGCAGTAGTAAAGTGATCACGGCCCTGTAGTCCACACTGCTGAGGCCCCACCTCAAATACTGTGTCCGGTTTTGGGCCCCTCCCTACAAGAAAGACGTTGCATTGCTGGAATATGTCCAGAGGAGAGCCACAAAGCTGGTGAGGGGTCTGGAGCACAAGTCTTACGAGGAGCGGCTGAGGGAACAGGGATTGTTTAGCCTGGAGAAAAGGACAGCTGCCTGAAAGGAGGCTGTAGTGAGGTGCGTGTTGGTCTCTTCTGCCAGGTAACAGGCAATAGGACAAGGGGAAATGGCCTCAAGTTGCACCAGGGCAGATTTACGTTGGACATTAGGAAAAATTTTTTCACTGAAAGGGTTGTTAAACATTGGAACAGGCTTCCCAGGGAAGTGTTTGAGTCCCCATCCCTGGAGGTATTTAAAAGATAGTTGGACAAGATGCTTAGGGACATGGTTTAGTGGTGGAATGGCAGTGTTAGGTTAACGGTTGGACTTGATGATCTTAAAGGTCTTTTCTAACCTAAACAATTCTACGATCTTAGGGTCCAGTTCCCTACCCAATGACCACACAGACCAGCCAGCTCTGTTACTTTTGATGGAAATAAACAGTCTGATCCATGCACCTGTGTCACCCTTCTTCCTCAGTAAAAGACGTCTTCTCATTAACTTACTGGGTGAAACAGCTCTTTGATAAGCACAATGTTTGCAAGAACACTCCTTGAGCAGATTCTACTACATAACCCCGATAGTTTAGGAGGCAGATAACAAAGGCTATGCAGTACTTGCTACGTTAGAAGTTCGTATACTTACGAGATGATACTAAGAAATCATAAAATGAATGGTAATTTAACACCTTTACAGCTATGATCTATCAGTTGAGACTTCTTAATGTCACAATTTTATTATTGCATTTCATGTTCTTTGCAAATGTAAATCTAAAACAGTAAGCACCAGTACTGAGTTACATGGTTTAAACTGACCACAAAAAAACAAAGCTATGCTACAAACCAACAGGAAAATGTTTGTCTTCCAATTAAATTCTATTAACTTCTGACACACTATGTAATTCTCTCAAGGACTTTGTGGAATTCAAGAGTCCTACATACTTTCTCACACCAATTCCTACTTTTCCTCACATGCAAAAATTCAGTTATACCCCACCAAATCACTAGAACAAGAGAGCATAAAATACAGTCCAGTATAAGAGTTAAGAGGCCTTCAGAGGTTCTTCTGCAGACAAGAACCTAACTGCAGACAAGAACCTAACTGCTAAGATGCCATTCTAAATTAAAATCCACACTGGAATCATACTATCACTGTCTTAACTATTCCACTTAGGTAGATACATAATTACCTATTTTGTGATATTACAGAGCTGTACAAGCTGAGAAATAAAACCTCCAGAGTTTTTATTTACTACTACACAATGAAAATGTGCAAGACATCAGTAAATATGAAGTTACAGAAAGAAGGTCAGTATCTCCATTTAGGCAGCACATTATAAAACAGAAAGACAAGTAACATAAGCAGGGAATTTTACTTTTACTTTTACTTTAAATCCTGAATTGTAATCAGCCATTTTCTGTCTCCCTTGCAAGACAGTACTGCACATTGACAAGGTTGCCCATGACTATATAGAAAATAAGATGGTAATTTGAATAAATGAGAAGACATACTCCACTCAAATTAGCATGCATTAGTACTTTGCATAACACTGAAGGAAAGAAGCTCTTTAGCTAATCATGGGAAAGCTTTAGTCACACAAGCTCAAGGTATGAGCCTGATCCAATAAACCGCAAAGCCTGCTCATAAAGCTTGAATTTCTTGGTGATCAAGTAGTTTGCCTATGTCTTAAAACACGTCTGATTAAACAGTGCAAAATTTAGATAAAATGCAAGCATGTAACTTGTCCAGAGTTGCCAGCTAGAGAGTCAATAGCAGGGTTAAAGAACCTGATACTCCTTTTAAAAAGTTTATAGCACTATTGTCAGACCTTGTTAAAAGACCTTCAAATCATCAGCCAGGAGTATATTAATGCTCCATCTGTCTTAATACTACAGAAGTGGAAACGTGAGGTCAGCAAAGTTTAATCGTCCACATCTGTATCTGTACGTGGCCTGAGAATCCTAATTCAAAATGTCAACATACAATACTAGAAAAGCCAATACACTCTCAGCAAGACGAAATCTCATTAATGCTACCAGTATTTACATAATCCAAGATACAAATGCGTTTCACCAATTACAATGACAGGGGAAGTGCTTTTTAAACAAACCCTGTAATATTTAAACTGCATAGCTTGCACAAACATAACAAACTCAATACTTTGATAGTACATTAACTACCAGAATAAAAAGGTGATAAAAAGACTACAACAAACTTCTCAGGAGCTGCCACAGCAAAAAAAAAAAAAAAAAAAATACAGAAAAGAAAGAAAATAATAACTTTCTGCATGCTTTGACATTAGTAACTAAGGCTGGCTATGAGACGAGTTAATTGCCTACATCTACAGAACAGAAGTGTACCAGATTACATGCTTGATCACACACTTTATCTACATGATTGTTTGGTAAATGAACAATCTACAGGATTGTTTCTTCTACATCCTAAGAAAAGGAAAGGACCTCTATACCCCACCACAGCCAACTGAACCTCAACTACCCAAATTAGTACCAGGCAGCTATGATTTCCAGCCTCCCCTGTCAAAACAGTGGACTGCTTTTTGTAATGCCTACACCTTACAATATTGTTAAAGCTGTCAGGATACTATTGGTGGAAGAGTTATCTGTTAAACACCACTCTTCCACACAGAAGCCTCCATACCCTCACACGAACACAGAATATATTATCCCCAGAACTGGAAAACATCTTCCAGGTTTCATTTATTTGATACCCAACATAGAAACCCAAACTAGCAATTGCGTTTAATCAAATTACAGGCAAGGCACCGATTCACACAACTAGAAAATACTCTATTAAAACAGAATGAAACACACTAGAAAAACAGCACGTGTTAATTTGAAGCTGGTTAAAATGCACAAAAACCTGCAGTCTTCACTACATGAAACCAGCTTTCAATATTAGAGTATTCTCTCCCCACCTTCATATTAAGCTGTCAGATGTCCTCCAAATGCTATCCACTTCTTTTTACTTCTGGTGTAAAATGAACTAACCACTACTTTGAGTCCCACCCCTCACCAGCAGGGAACCAAAATTTTCTGGCTTCAAACTACACAAGACTTGGCATAATTTTTCTTCCAAAGATGCATCTCTGGACTGCCAAATGGTGCCCACTGTGGCCTCTGTACTGAGAGCACTTGCTGAACAAGTGAGAAGAAAAAACACAGCCTGCTACGTCTGCTCTGCTATACACAATGTGACTAGCTAACATGGAAAAGTGCTAAATAACTATCAACCATTTGTGTCATACTTGCATCATAAAATAGGTGCCTTCATGTTTTGGAAGATCAGATTTTTTTATTGTTTCTATGTGTTCAAATTATAAAATATCAATGTCCACAACCTTTAGTCAACAACCGAAATTAAACAAATTACATAAATCAAGCTCCAGTAAATAAGAAAGAGAAGGAGGAGGACAGGAAGAAAAGAGAACAAATCTTTGAAGGTCATCACCTTTGACAGATAAATTAGTTAAAACACACATTTTTTTACCCTTTTCTTTTCTTGCAAATTATCAGCCACACTTGCTATGGGACAACAAATATCTGAGGAAGAATTAATTCATCCTGACAAAATTATTTCAAATAACTAAAAACAAGAGAATGAACTTGCCTAGAGAAAGGCATGCACAAAAAGCCACAGCATTTTGTTGAGGCTGATCTGAAAGAATACACAAAATAATCTATTTGAAAATAGTTGTCAGATACAAAAGTTTTCCATTAAAAAAAAAAAAGACAGAGCATTCACATTATGAAGTACTAGCCACTGTTTTTTAGGAATTGCTTGATAAAAACATTTTATTGACAAAACTTGAGGAAAATTATGGGGTTTTTTTCCACTAACCTCCTATATACAGAGTCTGTTTTGCAAAAAAAGCAGAGCTGGTTGTACAAACTTCTTACAAGAAAGCCAGGTCTTAATCTTTAATAGTCTAAGCAGCAATTTTATTTACAACATAAGTAAAAACTCAGTAAGCTCATCCAGTAATTTATTTTTATCGCAGATATGGGTTGATTCACTTCTGCATTTTCCTACATAATTTTTAAAATGTTTTTAGCATAATCTGTAAGTAGGTACCATCCAACTCCCTAGATTGTTTGGTAAAGCAAATTGAAAGATGTATGATACTATAACAATGCACAGTCCATGACTAGCTACAGGAATGACCTTCAGGTAACTGGAAACATAAAAGCATAGTTTGCATGTCCAACTATTACTGAGCATGCAAGCAGTTAATTCTCAATATCATTTGGTTTTGCATACTTATGTTTGAATTGTTCCTTTAATAAGAGTCTACATGCAAAGTGCGTCTGCCTAGTTTACGTACCTGGCTTAGAAAAAGAAAAAGATCCTATTTATCAGGAATTCCAAATCTGTTATTTATGTTATTTGACCCTATTAACTGTATGGGCCACAGTGTTTTGTATTTGTGATATGAGGCATTTAAAAGCCAAATCTCATGGTTAGGTATACATTCATCAGATATCCAGAAGTCATCAGCAAGAATCAATTAAGTTTAAAAATGTTAGGAATAGTCAAGTATTTAATCCATTATAAAAATTTAAGAAACCAGGAATCTGGATAGGTAACCATATTTTGCAGCTGCTAAAACCATCTTAATTTGACTATAAAGCTCTTTAAAAGTTTGACAAACTTCAAGTTCACATTTCCATGTCTTGGTCCTACCCTTACAGCAATTATTTCCAAAAATATAAAAATGACCTATTTTGAATCCATAAATATTGAAATGAAAAATGACCTGAATTCATTCCATAGACATTCCTCTCCCACACCAGGCACCCAACATGCAAAAACATCTTGAAATAATTGATCTGGGACAAAGAGCAGGAAGGAAAAAAAAAAAAAAAAAGAAAAAAGTATTTTTCTCATTTTCATTTGCAACCCATGTTTCAAGAGTTTTTACTTTCTTTTTAATGAAAACACAGGTATGAAATAATCCATAGCCCCAGCTGGAAGCACTGTGTTACAACCTTCAGCAACAGCAGTAGCAAGTCAGACCTATCAAGTTACCACAGTTGCTAACAGTAGATACCTAGAAAAAAGTAAGTGTAGGGGTAACTTATAATTATACCTCTCCAGAATACCATCTCAGTCTTCAGCAATGTACAGATGAAGGAATCCTTTGACGAAGAGACAATTATTGCATTCTGTGGACTTTGACGGATTTTTTTGCCCATGATTTTGAACCTTTGTAGGCCTTTAATATCCAAAACATCTCATGAGAAAGCATTCCACAATCAACAATATGCTAAGTGATGTACCTCCTTCCATATGTTTTGAGTATTTCACATTTTAGTTTCACCTGACATCTCATGTGCACACTGGCAACAGTTAACTATCTGCTCATTTACCTTCAGACCACACATGACTTACAGATCTCTATCATGGTCTCCTGCAGTCACCACTTTTCTAAGCTGAAGACTCCTAGTCTCCTCACAGAAAATCCATTCCGTACTTCTGATCTTCATTGCATCCTATTTCTGAATCTTTACCAGCTACAGCAAATTACTTTTAGTCAGGGGGAAAGGTACCAAAGCTGGAAGCGCTATTCAAGACGCAAGTAAACCACGAATTCACACAATGGAGTAACAACATTCTCAAATTTGGGTGTAGTCCTCACGGAGGCTGGAAAGCAGTTTGGCCTAGAACTCAGTTTTTAAAAAGCTAATTTATAAGTACCTAGAAGTTCAGAAAAACACTCATGGCTAAAATGCAGCTGGGGATACAAATAGCAGGTGGTAGATATGAACTGCTTCCTGATTAAGCATTCTAAAGAATTATGCCAAGTCTGTCGTTTCTGCCAATATGCATTTCTCAAGAAAACTCCCTAACTATGTGGCACATTATTAACTGCCTTTACAGATCTCCTCCCAAAAGATACCTTTATACCCTGGATTTCACAACTCCTTAACATCAAAACACACTTATTCTTTCCAGGGATATGCTATAGTTATAGTGATAATATTTTTCGCAAGCCACCACTACATGGCAAATCCTTTATCAGATGCAGAACAAGGACAGGACAAAAAAAACAAAAAAAAACACAAAAAATCCCCAAACACTTGCAAATGAGTCTCTATAACCTGAAAAACAGAAAGATGTACTTTTCCCCCCTCAAAGCTGCTTATGGTGCACCTGAAACTGTATTTCTGCACCTGTGATAAGGTTGAGCTACTATTAAGCTTCACAGTGAGCACCTCCTCTCTCATAAAAGATTTTTGTAATTCCAAGACTTCATGTGATTCCCCTGCCCTTACACTTTGTTCTAAATTACCATACACCCAATATCTAGTGGCCAGGGAAGAGTCACGCACGTCTTGTTCTTCTGCTGTTATGACTGAAGGTATGCACACTAAAGGGAAGCACATGACCAGGAAGCACATGCACAGCAGAGTCATACCGTGCTTCTGTGGCCTGCTACAATGCTCACAGCTGTGGAGAAAGCATCATTTGCTCAGCTCATGTGACCAAAAGCCTCCTCACTCCAAACAAATCACAAGCCACTGACATTGGCATACCATTTAATGCCAGAGGCAGACCACTTAAAATGAACTCACAGACAGGTATCGGAGAACCGCATGGCTCTAATCCACACTATTACAACAGACAAAAGGAGCAAGAAGAAAGAACCAACATTGCGCCTCTTGTGAGCTCAACATCACATCACGTCACCATGCAAAAACTTCAATGAAAAATAAACTACATAACTAACATTCGTACAGCAGGAACCCACAAAGATTTGTATCTCAATAAATCCAGAAGATAATTCCACAGGGACAACAGAAGAACACTGTGAGCTTAGAAGCTTCACCAACTCAAACATAAACCTTATCTACAACCCCGAAGACTACAAACCAGTTAAGAAAAAGGTTTGCCTCTACTACCACTTCATATTTTTCCAAATATTAGATGTTTTTACTGATCTCAGTTTTGAAATATTTGTCCTCATTTATTCAAATCAAATACTCCGAATACTTCCATCTGAAATCAAACCCAAACATGAGAAGTTTGATTCCTAAAACTTAGGGATTTTCTTAAATTCTTTTATTTCTACACCTTTATTCATAGCTCAGTTTACAGACTTCTACACATTTCCCCAATTTTAATTTTAGTTTTAAATCAAAATTGTCCTCTTTTTTTCAAAACAGTTTATGATTACAATTTATCCAGCTCCAAAGCCATAGGTTCATTTACCATTTTAGCAACTCATAAATTACACTTTAAGCAAAGAAATAAACTGTGAAAATTAAACGAAATCTGACCCACCACAGTAATTTTCGTCATACAGCACCTACTATGAATAGGAGTACTTATATAGGTCTTCTTAGAGGCTAGCCACCTGCTAATAACTAACATTTTAATTTTCTTAGACAAAACCCAGCAGGAATTCATTGTGAGCTAAATCACAACAGCCTCAATCGAAAGATTCTACATTTTACAGGCAGAAATGTCACAAAGGAACTGGAACTATTATTTTTTTGTGAAACTCCCCTGTAATATCTGCAACAGTCAATGAAGCATCCTGTCACATCTGAGAATCAGAAAGTGAAACTCATTAGACACTGAAATTTTTTCAATATTCAGTCTTCACAAGATGTGTTTTAACTCTTAGGGAAAAAAAAAAAAAAGTTAAAAATCCTGACAAATTTTCTGATCTTGTTTACATATATTGCACTCAGTTTTTAGGATATACTGTCCCAAATACGCTGTTAGAGGTAAACAGAATTAAGGATAAAAATGAGTGCTTGCATTAACTCAGTAGTAGGACTACTCACACGGACAAAGTTAACGACTTACCCGCTATGCATAACTCCGCAATTTTAAACAGGTGAAATAAAGTTGGAGGAAAATGCAAGCCTAGAACAGAATGAATAATACAGTGCCACCTAAGAAACCTGAAGTACACCCAAACTCTTTATATACCAAAACTACAGTAAGAGATTATAATGCACTTTGGACTTCGGATCAGCAAATTGTTATGAACACCTTCGTTATGTGATTTGATTACACAACAATTACTATCTTCCAAGTAAAAAATCCTGCATTTCTTCAAAATATCTTACAAGTCAGTCTGTGAATCTAAATGAAAACCAAGAAAAGAACTCAACACATCACTTGTTCATTTTGAGACATGAAAAATTAAGCTATGAAGTGACTATGGAGATTTTTTACTAGGTAAGTGTTAAAATCTTAATGTTTCTGAACATCATCTTTTGAATCATTCAGGTAATTATTCAGAGAACCTGAAAACATCTCATTTTCGCAGAATTACAGCAAAATGCGCTCTCTCTGAAGCTTTCTGTATACTAAAAACGTGTTTCAAAATGTATTAGGGCTTTTTTAATTTATATTGGGAGGTAGTAGGATAAAAATACCACCTTCATAAAACAAATTTGACCAAAACTGATACCACCCTATACCCCATTTCCATTCTGTTCAGCATCACGCTGATGAAACATATCCCAGCAAAAGACACCTGTAGAAAAAAAATGAAAATTTCAAGTGAATTAACTGCAGAACTAAGAAGTAGACCAACCAAGAGCTGGTTAAACTGTCAAACTCCTAAACCTACTCAATCCAATATTTTTAATAAAGTTAGGTATGAAGCATCTTTTTTTTTTTTTTTTTTTAATAATTACTGTGCTTGTTCATAGTAGCTTAGGAAGATTCTAATAACACTTGATAACATCATTTTCTGATTTGAATGCATTACTGTGGTAATTGCACATTAAGATTTTGTGCAGAACTGTTTAGCTGATTTGTTTAGAAATCAGGCCAAGATATAGAAAATTCTGTACTCAATACTCATCAGTAATTGAAGACTAAAAATTACAGGACTAGATTTTTTTTCTATTTCATCATATTTACCATTAAAGAAAAAAAATCAGAGACCAAATCAGATTTTTTTGTTTAAAAAAACACTGATTAAAGGTATTTTCCTCATATACATTAGCTCTAACTCTGATCCAACAGCTATTTAATCATGTCCATCAATGTGGATGAGACATACTGTTCCTTGGGTCAGTCCCGAGAAAGGAAATTGCTCTTACACGCATCCATATTCTGCACTTAGCCAAAAGAAAACCATCAGCTGCCAGCAATCAATAACATCAGCACCACTCCAAAACGAAGTTGAGAGTACGATAAGCATAACTGGCAATGGTTTAGTTCACCCTCATTTCAAGTACTGGAAAGCAAATCATGCTTGTGTTTTCCATTGTCTTGCGTTTGGAAGGTGCTTCTGTGAAGCAATACCATCAGCTAGTTATTACAGTTCAAGGGAAAATAAGGGTAAAGCCCAAGACAAATTTTATACCAGAGTCATTTTCATATTCTTGGTTAAAAATGTGAACAAAAAAACACTGTAGGGACAAAAAAAAAATAGCCTGCATTAGACTGCCAGCAAGCTTCTTTCTTGGGGAAAGTGTTTCAGCTTAAAAACTGCTGGTGTATTAGCCACCAGGTGACTTCCATCACTGCTGTTGCTAATGTCTCAGAAGAGAGTGCAAAGACTCACAAATCTGCAGTCTGACAATACAAAAAATAAATGCTGTTTATGCTCTGAGCTGGTATAACTCTTTAAAAAAGAAAAAAAAAAAAAAAAGACACGGGCACCTCGTATTTTTCCTAACATTCTTAACCTGGCAGAAAAAAGTACTTTGTATGCGCTTCTCATTTTGATTGCCAGTGAAGATGAGGTGCAGAAGAGAGAAGGATCATTAACAGAAGACTATTAACATGGCATAAAGCCCTGATCCCGAACCTGGCTCTGAAAGCGCGAAGCAGTATAACCACAGACGGACGGACAGACAGACGTGGAACCGGCGCTTAACTGAGTATTTGACTCACAAGGCAGCTTTAAAGTCTTTCTCTAACACTTTGCAATTGTTAACGTCCCGGAACGCCTTAACGGTACGCAGCAACGAAGGGGCTGCATGAATGCGGCCGTACGTCGTAAGAAACAGGGGCTGTTCGGAAAGCCCGCAGGATTTCATCAAAGCCCAGGAAGACACGGAGAGAGGTAACGCTGGATCTCACTCTGTCCGACCACTCTGACCAGCCGGGGAACCCGCCCGATCCCTCGGAGCGCTTCCACCGACCGCCCTGACCCAGAATCGCTGGCCGAAAACGGGGACGCGAGACGCTGTTTTTCCGACACCTGCCGGTTTCGTTTCCGCAGCTCAGTCCCAGCCGCCATCCACTCACTCGCAACGCGGAGCCTCCGGACCGACTCCCTCCGGGCCGCGGGGGGTCCCGACCCCTCACGCACCCCAGCGGGAGGCTGCCGGGCAGCACGGCGGCCGCTCCGCCCCTCGCACCGACCCCTACGGCCTGCCCTGCCGCGGTCAGCCCGTCCAGCCGCTGCCCCGCCGCCTGCACCCGCCACGGCCCCGCGCTCCCACTCGGTCCGACCCCGACCCCGTTTCCTCCGGCCCTGCCCCACACCGCCTTGCCTCATCGCCGTCACCCCCTGGCCCGCCCCGACCCTCCCGCTCGCTCCCGGCCCACGCACCCACACCTCCTCCCCGCAAACCCGCCGCTGCCGCCGCCCGGCCCGGCTCGGAGCCCGCCCCGCACCTGTCCGGGAGAGGGTTAAGCGGGCAGCCTCAGCTCAGAGGAAGGCGAGGAGGAGGAGGGGGAACGGCGGCAGCGCAGCGCAGCGCAGCTCCCCACCCACCCCGCCGCTGCCGCCGCCGCTGCCGCCGCCTCCCCAGTCCCCTCGGGGCTTTTCCTGCCCGCGCCCGTGGGACGCCTCGTTCCCTGCGCGGATGACAGCTGCTGCCTGCGCACGCGCGCAGCCCTCGCATGCACGGGGAGAGCGTGGGGGCCCGGGCGGGGGAGAATGCGTGACGGAGCAGCGGCGCCCGCGTCACGTGCCGCGAGCGGGCGGCGCCGCTGGTGCTTCCGGGCGCGACGCGCTTTGCAAGGCACGGCGGCCGCGTGAGGGCTGGGGAGTCACGCGGTGGTCACGTGGGAGCGCTCCTGGGCCGGGGGTGGTTACCTGGCGCGGGGCGGTGGCGACGGGGTGGGGCGCGCGCGGCAGGAGGGGCGTGGCGGACGTTAGCGTCGTTAGCGGCCGGCAGGGGTAAGGCGGGGCTGCCGGGGCGCAGGTAGCGTGGGCGGGCTCCGCTGCTGAGTGGCAGCCGGGTGAGCCGGGCTCGGGCTGGGCACCGGCGTGCGGGCTGCCCGCGCCTCTGGCGGGAGGGTGAGCCGGTAGCTTTGGGGGAGGCGGTGGTGCTGGTGGGGAACGGAGAGGTGTGGGTGCCTCCCCCGGCCGTGCGCGCTCTACCGGCCCCTGCTGTCCCAGCCGCCCCTGAGCGGTGCGTGCTCTTGAACGGGGAGCTGGCGTCGCCTTCCGCCGGCCGCGGCACCAACCGGGAAACACGCGAGGGAAGGACAAGCCCTAAGCTTACGAACAAAGTCGGTCTGTTAACCTCAGCGATATTTAACACGCAAGCCCTTGCTGGTCCGTAGGGATGGTGGGTCTGTCAGAGCAAGCCGCTAGGCTGACTTGGTTATCCTTCTCTCTCACACCGTCATATCCCGTACCAGTCAGTACCGCTGAACGAAGGGGATTGACTTTCCACAGCCTTGGTGTTGCTTTTAGTGACTAAGCCCCGCAGTGCTGTATGTCATGCATTCACTTTTTTAAGTGCCACGGTACAGTGTCATTTTGACTGTTCAGGTTGCTGCTAAAATAAATTTAAAAAAACTGTGTGATATGCTTTGATTTTTCTTATTAATCAGTAATCTCTGTTTATCTTTCATTTTAACTTCTAGTTGCTGTGTTCAAGAAAGCAGTGAAAAATGACCAAAAGATAATTAAAGGGCAAGTCCTTTTTAGATGTGTTTCTTCAAGCGTATCTGTTACGTTAAGAGAAGTCTCACTGTACGGTTCAATTCATCTTTAAGTGCCAAAGACTTGTTTTCAGTACTAATGGAACCTGAAAATGCGGGATTTTATTTTTTTTTAAAGGAACATACCTAACACTGTAACTTTGCTGTGCTCAGAGACTTCCATGTTGTTTTGTCATTTGGAGGCAGTAGTGTACATTAAATGGTAGTAGTATTGTGTGTACTAGATCCTCAGCCCCAAGAAAACTCATGCAACTGTATCTTTGAATACCTCTGTGTGGCGCTGCTATGTCCAGCAATGTCCAAAATGAGTCATCATAAGGAAAGGAATTTTGTTTCACTGAATATAAGTAGGAGAAACAGAAGAAGTTGTCTGCCTTCTTCCTCAACCTTTGTGGGGGATGAAGAAAATGTTGATTTAATGCTTACTGGAAAACAATGCAATTGAATGCAGTTTCTCATTCAGTTTGTTCTCTGCTCATTGGTTCAGTTACAAAGCGCAGAAGATTGGTGACTTTGGATTGTTTTCGAATATGATCTCTAAGATTCACTCTGAGTACTTGTTGGAGAGAAAAGTACGGCAGTGACTCGTCAAAGTACTGAGTCAGCACCTCTCCTCATCTGGTGTTCTTTCAGGTTACAAGCCTCCTGTGAGGTCATAAAGTGCCTGGAGTGTGTTACAGTATTGCCAAAGCATGCATCTCTGGGTGCCACTGGCCCAGAGCTCCTAAGTGATGGACTGAGGGTGCAGGTGGGTAGTCTGAGAACATCAGCCATCATCATGCTGCAGCTATGGAAAGCTATGCCTTGGCAGCATTTTTCAAAGCCCAGTAGCTTAGCACCTCTGTCTTGCTAGATGAAAGTGAGGACAGTGGCCTTCAGAACAGTTACGTAGCTATGCGTGGTCAGTAGATCACTATTTTAGCTTTATTAAAGTGCTCTGGCACGGTGCTTTCAGCACTCACTGATCACCTTCCTTACTTTAGTGGGTTCATCTCAAAGCACCTGTGAATTTGCTGACATGTTCTGGCTGGCGTGAAGATTTTTTTCTTTAAGTAAGCTTTTCTGCACTTTCTTCGTGCCTTTCACGTTTTGGGCTTTAGGTAAGTGTTGGCTAGTACCAAAACCCTGGTCACGTGACCACAGGCAGTAAGAAAAAAGGATGTAACCCCTAAGTTCCCTCACCTTTGGTTTAAGTTGCTGATACAATATCTAGGCAGCACAAGCTTCTGACCGAAAAATGGCCTTCCTGCCATATGGCAGTGTATTTCACCCCCCTTGGCAAAGGTCAGAAGCCACTCCTGCTCGAGTAGCTGATGTCTAAGTTACGAGTTTGTCTTCCATGATGCCTCTGGGTCCCTGTTTCAGTGTTGTGCCACTCATGGTGAAAACTTGTTTACTTGATGTAATCTGAATTTCCCATATTGCAGTTTATATGTTGGTCTTGTCCTATGACTGTGTGTTTTTCCAAGAAGGCTCCATGTTTTCTATGCCCTCCCACTAAATAATGGTGGACAGCAGTAAGATCACCCTGAAGCCTTGTCCTCTTAAGGCTGAACAAACACAGCTCCATCAGTCAGTCACTCCTCATATGTCATATCCTCCAGCCCCTGACGATCTTGTGGCCTTCCACTGGACTTGTTTAAGTATGTCAATGTCTTTCATATACTGGGAAGCCAAAAACTGGACACAGCATGGTATTTCACCCAAACTGGTGCAGAATAGATACTTTTTAGTTTTGAATGTAGGTTACTTCCATATTGTGTAGCAGTAATACTAAGAAATCTTTTCAGAACTTTAAGTAACGTGTTTGCTTAACATGACGGTAGCATAGCTATCTAAAGTAAGGTCACTTTTGAGGCAGAAAAAGTTCTCTGGTGAAGAGTTCCACTGCAATACTGCTTAAAGCACATGGGATGGCAGCAAACACCAGAAGCAAAGCACTGCAAGCCCAAAGCAGAGAAGCTGTTAGCAATGAGACAGATTTTGCCATGTTCCTGGTATTACTGTCAAGACTGTGCAGGTTGCTGCAATTTTTATTGTACTGCACTGAGTTATAAATCAGGACATGAGTGCGGCTGTTCAAATGTAATCCTGACTGAAACTTTTTGTAGCCTCTATGTTTAATTAATAGTGTGCAATTCAGCAGCGCTACATAATATATGTTATGTAGACTGCAGTGGAAACTTAACTTTTTTTTTTCACCTATCTTTTGACAATTTTACATCTTTGATAGGTCATCTTAAAAATGTTGATAGAAATATGTAAGTTTATATCTCGGTGTTCTGGAAATTCATTTACTTTTATAGAACTTTGTAGCTGTTAAATATTTCAGTGACATGAAGATGAAGTTAGGCATATTTAAACTAGGAATGATGTACAGTAAAAACGGTGATGGTACAAATAGGGAGTTAGTTTACCCAGGGATATAGTCAGTAGGTAGCCTCCTTCCATTAATGTCTTTATATCCAGATTAAAAGTATTTTGAGTGCTCTGACTCAGACAGAAGTTATTGGCTTGATGGAGAAATTCCCAGAATATCTCTGCGCCTGTTGGTGCAGGCTAGGTAATTATAAATGCAACTTCTGAGTTGAGAATTCAAGGTAGGTATTTATTATTATTATATTTATTCTTGACACTTTATATTAAACATAGAGGAAACCTTACTGTATTTAGTAATGATCACTTCCATTAAAAAGCTTACCTATCCAGACAGTGTTCCTTTCAGCCAATGCTTTTTTTCCTCAAAAATTGCCAGGATAAAATAGAGAGGCTATGCCATTTTGGTTAAAGGATGCCCATGGGCTCTGCAGGGCAATAGTGCTGGAACAGTGCATTGCAAGTCTCAAGCATTAAGTGTCAGAGGCCATAGATCTGGTCTCCCAGCTAGTTCAGCTGTTGCAGAACAGCCAAAGCTTCATTAGTATCTAAGAGCAAACATTAAATAACACTGCGTTATTTGGTGACACTAGATTTTTCTTTGGTCATGTTCTTGCTGTCAGTTTTATGAAAAAAGTAATGCTAATTTCCACTGGTACTGGACAGATGGTCAAGAATCTTGATTGACCTGTAGTGCAAAAGGGTTGAAAAATTAACAATACATAATCAGGTCACCTCGTCTCCCCTCTGTGTCAGTGAAGTTGTGTTCCTTTCAATATAGTTAGTTGTCTGACCTATTTTTAGTAGTGTTCTAGGTCAAAATTTTCACAATATCTGCCCATTTTCTCTGCAGCACCCATGTGACTTCACTGAGCTTTCAGAGTTTTATATGCATAAAAGACAATCCCTGGATAATGACAAGGTGATGATGAATATTCAATCAAGGACAAAGAATGCAGAATTTTTTCCTTCCCCCCACTGTACATAGATAAAAGAATTAATGTCTGTAAGCTTACCCTAAAAAGGATGCAAATATATCTTGTAACAAAATACCTCACCCAGGTCCTTTATACCTGCTATGAAATGGATTTGTCAGTGCAATAGCCACTGGAATATAGGAAAGAAAACTTTTTCAATTTATAAATTAGGCGTAGAGTCAAGACACATACCGCTTAGCTAAAAGTTTTATATTAGGGGAACAAAAGTCTTTTTACTGGGAAAGTGACAAAGATGGCTGGAGGACTGAACTCAGGACAGCCAGAAGAAAACAACTCTATTTTAGTGCATTAAACAGCCCCTAGAAGAGAAAGTTCTGCCCTCTTGTTTCATTATTTTGTTCTGTCATTGGATTGCCAGGATGTTCTTTTGTTGTTCGCAGAAACTGTGTTTTATTTCAGGACACAATAGGTGGCAGTCTTTATCTTCTGCTTGCCTTGTCCACAAGCAGTTAACACGTCTTCTTCCACACAAAGCGTGACTAATCGGCTCAGACTGCAACAACAGAAAGACAGTACGGCTTGGCTCTGTTGGTAATCTAACTGCTTGCTTTTAAACGATAAATTCAACCTCTGCAGGTGATCAACTGGATCCACCTAGACTCTGACAAACTGTGAGCCTGCAAACGAGTGGCATTTAACCATCACTGTCCTTTTTTGCAGTTGTCTGATTTGAGGGCTGAACTGAGAAAAATTAATTAGGCTTCTTTGTAAAGCCGTCGTCCAGAAATGCATGCTATCCTTTTTAACTGAGCAGGTGAATGAGAGAGGTTTCTTCACTGTTGTCTTGAGGAGTATTTCTCTGCCCAGGAATGGTAATGGAGGAGCGGAGAGGAAACACTAGACACTAACTGGGCAAGTGCTGACTGCAGGATACCGTGAAAGAGCTACAAGTCCATTTTAGCCTCTGTGATTGCTGTAAGTGATTTGAAACCATGAAAATAAGTTGGTTTGAATGAACTACTGTATTTTTTCCAAAAGCAGTGCAGAAACTTAACAGTTTGGCAACTTTCTCCAGTCAAAAGAAGACATCTGTTGGCCTGATGCAGGGAACAGTCATCAAACTTAGCTTTTCCAAGTTGAGAAAGCCCCAAAATGTGGTGGAACTGCACTCTGCCACAAGCAGACTAGCAGGAAAAGTCAGCCTAAAGGAAAGTCTGGTGCTCCCACGATCATAGATGGAAATCAAGAAACCTTCTTTAAATAAAAAAGCGTTGCTCCCATCACCTACATTGTTCATTCCAGCATCTTCTGTCTTTAAAACCCCTTTATGTGATAATACAGGAAGTCGCTCAATAACTTTACCTTCAGTTCACTGCACAGAGCAAGTATAAAGGAAAAAAATTAACTGAGTGTATACAGCCCAAAGCATTGCCTCAGAATACTATTTTCTAGAATTCGCTCCGAGTTTAAAATTCTTGAGAAACTGGAAATCAAATGTGATTTGTACTAACCAGAAGTTGCTGCACATCTAATTGTTCACTTAAATTCTGAACTCTAGTATCTTCTAGGGAGATGTAAAAGGTTAGCATTTCTAGAAGAAAGGAATACAAAGACGGAAATCCCATCTTTGCCTTTGAGATCTTGTTTCAAACATCAAATAATTGGGTTTCAGTAATAAAACTTTTCACTAACTTCAGCTTACATATGCAAAATCCTTTAGTAAATAAGTTGTGATTTGTAAGTAGTCAGAATGAACATGAAATAGATAAATCTTCTTACGTTTAAAGTTTTAAAGATTTATCATTTTGAGAGTTAATGTAATATAACTAAATACTGGAATAAATTTTGACTTTAATTTGATACTTCATAATTTGATTGCTTTATTTTCAGTTTAGAAATCTACACAATTCTTTACAAGGGTTTTTTTTTTATTTTATTTTAGTGAAATTCAAAGTACTGATGCTGTCATAGCTCTGAGAAGCAACATGAATTCAGAACCTTTGAAGATCCTGGAATGTATCAACCACAAGCAGCTCTTGAAGATTAGCATGCTTTTGGCCTCACATGTGATTTCCTGTAGCCTTTGTTGTCCTTAGATTCACCTATCCATTCCATTAATATTGCTATAAGAATACTTACAACAGCAGAGTACCTGAGGAAGTCTGAAAATATTCTTACGGACTTCACCTGACACATTTAACCGCATTTTTTTATCTTGTTTTTTCTATCTGTAAAACTATAAAGAATAGCATTTGCTCTACTGGAATCAAACAAAGGTTAAAACAGTAAAGTTTCTGACATGTGCAGTATATTATTATCATCTTGGTTCTTCTGACTTTATTAAAACTGCACAAAGTGACTTTGTTAAATGGAAAAAGACTAAAATCATGGAATAAACACTAGTTGCAGGCTGATACATATGATTTGCAAGTTATGAAGGGAAACCCATCCAGTAGGAGGATATATTGTGAATACTGGTTTTAAGAAAGTGTATGAACACTCCTGAAAATCTCTGTTCTGGTCTTTCTGTTCCCATAGCATTTTAAACATTCAGCTTCTTACATTGATTGCTTTCTATTATTCCATTTCTGTATACCCATTCGGTATCTTATTTTCAGTCATGTTACTCTTCCTTCCCATGTGAACTCCCAATCCTGATAAGAGATTATGAACCCTCACATGCCAGTTTAGTACTGCAGTAGGACAGATTTCTGTAATGACAGTAAATTGGGATGGGGGGCAGAGCCTGGGGGTTTTTTGTTGTTGTTTTTACCCCCACTGTGGAATCGTGGAATATATATACTAACCTACTGGATGTTGACATGTCATATATCAACACACAACATTTCCAAAGAGTGAGTTCTTGATTTTTTTTCTGCCTTGTTTTTTAAGACATAAAGGGACTTCTAAACATCTGTCCAGGGTAATAATGACATTTTAAGAGACAATAGTCCAAGGTTTTTAACTTGAATGACATCAGCAACAGCTCCAATACAGAGGTCATCCAAGGAAAGATAAGAAAGGGTCAGAAGTTCCACAAAAATGAAAGTCTTTCATCAGCTTAATTCTCTTGCATTTCTACCTTTTCACCCAAACGTGCAAAACGTGGCAGAGTACCAGTTTAGCTCTAAAGTCCCATTTGCTGCTCAGTAAGAAGTACTCAAAGCAGAAGATAGTCCCTCTGTCATGGATATAAATAAAAAATTGTGGGAAAATGTTGGGTCGCTTCTGGAATAACCCTCTGAAAAAAGATTTTTGAGAAGAGGAAGTTTTAAGCACAATATCTGCCTATTTTCTCTGCAGCACCCATGTGACTTCACTGAGCTTCAAGAGTTTTATATGCATAAAAGACAATCCCAGGATAATGAAAAGGTGCATATGAATATTCAAACATGAATGAAGAATGCAGATTTTTTGTTTGTTTGTTTGTTTTTAGGTTTGGGACAAACCAATTTTACTGGGGCTTGCACAGCCTGGCATAGCTTCTAATTTTTTTAACCAGATCAAAACCTTAGGACATCATAGAATTAATTATATCACCAGAATCTCAAATTAGAACTTCAGTTAAAATAAGTAAGCCAGCTGGCTATGCAGGTTTTTGAAAGCATGCACTGCTAAATTAGTGGTACTATGCTCATACCTTTTATTTGATTTTTAAAAGAAGCAAATTCATCACTTGATCTCAGACCCTATTGATACAAGCAATATTCTTTTCCAGCTGAGCCACAGCTAACATGCCTTTTATTCTTTTTTCTTTGTGTCCCTTTTATCACTTCAGTGTGCTCTTCTATGTGTTGCAAAGTACAGATGGTGAAATGCTTTGGGTCATGCAATGTTGTCTGTCAATTCTTTTGTGAGCTGTGGTGCCAGCTAATCCCCATTTTTCAATTTCTGATGTGTTCTGTGCAACCACTTTCTTTTGGTTTAATCATTATGCCTGAACTAAAGAATGGCTCTTAACAGCTAGAAGTCAAAGGCGTTGAGCCAAATGGTTCTTCCACAGACATCCGTGCAATTAATTGGCTTCACTGATACTAAAAAGAATAGCAAAAGGGAAAAAATTACCACTGTTTTACACAGTGATAGTCTTTACAAATACTGGAAATAAAGCATCAGACATCAGACAGCTAGAGCATGTACAGAAGAGTGCATGCTCCAAATAGATGCTCAAATGTACTTGGTGGGATATATTAGTATAAAAAAAAAAGGAGGGAAATAGTGACTGACAGAGAGAAGCAAACAATGTAGTAGGGGTGACAGATGTAGGAAATGGGATATAGTGTTGCGGTAAACATCCGATTTTCTTTTACGCACATCCCCCCTACGCACAACCCCACACACTTGCTTCCATCACTTACCTTGCATCAGCTCTGGAGCTTACTAGACCCCCCATGTGAGCAGACTCAGCTTATTAATCAAGTGATTAAAAAGAAAAAATATTATTTTCTGATAGATCAGGAGATTGAATCAGTACATAGAAGGGTTCTTTCAGTGCAGAGAGATGTCACAAAGCACTGGGCACCTGTTGTGAACGGAATAGTATACGAGATCTCTCACTTTCAATAGTGATCAGTTCAAGCCTTCACCAGTCATGGGGTTCTCACTGTCCATTAGTTCTCATCTGCATCCCTTTATTAGTACATTGTTTGTCTCTCTAACTCTTTTTACGAAGTCTAAAAATAAATTTTAAAATACCATTTTTCTGAATAATTTCCCTTCACATTAAAGGAGTTAAACTGCTTGAACAATATGGGAGATACTGTTAAGGAATCTGATGAATTAAAAGAGTCTCACACCCTACAACCATGACTGGATAAAAGGAAGCTAAGTCCTGTTATACTTGTAGGCTGTGCTTCTCTGCTTTCCAGTTTAAAAGGCATTCTGGGAATTCCTACATTCTTTAGAAAAAGTACCGCTAACAGTATCCAGCTGTAGATGGAAATACCTTTTTTCTCTTCCTTTTTTGGTGTTCTTGCTGAGAGATGTCACATGAATACACTTTGAATTTTTATGGAAATTAAATGAGCTGCTGTGAGCTTCCCATCTTCCCTAACATCCTACAACCCCAGCATTCTTAGCCACCCTGTCAAATTGCTGTAAACATTCCTATGTCATAACTGCTACTGTACCCTGCAACATAGCTGCTTATTTGCAGTTGCATCCNAAAAAAAAAAAAAAAAGAAAAAAAAAAAGGAAGGCAGGCTTACAGAGATGGGGCACTGTCAAGGCACTGGTAACATTCAGCATACTTTGTGAGACTTCATAAGATTAATCAAATCATTCAAGGATCTTGCCCCAGCAATTCCAAAAGGGACTGCATTCCCCCTACTCCAAGGCAAAATGAAATACAGGTTTGGTCTGGCAGCTATGGCAACCAGCACTCGTGAGCGTCACTGTTGGACACTCATCAGATTTACAGCATTCATCAGACTACGCTAATTGGCAGTGTAAGAGCAAATGGCTAGACACGTGGTTTACAGTTTATGAAGCTGTGAAACAGTCTACTCCAGTGTGTTCGCATGAACCTGCCTTATATATTTCTATTCCTTTTGGGGTAGGAGGAATGCTGCAAAAAAAATTCTTGAATGGCTCGTACTTGTTTTCATATATCTTGTAAATAAGAGTTTTCATGTTAATTTGCAGATAGTTTTACAAAGAATGAAATTCAAGTGATTGAGGACCTCACTCTGGCAAAATAAACACTCCTGGACAATAAAGTCCGTTTTCCCCACTCCAGCCAAAACTATTGAAAAACATTTCAGGCATTTTAGGTTATTTTCTATATAAGTTTTTCAGCAAATGGAAATCCTAACACTAAGGCTGCAGTTTCAATAGATAACATGTGTGGATCTAACAGCTTGTTGCTGCTGCTTCTCTTGTTCTCACTTTGAGACACTCCCACCACTTACTGTACCTCTTTGTTAGCTGATCAAACTCATTAACTAAGCAGAAAACTAATCCATAAAACGAAAGATGGTTCCCTGTGGGATTAGTGAGATGAAATGGTTCAATATTCAAGGAAGGAGGAGGAAACTTAAAAGTGAGAACAGGAGGAGAAGAGATGGAAAAAAGAAAAGGAAAGGTAAAGTTTCCTCTTTCTTGACAACAGTGAAATACTGCAGTGCTAGGGACAAGACTATTTGTGTGTTATCAACAAATAGCTTACAGTTAAATTCAAAAATAAATGTAAAATGCTGAATTACGTATCAGCACAATATTATGGTACAAGTAGGACACTGAAGCTAGTTTTCCCAAATAATAGAGCACTAGTGAAATCTAATACCACAAGTAGGAGAAGAGGAAGATAGTAATCATAACTAGTCTTGCTTATTATATGAGGGGTTTTTTAAAAGCAAAGATGACAGTTATTTCTACAGAGACCCATGTGCATTAAAATTCATGCCTATGGCTTTGAATAAAAGAAGGTGGCTTAATCAGTGCCATTATTTTGATCCACAGAATTAGAATATAAAAATGGGAGCTAGTAAGTAGTTTATACGTGAAGAGGTATAAAACCAGAAGATGAAATGTAAATAAAGAGTGCATAGTTGTGCTTAGTGAGGTCTCAGACTGGTGTTTCTACCTAAAAGAAAGAGGAAAGAAGATAAATGTGATTAAGCAAAGGAAATAACAGCAAGGGGAAAGCTGCTCTAAAAGAAAACTTTGAAGAAAACAAAAGGTAAATGGAGACAGCAGAGCAGAACCAAGAAACCAAAAGAAGCAGGAAAAGGAAGGGTACATAAGGGGGAAAAAATTTAAAGAACTAAGACAAGGGTAATTATAATTTGTAAACTCTCTGAAATCCATTCACTTTCCCAGCTCAAGCATGGAAGGCAAGTTTTTGAAATCATTTGATTTCTAGGATCCTGCCTGCTGCCACATAGTGTAGCTGCTAGTTGCAACCCTGAACAGAGTTTGGAGAATGGAACACAAATCTGCTATTCCTGCACAAAACCACTAATTATAAGAAAATGTTTACATTACAGCAAGTAACTTTCTTCCCTGTTTGGCAGCATTTATGTCAGAAGGAAGAAGGATTTGAAATTTTTTTTTGAGTATCCTTCCTGTTATATTGGGTAGAAATGTACAAATATTAAATCCCTTTCTTGCCTAGTTGATTTGTTCACCTCTTCCCATTATCTGTTTGTAACTCAGGGCAATTTTTAATGCTTTTTCTGGCTGTTTATTTTCTGTTGTCTGAAGCTCAACAAACTTCAAAGTCTAATCAATTCCATTTCATATGTACATATGTTTTACCAAAAGTTATGATCACTGGTAGAACAAAATGCCACCCTTAAGAAAAAATGGAAAAGTTTTGATCTTGCAGAGTTAGACAACAGTATACTCTGATAGCAACCTCTCCTGAGTTGTGAGAAGCTGGAACACTTTTGTTTCATTGGGCTCTAGCACCAACCCTTGGACTGCTTAACTGATCTAGAGGGCTAAAGGACAACATAACCATTTCCATTACAGAAGAAAATAAAAGTATAAAAGCATGAGAAAGAAGTTGTACTTGGCACATGAGACCATCATGGGAAAGGAGATACTCAGCTGCTTATTTTTTATTTGTGGGGACAAAAAAAAATAGGTTGGTAACTATCCACAAAGAGAAAAATATTCTATTCCCTATCAAGTAAAAAGCCGTGATAGTGTGTATTGTACTTTAATACGGGAGTGTTAAAATAGAACATGAGTTATTGGAAAAAGTATCTGAGCTATGGGAGATAGGATAATAATGATTTCATTTTCAGAGATTTTTGTGGAGTAGAGAGGTAATAGAAAGGCACTTTGCTAATAAATAGAAATATCTGTACCTCCTACTAAATACCAATTCGGTATCTATTTAACTAAAAAATCGAGTAATCCAACAGTCCTGGATAAATCAAAAGCACAAAATATTGGATACATTTCAGAAAAATATTGACCAAGTTTGAAAGACTAAGGTTAGTATTAAAATAGTGCTTTTCATTGTTGTTATTTCTAAAAAGGGCTATGAAACAAATGTTTCTCACGCTGTTTATTGTTATTTTTAAAACTGGCATTGTATCCATTACAACTTTGTGAACTATTTGTATATATCTCTGAATCAATGCAAAATGACACTCAAATTTAACATTCTGTTCTTTCACAAGCCCAAGCACACACTGGTGATATTTACTTACCAGGGAAGCTGGCAGATCCCCTCCCACAAAAAGCCCTCCCTTGCTTCATCCCAATGGCCTTTCCATGGCCCTTTAGCTCCCCGAAGCCCTCTAAAAATGGCAGAGAGGAATACTGAGATTTATCAGAAGGCAAGGATGATGAAGAGGGTTAGGATTTATTCAACCCGTAACAAGTGTACAGGAAGCAGTTTATAACCCAATGGCATTCTGCTTCTAAATCTGCTATCAAAACAAGTTCACCAAGTTCTGCAGGGCAGAGGAGCATATAGTGAAATACAACTGCATCGTTGGTGGGGGAGGGATGGACACAGACACAGGGGCACAGGGATAGGGGGACACATTTACTTCTTGTTAAGGGTTTTGTGTTAAGTTTTCTGTTAAGTACAATCATGTGACTGAGTATGTTGGCCTCTGTTGGGTCTTTCTTAAGCAAAGAAGATTATGAAGAATCTTATCCATGAAAACTGGAGAAAAAAATACCAGTTTTATATTATTTACTAGTGAATAATTTACTTCATATTTTATAGGGCAGAAAATAAATTTATGCAAACAGACTAAGGTACCCACAGTGAGAGTCGTGAAATATTTTGTGTACTTATCAAGGATGTATCTACATTGACTTTTGAACAGAACTAAAACCTCAGATGAGTAAAATTATTTTAGAAGGAAACAGAATCCTTAAAATTGTGATTCTCAGATTTTTGTAGTTAAACGGGCTGTTGTAAATTCTTCTTTTTTCACTGGACAACCATCTATTTTATTGAACCTTTAATTGTTGTGTTCATAAATTTTACTATTCATGTAAGTTTTCATAGATCAACTACTCTTGCTTTACAGATCAGTTATAGTGCTTTAAAGGCTCTTAGCTCTGTGCAAATATTTCAGGTCTCTTCATCCATTGTGCATTCAATTTTTTCTATTGTTTTCTGGTTAGTAATTAATTATATGTTCAGGCTAGGTCATAAACAAAAGTTCTTAGAGAAATACGACATGTAGTACTTGTTACTGGTCAGAAACTTAAAATGGAAGGTAATAATTTTTCGGGTTCTGCTATCTGCTTAATAATGGGTGACCTGTGTTTAATTCTTTGGTTATTTCCTATATGACTAAAGGAGTTAATACAATGAGATATGACCAGGGAAGCAGAAAGAATCTATTCTTTGTATTTCATTGCCACTATTGCTTTTTATTACTTTAAGAGCTTTTGAGTACTAAGTCCCATTTAACAGTGCATATTATGTACCTTGATTAAAAATTGCTTAGGCAAGAAGGTACAGACTGTATTAGTCAATGCTCCTTGCCCAGTGTTCTCCCTACAAATGAGCTTAGACTGTTTCTTTGGAAAGACAAATTTGTGTCTTTTAATTATATCCTAGAGTTGATCAACAGAGGGCAAGTGTTCTGCTGAAGCAGTAAGGAGGATCATGGGGTTTTGTTTCTGGAAGCTCTGTATGATCACATGGCAGAGGTTACTGTGGTGGCACACTGTTTTAAAAAGCAACTGTGATTCAGATGAGGAAGTGTGATTGTGCTCTTTTCCTCTGCAAAATTTTCAGAGGCCCTGTTTCTGGTTTATGTTAACCTTAATCAAGTAAAAAGTAAAGGTGAGTTGATCCTATTATTTATTTCAGCTTTTTAAAAAGATTGCCAAAGGCAGAGTTGCATAATGCCATTTTGCAATTGGTAAACGTAAGCACAGAGAAGATGATACATTTTAAATATTTGCACTTAGGCAGGCTAATACATTAGCACTGTTAGAAGATGGTGATCTCTAATGTTCTCATCAGTACAGTAACAAATTAACAGACTGCTCTCAATTAACTCAGTGTCCATTGGAAAATCAAGATACACATTTCAGATTAATCCAAGGGTAACAGGTATTAAGTTCTATAAGAGCAGGTGTAATATGAAACTATATAATTTTCAGATGCTAGCACTATGGAAATTCCAACTCCCTCTTGCTTCAGTTCATCTACTAGTTAACATTTTGCCATGTCATTCTTTGAGATCATGGCCGTAATGAGTAAATTATACGAGATATCCGGTCCTTTCTATGTCATCATTACTTTAAAATACAGCAAAGGAATTGTTAGTAGCGTCTGAGATTTCTCAGCTTCCCCCATCATTGTATACATAATACAGATTATGACCTAGCCACTGTATTTTACTGTATTTTACATCCAAACAAAATGAAACACTGAAAATCATGAAATGATCATTTAGGATTTCCTTTGCAGGTTTAATCTAGTCTCTAGACATATGCATTAGAATACATTTCTAGAATATTTAAAGTCATTGTTGTCTCCCTATGACACATACCTTATTTAGCAAATAGGTAGTTAACTTGATTTTTTTTTTTTTCTCAGCACTACAGTTACTATTATTCCTAACTCCCCCTCAGTTATTTTCTCTTATTCTTCATCACTGGTCAGTCCTGTCTCAACCTGTGCTCTCACTGGTTGCTTATTCCTTCACCCTCTTCACATAAACCATACTGACAGTCACCAGCAGTTCCTATCGACTGTGGTCTGTAAAGTAAATATCCCAAGTTGCATTTTCCAGCTTCCCCATGCAGTCTGCCATTCCAGCTGCTTCCCAAAGTCTGAGCACTGTTCCCTCTCCACCCTGAGTCAGGATTTTGCCTTACCACACTGCACTAAAAAACACATTTCTGCATTAGTTGAGGCTCATTAGCATGTTAAAGAGTCCTGTTAAGAGGCAAAGTATATTAATGCAGCGCTGCACTGAACCAACATTATTGCACGGCTCTTTGGCCAAAGCTGCAGAATCATGGCTGTACAAATCATGTGCAATTCCTGAGGGATTCAGGGAGCGTAAGTGAATGGTAAGTCATGGTCAGATCACGCCATCCCAAGATAAAGCATGCTTACTGTAGCTGGGATGTTTAGAGAAGGTATGGCTGAGTCTTAAGAAGCCTCTAGTAAGTGTATGTGAACTGATCCTTTTAAAAGCTTGTATTTTAGCCGTGTTTGGTAGTTTTACTTTCCTTTTTTTTTTTTTTAACAGGAGCAGCAAAAAGATATCTAATACCAGAACTGGGCCATTGCAACATTTCAGGCTTTTTCTAAGTTATATGTTAACTAAGACATTATGTAACATTAAAGTATTTATTCAGTTTTGATTTCAGCACCAGATTCGTCAGCGCTGATTCAGTTTTGGTCTACATTTAAGTGCTCACATAGTTGTGTTCATTAGGAGTTTGTAAAATATCAGATACTCTAACTGATTGTAAATGTACTTCAAAAAGACAGCAGAACCAACCTTAGCAGCTGCTGGTTGGTTATCAGAAGAATCAATTCCATTTCTTTCACTCCCCTATCCTGGTTGTGCGGTTGTACTTCCTACCTTGCACTGACTGTGATATTTATCTTCTGTGATCCTTTAGCGAGCCAGATCTCTGGGATCTGAGATCTTTTTTTTGAAAGAAAATTTAAGGTTTTTTCTGAAGCTGTCATCTCAGCAGTGTGCATTGGTGTGCCATCTGAGGTTATAATCCCACTTCTGATGTAAAAATAACAAAATAAATCTCCATGCATATGCAAAAGTGAGTCTTCTGGAAAACACCTTTTAGGCTTCCTGAATTTTCAAACTCTGCGTACTCTGTTGCATAATACCTTTAACTCCTAGATAAGAAAAAGAGAGGACAGATTTTTGTTTCCTAAAGAATATCTCAGCACCTTGTCATCATGATACACCTGTTAGGGTCAGCAGTGTACAGTTCTCCCTGTGCCACAGAGAAGTTTTTTATTGCCTAATAAAACTAGGTTGGGCAAGAGAAATTCTTGCAATGCAATGTCTATTACATAGGTATTCGTAATAGATAACACCTACTGATATAAAGTATTTGCATAGGCAATGCTCTAATCATATAATAATATTCAGCATTTAAAAGCCAATGGACACAAATAATGTGATAAGAGGCTTAACGTATCCAGTATTAAGTAACTAAATTTGCATTCAAGGTCTATCAAGCTTACCTTTGAACCAAGTTAAAAAAGAGCAAGTGACAAAAATAAAGACCAGAAAATCACCCACTCAGCAGCAAATATTTCTGACTTTGTAAGAAACCCAGTGTAGATCCTCCTGGCCGCCTCCTTTGGAAGGTTTACGGAGGACAGTGGTAGCTGTTTGTAAGGATTGACAGTAGATTTTGACAAATACATGTGTTATAAATGGCAGTGATAACAAGGGGGGGAAAAAAAACCAAACATGTATTCGATAGTAATCCTGGAGTTTTCAGGAAGAAGGATTGTTTGCCATGGAGACACGGCAGCAGCTGCCCTACTTGGCCACCACAGAGGTGTTGGCCGGTTGGGTTAGTCACAGCATGAGGGAGCAAGGTGGCAGATGGAGAACAAACTGGTGATGTTTGGAGTTAATTCCCTTTATCTCCTCTGTGGATATCCCCAACTCCAAATATAGAGGGAGGTGGAGTATGAAAAATGTTTAGCTTGTGTTGAAGGGTTAAAAGACTTTTCTGGCCAGACAATTGGAACCATTCAGGAGTTTTTAAAATAATCTAAAAGCCTGTGGTCAAAGCCAGCTTACAGAGACTCCTTACCTAACCACACAGTTGTTTCAGTTGTTACAGGAGAAAGCCAGGGCCCCAAGTGCACCTGCGGACCTATTGGCCCTGACCAGCCTCACCCAGGACACCCACACGCTACCCATGAACCTAGGGTCTCTGTTTCACCTCAGCCCCAGGTCCTCAGCTATCTTGCCAGACAGAGTGCTGGTCTCCAGACTAGTCCAGCCTTGCTGTCTGGATGGACCTCAAACCTACACAGTAGCTAGCCTGTCTCATGGATAGGTCCCTTGGATGTCCATTGTCCGCTGTCTCCAGCCCTGTCTGCTGAATGAACTTCAGATTCCAGCTGAAACCTTGTCTCTAGTCCTATCTCTGTTTTGCTCCTGCCGGGAGTCCCTGGATGGACCTGGTTCATCGCTTGCCAGGGGACTGTCAATGGATCCTACTAGCAGCACCTGGCTCACCCTGCCATGACCAGATGCTGTGGGACCATGCCCTGCCAGGGACAACCCTGCCTTCTCTGGAGTTGCCCTTTACTCCTGAAGCACCTGGTCTGAGGGAAGAGCAGGCCCTTGCTGCTCCCTGACAGAGGAAACGGAGAAACCACACTAACACCTAGTACCTTAAAAACCTTCAGACACTTGCCTTCTTCAGCCATTTGCCCACACAACAAATGCGGTTGGAAGGACTTCCAACATTATAATCCAACATTAATATTCAAGGATACTTAGATGTTCCTATCTTCTACGTCTCTTCTTCTGAAGCCTTAGGGATTTTTTTAATGTCTTTTCCTTCTCCTTTCCTTCCTTTCTTCACAGCCCTGTACTTCCTTATCAGACCTCTCTGTGTCATTCTTCCTTGTCAAAAAGATCATACTAGTAATTCATCTGATAAGAAAAGAAAACTATATTTGAGTATTTAAACATCAGTAGGAAAGGCAGTAGAGCATATATCCACGTGCATTTGTATGTGTATATCCAAGAAATATATACAGAGCCTAAACAGTTTTGCTTGCTGCATTCATTTTGAAGAGGAGAAATGCATATGATTCCATGCAATTGGTTGTACCAGTATCTAATTATTATTACTTTGGTATATGAAATATACTTTGACATTTATGGTATGGAGTTGCAGAATATTCTAGCTCTGCTCTATTGACTTAGCAAGTGTGAAACATAGCAGATTTGTTAAGGATTTTATTTCCAACACCACAGCTAAAATGAAAGCCGCACCCTGAAGATGCTGAAGGTATGGATGTGTGTGTATGTGAGTAAAAACACTTCCTTGGGAGGAAGCACAGTTCAGTTTCACTGTCGTTCCAGTTTATCAAATAATTGAAAACAAACAAGATTTGGAATTACGTGATGTGTCAAGTTCTAATCAAGGTGCACGGATGCTTCTGAGTTCAGAACAAATGAAAGACTGTATCACTCAGGGACTGTCACTTAAATAAGGATCTGTCAGTTAAGGAATAGATAGTCTTTTGTGGAGGATAGCAGCCCTAAACCCAAACCACTATGATCCATAAGAAATCCACCATGTCAACTGTGTTATTTTGTGTACTAATGTATATTTTGTTTTATGATCCAGCTGTGGTCAATGAGAAAATAGTAGTGCATGAAGACTGCAAAAATGGCTCCCGGCCCTTCAGCAATAGTGGCTGCATTAAGTTCTTGAGGGCTACTGTGGATTCAGGAATAGGTAGTTGACTGGCCATCCGCCCTCAGCACAACATTGCCTATCCTACTGCATATGCTGATGCTTGGGTATCGAAAGGACATGTGATGAAACTATTAAGTTTAGGAACATGAAAACAGTTTCCCAGGTACATACTGCATGCAGTTCATGGAGCTCTGAAATTCTACTGGTGTAAAGGAAACAACCAAACAGGTGGCAGTTCAGCCCTCACTCTGTAAATACTGGCATATGCAGATGCACTGGTGACAAGTCATCTTCTCCCCACTAGCTGCAATTGGTAATTGCTTGTGAAGGAAGTACGATGTATTGCTACTTCACTTTAACAGTAAGTTTAGGAATAAAATAAAGTAATTCCTGGCTTGATAAATTAGATAAACATCTGTATTGTTCTTTATGTAATGGCAGCCATAGTGCTTTTTGAATCTTAAGCAAAGGATCATGTTACCGATTCAACATTTAATTAAGACAAAAAGGTGATAAAGATGTCTCAGATTAAAAGGTAGTGATGTTTACAGTACAAACCCCAAAGCAGGAACAACTGCATATTTTACCTTTTATTCTCTAAGGACTAAAATATTTTATTTGATAACAAGCATATGTATAAAATATGCATAAAATATGTTTGAAATCTGTTTTCATTTACATATTTAAGGATCAGTGGTGGGAAATGGTGTGTGTATATATATATATTAAAAAAAAACCCCTCCAAACCATTATCAGTAGAAATTCACGTGATCATCAGTATTGAATTAGATACAGCTAAACTGAAAGAGACACTCTGCACTTCTTGTGCCCTTGCACTTTAATATTATTTCATTATAAGAAAGGCAAAGTGTTAATGAGGGTGTCCTCTATCTGGATTGACACTTGAAATAAGCCTGGCCATTAGGAGACCATTTGGTAAGCACTCCCCACCTGATCTGCTAGAGACACTTGAAAACACTGATGATGGCTAGTCATTTTCTCAGAAAAGACAGCGGAGGCGGTAACGTAAACTGCTATAACCTTTCTGTCTGTTGAGGAATTTCTACAGAAAAAATCTTGCATCAGGACAGAAGTCAGCATATGCTGGAGTCAGTCTGCACTGATACCCCCATTTGAAGCTACAAGATCAGCTAGGTTTTGTTGGTTTGACATCAAAGCGTTATTCACATTTGACATCAAAGCTTCATTTTCTGTTACCTCCCTTGTTCAAGATTCCTGTTTCGCTTGTTAAGGCTGTAACACAGTTTTTGGGAGGCAGCTAGAGAGTTGGCCAGCTGATCAAACACATAAGCCAGGCTTGTATCCCTGCCACAGTGACTGCACATAGCCCGTTCTAAGACAAAGTCTGTGCTGAGTTTCTGAGGGAGAAAGCTTTAGCCATAGAGCGGCTTCACAAACCGCTCCCAGATGAAGCGGGCATGCCTTGACACTACTGCCGTGTGCACTGGCACATCTCTCCAGTCTTCCTCCTCCCAAGCATAGTTTTCAAATTGAACCAAAACTGGGGTTAGTTCTGGAAGAGCCAGAATTGTGGATAGAAAACGCATGGTTTGGGATGTTTGAGATGCTTCTGTCTTCCCCCCAGACCTCACTTCCTATAGTGCTACGGGCAACAATAAAACACTGGCCCCACACTGAAGAAACAGTTCCATGGAAGTTGCCATGTCAGGTGAGCTGACTGTAATGGCTTACTGTGACTGAAATATCATCCCAATATTACCAGCCAGAGAAAAAAGGGGTACATTTTTAAGGAACACTTACTATTTGGACAAGTTCTGCAAGAATATTTGGACACGCTCTGTGCATTGTTTTGAAAAGCTTTGAAAGTGCTTCAAAAAGAAATTGGTTCGGGTACAAATTCATAACAAGAATTAATTTGTCACTATCATGGTTTTATTGTATTTTTCTAATATCTCTGTTCATTCTTGCTACATTATCTGAAGTTAAAAGTCATAGCGGAGTATTAACTTCCTTCCTGTTAGTATCATGTTTATGAAGAAGCAAATTAAGGAGGAGGAAAGTGAAATATAATTATCTTTGAAGAGCAATCTGCTAAAGCCAGTACTGGATTTATATCGCAAACCCTCGCAACAAACACCTTTCCTGTTTGAAGTGAGCTTATCTCAGCTCAGTGTGTAATTTGGGGCTTTCTTGTTCTGAAGCCAGGGACTTAAGCCGTTACTCCAAATACGTGCTAGTCTTAAAGCTATGGGAGCCTATTCCAGCATTGTGTAGTATTTTAGGTAACTCGGATTACATCAGTGGAGTAACTCCATGTTTACTACGGCAATAGAGAGCTTGCATGAGTCAGTGATCTTTGGTGCAAAGTGAATTTATTTTTAGGTTCAGAAGTGGTGATTAGTTATTAAGTTCAGAAGACAGGCAGTCAATCTGTGGTACAATTAAGATGAAATCAGTGCATCTCTTGGGAATATATTTTTACCTTTCATTCTTACTCTATTTAAATGTGGATGCAAACACATCCCCAGCGTTGCTACGCTTCGCTCTGTTAATAAAGACACGAGTTTGTAACTACGCCGTTGTTATCCTCAGAGATGCAGCGCTGGAAAAAGCAGCTTCCAGTTCACCTCTCCGCTCCGCAGGACTCACATCACCAGAAGTTAAAGCAGTAATTAAGGTGACACGCGTACACACACACACACAGGCACACACACCCGCATACCCGCACCCACGCAGGGTACCAGCCACAGAAAGTGGCATGTCTTATTCCTCCAAAAGCTGGTAGCTTGAAAGCACGTCCACGCTCTGCTGCAGAAACACAACAGACCGTTTTTTCCACCCGAACAAGGCTTCTGTGAGGAAAACCCTAATTTGCCAGGAACATCACCACCAGGGGGCGACCGCGGCACCGCCCCCGGGCCCCATTGGCGCCGGCGGTGGGGGGGCCGCGCTGCACCGCCCCCCGCAGACAAAGTGGGGCTGCCCGGCGGCGGCGGCGGCGGCGAGGGCGGCAGCGGCGGGGCCATGCAGAGCTGTGGGCGCTGGTGGGGGCGGCTGGCGGCCCGCGGGGCGCCGCGGCACCTGCGGCCGGCAGCGGTGGTGGTGGGGGGCGGTCAGCGGCGCTGGGGCGGCGGGGAGGCGGCGCGGTGCATCGAGCAGCTCCTGCCGCGGCACGATGACTTCTCCCGGCGGCACATCGGGCCGCGGGAGCGGGAGAAGCGGGAGATGCTGCGAGCCGTCGGGGTGCAGGTAGGTGCCCGCGCCGCTCCGGGCGGGGCGGAGGGGGCGGCGCGGCTGGTCCCCTCCGGCGGGCAGCTAACGGCGGCGTGCGGTCGCCTCTTTGCAGAGCGTCGAGGAGCTGATGGATAAAACCATCCCGGCCAGCATCCGTCTCCGGAGACCGCTGAGGATGGAGGACCACGTCTGTAAGTGACCGCATGGCCCGGGGGGCTCCCGGACTCCCCCCCCCTTCTCCCGTCGCCCTCCTTCCCCGCGGCTCCTTCCGGCCGCCAGCCCCCGCGGGGGCGGACTTGGGGTGCTGCCCCCCTCCCTCCTTTCCCCCCCGCCGACTGTCCCCACTGAAAGGTGCAGCGAGATCTCCCCGCTGAAGTAAAGCGCAGGCTAAGACTTCAGTAAGCGTGGCGGGGTCGTCACCCGCACCTTAACCTTCACCGACCAACGCGGCAGGGCCGGGCGGCTGCTGCGTTTCTTGCTCTGGTGTTGGAAATCGGTAGGAAAACGTGTGTGGGGAATGGGGTTGCCCGAAAACCCGCTTCTGAGCTCAAGTGCGACCGTGCCTCCACTTTGCCCCACGAGTCTGATGCGGAGGGAAAAGTGTGACTAAAAATCGTCCCCTTACAGCGTGAACTGCAGCTTCCAGCTTCCAGCGGGGCCGCTGCCTTTTGTTGGCTCCTATGCTTCTGCAGGATTTTCTTTATTGTCCCGTCTCCCCTCCCCCCCCCCCATAATAACCTGCGTATAACAACGTGCAAAACCTGTGTCTCTGCTTAATGGGTACACAGTAGACCCCCCCATGGCTGGCATTTTGAATCTATCTGATTGAGGGAGAACAAGTAAGCTGCAGGAACAGAAAACATCCGAGCCAGCAATTGCGGCACTACAATAATTCAGCAAATTGCTGTAGAAAACTTGATGTGATTTGATGAGGGTTTAGATGTTAACATTTTTTAAAGTTAGCAATCGCAGCACAAAATTTCTATCTGCGTAACTGCGATCTTAATCGGCATCTGTGAACATCCTGCTGGAAATCCTGTGAGTGAAAGAAACATTTAAAAATGCACCTAGCTAAACAATTCCACTGAAACTTAACAAAGCTCAGTGACCATTCAGATAATGGAGTCAATTACATCAGTACTAACTTTATATTTGCGCCAAGAGCCTTTGCCTGATTTGTAGAAAGTTTGATCCCACTCGCTGGCTTTTTTTTCGTTGCTCATCCATGCGCTGTAATCTGAGTGTAAACTTCAGGCCTGCAGCTCCGGTGAGATTCCCGGCCAGTTCAATCTGGTTACTCCAAGATGACATCACACGCGAGAGGCAGCGCCACAATGAACAGACAGGAAAACTAGAGCCTGAAAAGACAGATTCTAGCCAGGAGGGATACAGTATTGACTGAAAGCTTCTACTTCTACAATGTTTTATTAGTGCAGTGGTGTTTCATTTTTTTTTGGTAACTTCCCATCCTATTAAAATGGGGAGGGGGAGGTTAGAGAAGTGGAATTTAATCAGCTTCTTCTGTCTGCATAACTGCTGGAAGTATTGCTTGGCATATTTTCCTATGATTAACATTTTCTAATCAAGGTACTCCTTGACTGATGAGTGACTTTCACTTACCCTCAGAAAAAAGAACTTTTTAGAATGTTGTATTTTTAGGTCTGGGAGAGGGGTTAAATGTAGATTGTCACTAATAACCACTTCTTAAAAACCTTTATCCTGGGGTTTTGGGTGGGTTTTTTTGATTTAGTGCATGATACCCTCACGAAGTTTTACATTACTGAAAATACACATAAATGATAAAGTACAGTTGGACATTAAAATAATTGTACATTATTGAAAACTAAACCAATCATGTCAACGTAAGTCAAAATCTTGATGCAGTTTCATGTGTTCTCATGCTGATTTGCATAGCAGTTTTGAAGTGGATGTCTCCTACATTGTCTCCTGTATTGCTGTGCGTTAGTTGATGTTCTGTTGTATGCAAGTTCTCACTGTGCAACAGGACCTCATTAGCTAACAGCTTACTTAGTTCACTGGCATTTTCCTCCACTTGCTATGCTGCTCTTGTTCCCCTAGAGTAAGCTCTGAAAGAATGTGACTGTGATGCAGACTCTCACATTGCAGGGCATGCAGCAGTGAGTTCTCAAAAGAGATGTTTGCATGAGGTACAGAGAACTTTTTTCTGCACACTGCTGCTTTTTTCTTCTGCAGCCAGTGTGATGAACTGTCTTTTGTCATTTAATGTGTAGATCTTTGTCACTAGTTTTCCACTTCATGGGCAGCAGGAAACTCCACAGCTTGTATAAAAGAATAGTTAAAAGCCTCGGAGTAAAATTGGGCAACTTCACATTGAACATCTTGTGCCTAAGACACTGTAGTCTGAGGAAAAACTTGCTTGCTTGTTAACGTACCACTAGAGAGAACTCTGTCTTTCCAATCACCAGTGTGGGATTTCTTATGTGAGTATGGATTATTACTTCTCTATCACATCCCTTGTGTTAAAGGGAAAGAGCAAGATTGGGAAAGTGTCACAAGAACTGTATCTTATTTTAAACATCTTTTTATTTGTATGAAGACAACTTCACTCCCTCTGTCCCCCAAACTCGTACGTGCAATGAGAAAATAGGGCAAGGGAATTCAAAACATGTTGTTCAACATTTATAAAATTTCTAATAAGGCAATTCCTAGTGGTTTAAATATGCACTTCCATTTTTCTGTATAACTTAAATTAAAAAACGTAATCACAGTGACTCCATGGGTTAAGAGTGCAGTGGAACAAACCAGCTGCGCTCAAGCTACTCCTTTGTATTAGGAAACGCAGTTGAACTTGCACTGAAGTCTCACTGAAGTCAATGCTTACAGCTACAATCAGATATGCAGTCCAAGAAAACCATGCACACACCATAAATAGTACATCTGGGTGAGTATCATCAGTCTCCACAGTTGTATCTTGGGTTTTTTTAAACTTCTATAGCTTTGGGCCTCGTCTCAGGTGCGTACATTCGGTGTATATGCATATCTTCAAATTCTGATTAAGTGTGGCAGTAAGAAAGATTGTTTTGCATTACAGATCCTTCCCTTGGTGATATAACAAGTTTTCTAAAAGACAGAAAATCAATTGGCTGCATGTATGTGGTAGCAGTAAGAGAAAAAAAGTCCTCCTGTGGAAGCAGCTTGTATTAAAGAGCTGTTTTAAATGGTACGGCATATCCCGCTGCTCATAAATAAAACCTCTGATTACAGCAGAAGCACAATCTCTTTGTACATATGTTGTCTTTCCTAGACATTTTAGCACAGCCCTATTCTTCAGTGGAAGAATCAAGCTTCATTACTTCCCTGAAGGACATAATATATTGAGAGAGAAAGCCTCTAGCCTGAACTGGATGGCTTTTTGCTTATGTATGAGTGAAAAAGCCATTCTGGTAAATGCTAAGCTTTGCTGGTACAAGTACATCTACACTAGAAATGCTTGTTCAAAATTTATTGGTGTTCCTGTATTGGTAGATCTGATCTCTTCTTGTACAGACATGGTCAGTGATGGAGGAGAGAAGGAATATAGCTTGTGCCAAGAGGTTTCTGAAATGAGTTGCTTCCTTTGGTGTGTAAAACGACGGAAGTATCTGTGTCCCGTTTCTGACAAAAAAAAAAAAAAAGCCAATTTAAAAGTGCCTGCTGCCATGAGCCCACTGACAGTGCTGTAAAACCACCTGAATATTGACATGCAAAGCCAGTAGGGGTGAAACGGCAAAACGTCTGATTTCCCATAACAGTGAGTTGCTGTCCTGTACCTCAGCCAATTTGGGAAGGGGGAGGTGTTTTACAGTCAGCTTTTTCTGCAGATATAGTTAAGGGAAAATGATATTTTTGGCATGTAACTTCTGTTCAGTCAATATTTACAGCAAGGCTGGACATCTGTTTGATACTTAATTGTAATCAGCTGGTATTACGGAGCTATTTTCCCACTGTCACAGCAAGTAAGCTTCCACAATCGGCTTTTTTTTAGGTGTCAAATGCCCTTTAGCACGTATGTAGTGATTGACCCATTTGAAGTAAAAGAACAGATCATCTTATATAAGAGTAATCCTCTCTCTTTTATCCCTGCAAACCCACCGTCTGTATCAGTCGTAGCTGTCCCTGCAATGTCGCTATTGTATGTCCATCTTCATTTAATGTGTAGGCTTTGTACATGTATTATGTATTTCTGCTTTTTTGTTCAGGATTTGGATTAAAAAAAAATGAGTCTACAAACTCTGACATGATTTTTTTGTTCCAAAATATTCCCAATTGTATTCTCAAATTTTAGAGTTTGTCGACATTAGTTTATAAAATCTATGTAAGAAACTAGTTGGGTCTCCAGTCTAAACATATTTAGAAGCAATATTACTCAGAAGCAGTCTGAGTGTATTGTAGGAAAGACTGGTTTTAGTTTTTCAACTGCTCTTTGTGCAGTTATATCTACTTTAACTACGATTTTGTATTTAGAATGCCACTTAAAAAATAATTCTGGATGAGTTTATAAACAGCTCCTAATGTCAATCAGATTTTTTGGAGCTGATTTAGTCATTTCAGATTCCCTGCTGTGGGAGTCCACCCTCTATGCTTTGGACACCTATAGCAGGGGTAATTGGCGTCCTCCTGAGTCTTGCCACAAGAGAGTGCCGGTGGCCTGAGCGAAGGGAGGAGGAGGCAGCAGGGCAACAGATGGTGTTAGCTTTCCACCCATCTCTTGGGAAGTTGCTGGTTGGACTCAGCACCTGGAACGGGCACTCTTCTTGTGCTGTCCTGCAGCATTGTAACATGTCTGACAGCGCTTTGGAATTGTTTTGCTTCAGTATAATATGTTTTTTATTTTTTTTTTTAACAGAGATCAAATTAATTGCTAAAGCAAGAGAAATAAATTCATCCCCTTCTTCTTATACCAACTGTTCTGAAGATCTTGCTTCCTTGATCCCAGAAGCTAGATTTTTTTTCTTTTAAAAGACCTGACAAAATTATATCAGACAGTCTCCTCCCTTTTGTGTTGTGAGTTTTAAGTTGTTCAACTCAAACTGTTCCTTCTGTCTTGATTTCTCACCTCTCTCTTTTTTTGGGTACCATATTGCTTTGCAGGTATCTCAGAAGTTCAAGGCAAATCTACAAAAATACTAGCAGAAATGACAGTATTATCATTTTATAATCTGATAATTCACTCTCTCTTACTATTTTTGTGATATATTTTGCCTTTCTACCTGTGGGTGTATCAGTCATGACGTGCCCTCACAGAACTACTACTGGGATTGTCAGAGAGTTTTCTCCAGTGAGTTTTTTCTTCTAAGAGAGCAATACTGCAAGATCAATAAACTTTTTTCTGGGTACTGGTTTTGATCATATTATCTAATGAGTTGATATGGGGAATAAAGATCAACTGCAGTGACTTAGCTGCCAATTTTTTCTTTTGCTGAACAAGGTTCTTAAAAGAATTTATAGTGTACACCCAATAAAATGCATTCAAGATAAAGGCATTTCAACCATGTTGTCTTAGAAAACTGGAAACAAAAAGCTGAGTGTGATGGCCAGTTTCTAGCCATTTCTTAAGCACAATCAATTTTTAAAATTCTGGTTTATTTCCCCATTTTGGATATTGCTTCTTTATTTTCCCCATTGCCGGGGAAAATTAAAAAAAAAAATCAGTAACCCAACACAACATCTTACATGCTGTGTTTTTTCAACCATACGTATTGAAATTTGCCAAAACCCTAGTCTTCATATATTTTAGCTTTAAATAAATAAATATTTACAAGAATACACTGCCTCTACTATATATGCTCCAAGGTATATACTTTATACAGCAGAAAAATCCTGTGTAATTTTCTGGGGTTGGTGACACTCTTGTTGACCAACCTGGGAACTCAGCAATATAATTCTGAATTTCAAAATGAATTTTTAAGCATACATAGGATCCCTTTTGTGGTTAGCATTCTTCTGCCTTTATACTAGCATTAGTTATTTACAGAGTGACCAATAAAGTGTTAGACCCCTTTCACAAATAATGTTGTGGGAATCCACTGTTAAAAGCTAGGCTTGATGGAGTGGGAAGTACAGCTACTGACAGAGACATGGGGTCCTCTTCAGGCTGGTGGGGACCTGGGAAGGTCTCTGGTCCTTTCCCAGAGCAGGCTCAGCCATGGGCTCAGACCAGGCTGCTCGGGGCTTCACCCCGTCAGAACATGAAACCCCCAAGGATGGAGACCCAGCTCCGGCACTGGGCTGTCCTCATGGGGAAAAGGTTTCTCCTTATCTCCACCCTGAGCCTCCTGTGTTGCAGCCCATGCCACTGCCTCTCGCCTTCCTGCCACACGCCACTGGGAAGAGCCCAGCTGCATCTCCCCCATCCCCTCCTGGGGGTGCTGTTAAGAATGGCTTCATTCCCCTGCTCTCTGGTCTCTGGACCCCAACATATAAGTTAGTTTCCCTCACCCTTGTCTACATCAGCTTTGCTTGAATTCAGAACCATATCAGTGTAAAGCAAACACTGAATTTGTGAAAATTAAATCGTCATAAATCTACACGGACTTATGTTTGGCCTTAGGTAAGCCAGGCTGTACAGACAAATCAGGGGCTATTGACTTCTATTACTCAGGATTGCCGTTCCTTTTGTGCTGTCTTCCTAAAGACATGCTGTGATGAACTACTTCAAGGTGGTGTAAGGCACAGGGGAAGGAGTGTTAATCCAAGATCTCTTCAAAGAGGCATGCCAAATGTGGGAGATCCATATTTGATGAGATGCATAGTGACCACAGGAGCAGGGTGAGTGAGGTGGAGCAGGAGTGGAAAGGGGTGTGCCCTCCAGCATTTCACCACCCTGATTAAAACTAGTGGTGTAACTGTCTTCACAGGTACCTTATAGGACTGTAATAAATACAAATATATTCAGTGTTGGGATCTATCAGTGCACCTCTTCTAGGTGGGATGAGCTTGATTGCTACCTAAGCTGCTTGCAGTCTCAGGTTTTTTGCTTTGTGTCTCAAATCAGTTTGGAAGCTGGTTTATTTCAGAGCACTCTAGCACAAGTTTGGTGTCTTCATGTGGCTATATTTGCTGAGAAGTGATTGTCTAAAACAAACGTCCAGTTGGGCAAACAAAGGCAATGCTATCTATCTGGCACATAGTACAGTATTTGTGGTATGTGTTTACTGCAGAAATTGCACTCAATGCATTTTTGTGTGTGACATTGGGCTAGTGAGCAAATTAAATGATTGCCAAGTTCAGCCTTCTGCATTTGGAGTTAAACAAGCAAATCCACTACCATTTTCAAAAAATCATTGATGTTTGACTTCTGCAAGAATACAATCCTCCCTCTCAAACTGCACCCAAACTGTCTTTCATCAGACTTTTGGTTTGCAAGTGGTACAGGAAAATCTCTGCAGTGTTAAAACTCTCACTTAAAATAACCAAACAAGTGCATCTGTCTGGAATAAACAGTGTGGGAGGCGTGCTGGGGAGTGGAGCTGCTCGCTATGCTTTAGAAACTTTGCCCCCGACATTGCCCCCGACATTGCTGAGTTCAAGTATAATAAACTCATGACTCTTGAGACTCCAGAAAAAACTGCAGTTTACAAATAACAAGAAATTAATCTTTATACGTTAGATCTAAGAGTAACACTGAGTAGAAGGCAGAGAAGAAGTGAACTTTGAAGTGAGAACCAAAGATCAGTAGAAAAATAGCTTTGTGGAAGGTGTAATGTGACTGTGGAAGAAACTAATTGAAAACCAGTAGATTTTTTTCTCTAAAATTAATCTTTATACATGGAACGCAGTAATAGCACTTTGAGTAAAAGGAAGAGGAGAGATGAGTTTTGAAATCAGAGCTAATGGTATGATATCTTTGTTTATGGCTGCAGAAGAAATTAGTTCAAAACCTAGAGAATTGTTTGCCACAAGATTCCAGAGCATTATCTGTTTTGACTTGCTCTCTCTTGCTGGAGTAATTTATGGAGAGAAAATAGGTTTTGAGACATCCAAGGCCCAAGCTATTCTGCTTTAGTGATTTGTAGCCTTACATTCTAAAGTGTGCTTTTCACGTTGCAGTGCAGAATGAAGAGAACTTGGTGCAACTGCCCCAGTACTGAAGTTTTCCAAGGTCAGCTGAGGGGAAGGAAGAAAAAAAAGATCTGCTCCCCCCACCTGGGAGGGTTGGTGTCCAATTCCACCCAGGTCTGTTAGGTTGGGCAGGCCTATCTCTCTGCATAATCTTAGACAGCCTACTGACCGTCTTTCTACATCCTTGGGTACTAAAATAGTTTGTAAACCTTCCCTTTTGGCAGATGTTGGGTAGCATTATTCATTGACTACTAGGAAAAGGTTGACTGAATGTGATTTCTGTACAGCCTTCAGGACACTGAGAAGTATGTAGAAGCAAGACCAAAGACTAAACTATAGTTGGGGGAGGGAAGGAGTGCAAATGCTTTCCCTCTGAACACTTCAAAAGCATTCTGTTGTAATCTCTCCAAACTGGATTGGCAGTCTCATGTTAAAAGTTAATCTAAATGGAATTTCTTAAGCTAGAAATACTTTATTCACACTTCTTTTTTTTAAATAAACTGGTGAAGAGTATTAAAATTTAATTAAAGGAACTCTTCCATTTTGTCATCTATTTAGGGAAAATGTGAGAAAATTAAGTTCTTTCATACTAAGAAATTACTCCTGGGTGCTAGCACAAAAAGGGCTCCATAAGCCATTTGCTTACAGCTGTTTCTCTCACGATTGTTTCCACATTGGTTGAAACCCTTTTACTATTCAGTTGTTGCATTTTCCAGAATTTTGGCAGAATTTAAACTTTCCCAGAATATATTACCAGCTTATTATTTTATCTTTACTGTTCTTGGTTTGCACTTTATTCTGCTACTGTTTATACTTGCATCACCAATGTTGCTTTTTTTTTTTTTTTTNCAAAAAGGGCTCCATAAGCCATTTGCTTACAGCTTTTTTTTTTTTTTTTTTTGCACGGGGGTACAAGGCATTTCAGTTAAAAACCGCTAGCATTATATGAAACAGTAGTTTTCTGACATAATTTCTCTTCAATTAGGTGAAAATGAAATCCTTGAAACTCTATACAATATTGCAAGCAAGAACAAGATATGGAGGTCTTATATAGGCATGGGTTATTACAACTGCTCAGTGCCTCAGCCCATTGCACGGAATTTGTTGGAGAATGCAGGATGGTAATGTACCACATTTTCTTTTTAAATGTGCACGTATAAATACACATTTGAAGTTTGTCTTACGAATGAGCATAGTCAAATATACCCCAAACCTATATTTTTGACTAAGGCTTTCATATATTTGATACTGATGTGTAAGTGTAGGAACTGTGTTGTTCATGCTGAAGCTGGAGGTGAAAAAGAATACTTTCGACTTTCAAAGATGCTTTTTCTGTAAAATATTTCATTGATTTTTGTGACTTCTATTCACAGCTCCTATTTATTATGAACTAAAATAAGAATATTTGTTTGCTTTAAGGAAGTATACAGACTTAACTCGTAAAGTAATTCTTTCCTAACTTCTGCCTAAATTTAAACCAGCTCCCTTCTCCACTGGTGTATGCGATTTTGGGTGGTGGTAGTTAAATACTATGCAATACTTTGATTATGGTTTTTTTATGAGGAAGTAAAAAGCCTTGAAAATTTTATAGAAAAAATAATTTAAAAATATTTCTTTCTTGATTTTTTTTAAACCAGAGACCTTCAAGAGTTTGAATGTGTATCCATAAAGTATGTTCTTGTCTGAACAAATAAATTACTGGTGCCTGAAAACAGGTAGACAGCAATACCTGATAATTCATTCATGAAGAGGCTGAGAATATGGTACTTTGTTCTCATCACCCAGCTGATGTTTCAGTTTTTTGAGACAAGCAAAAGAATAGCCTGTCTGACAGAAATTGAATGTTGTTGGTTTGTTGGGGTTTTTATTTTTACTTAAATGTAAAAAGGAAAATATTTTAATGCATTGATTTATATTTTAGGAAGAGCATTAATATAAATAATAATGGGTTTTGTCTCTTGATGGGCTTTTCTGACAAAGACACTGAAGCTTGATTATGAATACTCATTTAGCATTGACATTTCTCTAACGAACTGTAACTCAGAAATGATACAACAGAAAAACTAAATTTAATGTGGAGTCTCACCTTCCAACAGGCTGAATGCCATTGATACCATACATTGTCTCATTTGGTTTAGAAGTTCCCTTATCTCTAGTCAGCAGCATCCCTCTTTTTTTTTTGTGCTATATTAAAATAATAACTGACATCTTCTATTACTGAGTAATTTTTATTTTAATAAAAGCAGTATTTAAAGTTTATATATACATACTTAAAAAACCCCAACGAACCAACCAGAGTCAAATTAGTCAGCGTAAAATGCCATTGTTATTTAGAAGCCTTATTTTTTGTTCTTTGGGTTGCCATAAATGAGTCTATGTATCTGTGGACTTCAAGGCTATGTATTTTTAGACTTGTCTGCTCTATTTGCATCTCAAACTTTTGAACTGACGAAAAAGTTGCACTGCTTGGACTCAAAGAATCTATGTAGTACCTCTATACAAAGTTTTATTTGGCCTTATCCCCACCCACTTTTTGCAACATCTGAAGTCTAAATATTTCAGTATGGTGCCGCAAAACAAATAATCAATTGCTAGAGGCAAAAAATAAGAACAGTTAAAAAGTGATCCAAAATGAACTGCATATTTTTAAATCCTAAAGAATTATATAGTGTTAATGAAACAACTGTGAGAGTCTATCTTGGAGAGTCCAGTTAAGTCAGACTGGATGACTAAAAGCTAGACTTTTAGATGGCTGAAGCAAAGGTTGAATGTTTGTTGGGGAGAGGGTGTATGTGTGTGTGCGCTGTGTGCAAAAGCAACTGTACAGACTTTATGGAAGCTATTTAAGAAACCAAGCCTCTCCTTACATCTGCCGAGCGTGTAACACTTTCCGTGCTAACACACTTCACATTGTAACTCCAAGGGAAATGCTGCACGTGCAAGCCTATTCCTTCTGATCAGTCCTGCCTCCCTCACATGACTCGTAGTTTCTCATTGCTTGGCATTCGTTAGAGCAAGGATTGCATTGGAGTACAATGTAAGTTTATAAAAGATTGTTCGTAGAAATCTGTGGACATGAAAGTGAAAGACTTCACAGTATTTAGGACACTTGGACTTGCTAGGAGCAGGTAGGAAGCAAAGGAGGAAACTGTTTCAGGAGGAAACTGTTCAGAACAAAATGTATTTTCAGTTGAAAATCAGACTGCTGACACACACTGCTGTCTTCAGAAGATTACCACAAAAGTCTTCCCAAATCTCAGATTCTGTTAAGAAAATACTCAGCTTTTTTAATATATTGAAATATATTTAGTATTTGAAATACTCAAAACTTTCTGAAGCATTTGGACCATGATCTATAATACCTCTGTACACAATAAAAGCTGAATAGCTTAATTACTGTGAGATTAAACTGTCTGACCAAAACTATGCACTAATACGTGCCTCAGAAGTCAGCATTCAGGGATTTCTTGTACTGGTAGCTTTAGAAAAACATAGATGTCCTTTTCTTTTAAGTCTGAACCACATTTTAACTACTTTTGTATTCATGAAAGACACTCTTTCAAAACACTTAGAGTAGATATTTTTCAGATAACCTTTTACCCAAAGAACGCTTCAATTTAAAGTTAGAGAACAAGCGGAGAAATTTCTGTTGTGGACCTGAAATGCTTCAGTTAAAATTCCAATTTCCTATGTGAGGGATTTAACTTAGTCACAGAAAGTAGAGGATAAGTATCCCTTATTTCTGATATTTTATTTCCTTTTGGTCTTGGTTACTGGCTGCTAAGGCTTCCTTGATGCTAGCAATCTGTGACTAACAACTCCATGCTAAGATGGGGTGGAAGTCTTAGAAGTATTTTCCATACGCTACTTAGTTGATATTAGCAAAAATATTAGCCTGTTTTTTCCAGACAAATAAAGAGTAGGCCAACGTGTAACTTCCTTTATCATTAGAACGTCGCAACTCTAAAATGCAGGCAGAAGGATTTATTTTGGGGCATACCACCAATTATGTGACTTTCAGCACTGTCGTGGTTTAACCCGGCTGGCAACTAAGCACCACGCAGCCGCTCGCTCACTCCCCCCTCTCCCTCAGTGGGATGGGGGAGAGAATCGGAGAAAAAGAGTAAGACCCGTGGGCTGAGATAGAGACAGTTTAATAAGAGAGAAGAATAACAATAATAATAGTAATAATAATACTGGTAAGAAAATATACAGAATATATAAAACAAGTGATGCACAATGCAATTGCTCACCACCCGCTGACCGATGCCCAGCCCGTCCCGAGCAGCGATCGCTCCCCCCGAACTGCAACCACACCGCCCGAGCTGCGATCACTCTGCCCGCGACTGACTGACTAACCCCCCTGAGCATGACGTTAGATGGTATGGAATAGCTCTGTGGTCAGTTTGGGTTAGCTATATGGTATGGAATAGCTGTCCTAGCTGTGCTGTACTCCCAGCTTGTTATGCACCTGGCCGAGCAGGAGAAGCCCAAAAAGTCCTTGAGTAGTCTCAGCACTACTTGGCAACAACTGAAAACATCAGTGTGTTATCAACATTCTTGTAGTACTAAATCCAAAGCACAGCACTATGCTAGCTTCTGTGAAGAAAATTAACTCTGTCCCAGACGAAACCAGGACAAGCACAGACCCCTCAAATGTATGAATACCTGTCATCTGTCTGCTGGTGTGGATGCATAGTCCTTATTCTGCTGGACCCCGTATTAACATGCTTATTACATTTTTCCACAAACAGTGTGCTGAGCTCCTTCCCTCGTAGCATACCGAATTAATTCTGTGCCCTGCCATGAACATAAGTGAATAACTGACAATGTGAAGAATGCTTGGTTTCAGAAATCAGCTTAGCTATAGGCTTCTTATTAACATATGTGTCAAAATAGTGTAGCACTTATTTGGGGGGCTTAAATGGATAAAAATACCCATCAGTCCTTGAAAATCAAGAAGGCCTTTAAAGTCACGCTAATACCATACAATGAAGCATGATGCAGCCATCTCCAAAGTACAGTGCTCTTGAGTCCTTTGCCCTCAGACATTAACTATGTAAGAATAAAGTACCTGTACCAAGGACACCTGCAATCTTTACATCAGTAGTGTAACTTACTAAACTTACTAGCTAATAGCACTCGGCACCTATGCATTGCAGTCTGCAAATTACTGCATACCATGGAAAAATCTAATGTAAACATTACGCAGCTGGTTTCTACTTGTGGATGGGACACAGAAAGCTGCACAAGCAACTACAAAGCATGCCAAATTGGCAGGAAATTCAGTGTTTATGCTTTGAGTGGAAACTGGCACGTCTCCATGCCCGATGATAAGACTATGCAGCTTTCTCAAACCCATGGGTAAGATACTGGTTTAGAGACACCCTTATAACTGCTCTTCAAAGATGCTTAAAGTGCCAAGTGATGCATGTGGAACTCTATTACAGTACGGCATTTGGGAATTTTACAGGCTGGATGGAACTACTTGCAGTTGGATACTCCTAGTTCTACAGCTTTACTCTAGTGTCTTTCTACACTGCAATATTTATATATGTGCATATTTAAATTAAATAAAGCTTGCTTTTGTTTGTTTGTTTTGTTTTGTTTCACTTCTGGCCTTAACAGTGATGTCCAGTCCATGAAAGTCAGATAATTTAAAGATTTTGTGTATTCATGACTGAACTTCAGTCTCAGTTTTCCAGTGTTGTCAGATATATGAATTATCTTTTTTATGTGGCTCATGTATGTTGGTTTTAAATTGTGCTAGTGGTCTGTCCTTACTTAAAGTTCATTTCATCTTATTGTCAGCTCTCGAAAAGAATACTCCCTATAACTGGAAATACAGATCAATTCTAGCTCTGCCATTACATGAGATTAATCTTGCAGATGTCTAAGACTGCAAGAACATAATTTATAACAAGATAAAATTATTGTGTTGCTGATGAATACATTAACTTTCCAGAGATTCAAAGTATAGAAAAAAATCACTAAGGAAGATACATGGTGAACTGTTTCACTAGAACTTACTGTATATTAAAAAATAAATTAGATCTTATTGTCTGTACACCTACAAATACTGATCATGAACTAGTTCAATGAACACTGCATTGCTTGATAATGGAGTTTTCTGAATCTTTGCATGGAAACAAGAGCTGACTTTAGTATAAAGAAGCCATAAGTGTTAATGTTGCAGTTAATGTGTGGTCTGTTTGTTTGTTGCTAAACCTAGAACAAGCCCAATTCCCAAGTACAAAAGCTTCTGCTCTTTCATAAGCCAGGTCTTTTGATGAGTGGCCTTAGCTTTTGGCTGAAAGCATTTGGCTGAAAGCATACTTCCTGGATACCTCTTGCTTTGATGCTAGGTTTTCTTCTAAAACCTTCATCGGTATCTCAAAGTTGGTATTCACACAAATACTTTTGAGAGTAGGCTGAGGCAAAGGGTGACACACTAAATTAAAGCAAAGTGTTATAAAACCTACAAAAACTGAAGCCACTTACTACTGAACTCCTGAAGGTCAGACATTGGCTCAAGAAAGACGCCACAAACTTTTCATGGACGGTTTCTTTTGCGTCCTGACCTGCCTGCGTTAGTTAGCGTGGGAGTGTTTCTCTGCAGAAGTACTTTTGGTCAGAACAGATGCTGACTGAGGATCGTATTTTCCTCCAGTTTGACTGAACCAGAGGCAGTTTGTAGTGGTGCTCCTTGCCGTGATGGCAATTCTTCATTTTAATGTCATTGGTATTGGATTCAAATTTTGTACAGAATTGAACTTGAACAGACCTAAGCAGAAGAGAGGGGGTTTTGAATGAGAGATGGTGTAGTGTGCTTTTCAGAGTTTACTTTACTTTACTTCAGTAAAAGTTTACTTTAGAAATTACTTTTACTTTTAAAGAGTTTGCTTTTAAATTACTTTATAAAAAAGTCACTTAAAATGTGGTAGATTCAGGCAGAAGTCAGAGTGCAGACTAAAGCCAGCTATTTTATTTGAAGAAATTGTGGGGAAGATGCTTAGACAGTGCCAAAAAAACCTCCAAAAAAAAAAAAAAAAGTAAATGTTTGTATCTTATAAAAGGTGTCTTTACCTGTACAACTGTTAAACTTTATGCATTGTAATTTGTGGTAATACTGGAATTCGGGATTCCTCGGTTGAATTTTTTCCATCCTTTCTCAAACTGGTTGCTTTTACTTCAACTGTTTTTACCATTCAAAAGCATAACGTCAAAATCACAAGGATTCATTAATTCTGTTTTGTAATATAGTGTAATATCCCAGCTATGTGGGGTATGTTTGAGTCTATTCAAGGAAACCATCAAATTAGCAGCTACATACTAGCAGTTTAAGAATAGATTTATTTATTTATTTTACACAATACAAAAAGTTCATTTAAAAGATCACTTGAGGATAAACTATGAATGGAAATTCTTGAGGCTTTTTTAATAGGTTTCTGAGTAGCTGATTTGAGTGGTTGGCTTTGAAGCATTCATTGCAAAGTCTGTCTCTAATAATACAGGATAAAATCTTAGGAAAGGGGGTTCTCATCAGGTGAGGAGTTGTGAACATTAGTCACATTTTAAGAAAGATGCTTTGTCTTTGAAAACAAAGAGTTTTGCACCACAGCTACAACTTTAATGTCCTTTAGCAAAATTTGCTAAATGTTTAATGTGAAGTATTGCTTCTCTGCTACTTTCTTTTTTTTTCCCTACCTTTCTCATTTTGCATCCATCCCTAATTAGTAATGGCTTAATGAAACAATGTTTTTGTTGAAATGAACAATAAAGCCAGTATACTTAACTTCAATTAAAATCTCACTTCTGTTAACTGGTTATTCTGGCAAGTACTAAGCAGTGATTCTTGATTTTATTTTTCTTCTCTTGCACTGAGTAATATTTCTCTAATGCATTTCAATTAATCTCAATGCCTTAATTCTTATTAGTCTACATCTAGTTCCTCCTGCAAAAAAAAAAAAGGCCTTTAGCTGAAATAAAATGAGAAAGTAAGATTGTTAACTTCAAGTACAGAGGAGTTTCTTTTGTGAAGCAAGAAAACTCACTGTTCATGAAAAGGAGTTGGGATTAACTCTTTTTATTGGTGAGAAATGAGTGAGCAGGGGTACCATTCAGAAAACAAATCTTTATACTCCCAGATTAGAAGTTTATCTGACAAACTGAAAACTAGGTTTAGCAGCCATGGGGAAAAAAAAAAAATATTACTCTTGAGGCGAGAAATGTTGCATGCAGCCCAGGACATGGTCTCACTTGTGAACTATACAGTCAAGTATGAGATGATAAGTAGTTTAGTGTTAGACTTGGCTAAGAAGCAGGAAATCCTTCAGTGTTTGGGAAAATCATCAATATTTATCTAATTTTATATATAGCTATTGCTTTCCATCACTGTACTGAAAAGTATGTGTAAGCAATTTGAGCAGACATATCATTTAAATAGACACTAAATACATTAGCATCATACATTACACTTTGAGTTCACTTATTGAGTATGTCCTTCTTTCTAGCTCTTCCATTCTCTTCTTCAGGACTTGAATTCCTACCTTATCTCTCGCATTACTATTTTATTGTTCCTCTCATCTTGCTCTATACCACAGGTTCTGCAGTTTGTTCTTTAAAAATCTTTGTTGCTTGCCTTCTGTTGACTTGACATGACTGGAACTTCCAAATACTTCAGTCTTTCTTTAAAGATTATACCTTCACCCATAACAATTTTTCAAAAGTCTAGGGCTTACTATTGCCCTTTCAGGAAACAAACTGTTGCTTTCTCCCATTGCTAGAAAACAGAGGCCACAAGTGTCCCACTTACCACTTGTTTTTGGCCACTGCTCTCAATTCAAACTGGTGTAAATCTGTCCTGAACCACCGTGGAATCTCATACCCACATTTCCAGCAATGAGAGGAGAGTCTGATCTCTGTTCTTGCCTCTCATCCCTGGACCCTTGCGGCTTTGTTTTTCTGGACTGCTATAATGGAGTGTTTCCCTTAGATTGTTGCCTTTTCTAAGGAATTGGTCATGTTGCCTCTGCTGCTTCGTTCTCCAGATGACAACAGATAAAACTCACATCACTCTCACTTCCCTTCACTAATATATATGGAAACTGTCATTTCACAAGAAGTTGCATATTTATGGGCTTGAAATGCCAAGTGCCTTTCCTCCCATAAGAGTGGAGAGGACTTGACAAGTAAAGGGCTTCAGGAACAGCATTGAAAGATAATGGCAATACCTAGATATGGTATAGATACGATATAACTCATATCATAGATATGATTTAACTAAGCATTCTTGTCTGGATATTGTGACTTGACTCAGTTCTCCCACACTCAGTGCCTACTTCCCCTCTCCATTCTCCAAGATGCACTCACACCTCTGTTTTAAATGTAATTTCTCTTTTCAAAATAGAGAAATAGAATTCTTCTCCTGTAAAAAGCCAAGTCATACCAGAAGAGAAAATATTGTCAGGCTTCCAGGACAGTAACAAGTTACAGCCATCTAAAAAATAACTGTTTTCTAGTAGACTTTCACGTTAGTGAATTACGCTTTACAATCTATTTTTCCTATGACGTAGTTCAGTTATATATTGGCAGAATTCTGTTACACATTTATTTTCCTCGACCCAAACTCATAATTCCTTTCTTACAGGGTTACCCAGTATACTCCTTACCAACCTGAGGTCTCTCAGGGCAGGCTGGAGAGCCTGCTAAATTACCAGACTATGGTGTGTGATATCACAGGAATGGATGTGGCTAACGCTTCTTTGCTGGATGAGGGGACAGCTGCTGCAGAAGCCATGCAATTATGCCACAGGTACTATGTTTACATGTATAGTTAAATGACAGCACTAAGGTATTCTGGAGTTTGAAAGGCATCTCTCCTGTGTAGGCGTGGATAGGTGAGTGGGTTGAAGTTGAGTGTGGGCTTTTCACTCTGAGCAGATCACTAAACAACTATAGCCCATGTTATTAAGCCCCCAGAGAAGTTCCCAGCATTGATGTGAATGTTTAACTCACACATCTAAGGCTTTAAGAAACCTAAGTGCCTAGAGACCAGACATAAGTCTAGAGCAAGGAAGACTTACCCTTGGTGGAGGAGATCAGGTTAGAGAATACTTAAGCAAACTGGACATAGACAAGTCTGTGGACCATGATGTGATGGACCCATGAATGCTGAGGGAGCTGCCTGATGTCATTGCAAGGCCACTCTTGATTATCTCTGAACAATCATGGCAACTGGGAGAGGTGCCTCAGCACTGGAGGAAAGCAAATGTCACTCCTATCTTCAGGAAGGGCACGAACGAGGATGCAGGGAACTACCAGCTGGTCAGCCTCACCTCAATCCCGTGAAGGTGATGGAATAACTGCTAGTCCTGGAAACCATTTCCAGGTATGTGAAGGACAAGAAGGTGATCAGGAGTCACAAGCATGGATTCACACAGGGGAAGTCATGCTTGACCAACCTAATAACTTTCTACAATTAAATGGCTGGCTTGGGAGATGAGGGGAGAGCAGTGGGTATCATCTGCCTTGACAGTCTCCCTTAAACCAACAAGAAGAAAAACAAGAAGAGAGGACAGACTGCACTAGTTAGGTGCAAGTGCATCAACCAGCAAGTGTTTACATATGTCTGTCCCTGTTTACGCCCTTACCCTTCTATTTTCTTACACTTGTTCCTCCCAGAATCTCATAATAAACCCAGCCAATCCCAAAATGCTCTTCCCCTGCAGCCTATAATGTCTCCCCCCCAGGTCGGGAGGGGGCAGACAGTGTGTTAATTAATTAATTTGAGTTCCCACCTGCCTTGGGGCCTCTGTCCTCCTCTGTGCTTGTGGGGATGGGTCTCTGATGGGCTGACATCTCCTGAGATGGGCCTGGGAGCAACAGGAACAGGGTGTTATTTGGGCTGCCCCACCTGCCATTTCCTCTCTGTGGGGGTGCAGGGGAGCTTTTATCACATAACCTAACAGTCTGTGGCATGAAGCTCTTGTGTCCATGAACACCAAAGATGTGAATTGGTTTTTTCCACTAGTGGTTAAAAAGGAGCTTTAAAAACGGTGAAGTACACCAGTCCTAAGTAGCTAAAAGTGAAACTGTCACCAGTGTATCCAAATTTACTTTCAGGGATCCATATTGTAGGGGCATTTGAAAGGGTTCTGCAAATCAAGTGAAATCTTAGAGATGATACAGAGGTCACAGTAGGGCTGTATATCAGGAAGGAGATTACACCACAGAGACTGTGTTGTAACTGTTCAGTTGTACAAAGCATCAGTCTGACATGAAATCATGTTTACCAGAAAAAACTAGGCAATTGTCTTAGTCTCCTTTTTACTACTGTGATGGCTCATGTTTGGTTATTTGGGGCAACATTGAAAATCTGTATGAAAGACCACAGTTGTATTCCTTTAAAAGAGTATGCGTATGTGGAGGCATTCCTGCAGATTCCTAAGTGGGCTCCTTGTTCTGTTTCATAATCTGTTTTAATTTTTGTCACGTATGAATCTCATTTGACTGTCTGAGATGAACTTTCTTATTTTAAATGGACCAGAACCTTCATTCAGTCTTACACTTAACTTGGTTATGATAACCAAAATTTACAACTGCCTTTTAACTTAGGAAAACTCATATTTGGAAAACCGATTAATTTTACTTCCATGGAAACCAATATTTTCTTGATATGTAACCCTTCTTCTTTTCCTTTTCTTTTCAACAGGCACAACAAAAGAAGGAAGTTCTATGTGGATGCCCGGTGCCACCCTCAAACTATAGCAGTGGTCCAAACTAGAGCAAAGTAATGTTTTTCTCCCATTTTCCACCAGATCTTTTCACTTAACATAAAATGATTTTTCATCTGTGCCTTTTCACCATATACCTAACATTTTTGGAATATGAGATTATGCTTTCTTTGCAAAATAGAAGCAGAAATGTGTGAACATTTGGTGTCGCTTCTACTTTTCCATTCAAATACAACTGCAAAGTAATTCAAGATTTTAAAAAGAGACTAAACACCTGATAAAAAGAAAATATTTAATTTCCCCTTGTTGGCACAAATGTCTACATTTGGTTATTGAATTTAGTCTGGTCATTTTTTTTAACTAGGAAATTAATTACCCTAGATAGCAAAACTTCTCTTGTAATGAAAGCTAAATCCATTTTAAGTTTACAGTTTAAAGTAACCATCTTCTAAAAATATGACTTGGTTCTCAAAGTTAAACGTGCTAAAGCAGCAAAATGTTGATATGAAGTAGCTCATATATCTTCTGCTCTGCTTTGCTCCATATTTCTGATGACAATTATCAAATGCAATTATTCTTCAGTACCATATACCATGACATGAAACTTTCTCAATGTTTAGTGCTGCAAAGCGGGTTCAACTCTCTGTATGTTAAAGAAAAAGGTTATATTTAAGTCCATGAAAATACTGTATTAAGTACCAATCCAAGGCAGGAAGTGGTTTGAATAGGTTGTCTTCTGCATGTTTTTGTTTTCCAGTTATACGGGTGTTATTACTGAGCTTAAATTACCCCATGAGATGGATTTCAGTGGAAAGGATGTCAGTGGAGTATTATTTCAGTATCCAGACACTGAAGGGAAGGTGGAAGACTTCTCTGAACTTGTTGAAAGAGCTCATCAGAACGGGGTAAAGTAAATTTTACTTGTCTCACAGATTTCAGTCTGATCCATAGTCAGAGAAACTAAGTGTTACATGATATACCATCTGAAGTATTACTCTTCAGCTCCATGCAATTGATAACCATTGCAACCATTACAACCGTCACGCCTCAGCTCTGTGCAAGTGATACGGAGCTGTTTGAAGCTCTGTCTTAAGGTTCAAACTTAGCTCCCACGTGAGCACCGTTCCTTCAGAAAAGAGGCTGACTGCTCTGTGCACTTCTCTTCTCAGACTCTCTCCTGCTGCGCTACTGATCTTCTGGCTCTCTGTATTCTGAAGCCTCCTGGAGAGTTTGGGGTAGATGTTGTCCTGGGTAACTCCCAGAGGTTTGGTGTGCCACTCTGCTATGGGGGACCCCATGCGGCATTCTTTGCTGTCAAGGAAAATCTAGTGAGAATGATGCCAGGCAGAATGGTGGGCGTTACGAGGTAAGGCCTTCCTTCACTGTTAGTATCTTCAGGGAAAATTGAACTAGAACACATCATGACCATCTTGTGCAGCCTTTCTGAATAACAGCTGACCTTGGTGTTGTACCAAACACTTTTTTTCTTGAAAACTGGGAGAATAAATGTTGCCTTCAATTTTTAGGAAGCAAGCTTAAGGAGTTGCATTTGTGTGGAATGAAGCTGTTAACTCTCTGTAGTGCTTGCTGCAATGTGGGATGAAGAGATAACTGAAACAGCAGAGAGGATTAATTGTGGTGGCATGAGGCTTTGCAACCTAACTTATTCCACTTACTCTGTACTGTTACACCTTTTTCTCTGACATCCAGTCATTGAAAACATAAATGGCAGTCATTAAAAACATAAATGGCAAGAAGTAGAAAATTCAGTGGACCTCCCAAGTAACCAAGAAGGAACTTAATTTAGTTCAAATTTTAGTGAAACTTAAACAAAGCAGAGAAATAGTGTGCAAAAACTTACTCTAATTCTTGTTGCTGGTGACACATTTTGAATTTTGACAAGATGTCTAACTGGGAATAGTAGAAATGCAAAGTAATTGTCACTGCAAAGACTGCATATCTTTGGCACAGAAGCTATGCGGAAGTACTTTGGTAACCAAAATAACTAATGTCATTAACAGATACCAGGAAGCTTAGAAATATTAGAAAGCTTAGAAATATTTCATTTGTATAATAATATTCCTTCAAATATATTTTAATCATCTTGATTATTCTAAGGGTATCCTTAGGTTTAACTCATAGTTCTGAAATCTGATCCCTAATTCAGATTTTGATCAGAAGTCTGGTACAATCTTTTACAAAAGAACAGTAATTCTATTTGTCAAGGTCATGCTACTGCTACTCTGTGAATACACCTATTTTAATATTTTTAATCTACTTTCGTCTTTCTGCATCTCAAGAAAGTTGGAAAAGAAAATGCTAAAATGGAAGCTACTAAAGAGGTACTTTCTCAATGCAGCTTTCTGCCATATTTTTTTTTTTTTTAAGTTTTTGATCACAGAATGATTGAGGTTGGAAGGGGTCTCTGGAGGCCATCTGATCCAAGCCCTCTGCTCAAGCAGGGTGACCTAGAGCCAGTAGCCCAGGACTGTGTCCAGATGGCTTTTGAAGATCTCCAAGGAAGGAGATGCCACACTTTCTCTGGACAATCTGTGCTAGTGCTCAGTCACCCTCACAGTGAAAAAATGTCTCCTCATGTTCAGGAGCAACCTCCTGTGTTTCAGTCTGCACCCATTGCCTCTGGTCCTGTCACTGGGCACTGCTGATAAAAGCGAGGCTCCGTCTTCATTGCACCCTCCCTTCAGGTATATATATGCATTGATGAGGTCCCCCCTGAGCCTTCTATTCTCTAGGCTGAACTGCCCCAGCTCTCTCAGCCTTTCCTCATAGGAAAGATGGCCCAGTCCCTTCAACATCTTTGTGGACCTTCACTGGAGTCTCTCCAGTACCTCCGTATCTCTCTTGTTCTGAGGAGCCCAGCACTGGACACAGTACTCCAGGTGTGGCCTCACCAGTGCTGAGGAGAGGGCAGGGATCACCTTCCTTGACTTGTTGGCAAAGCTTTGCCTAATGCAGCCCAGGGTACCATTGGCCGCTTTTGCTCCATAGGCACATTTCTGGCTCATGTTCATATTGGTGTTCCCCAGGACCCCCAGGGTCTTTTCTGCCAAGTTGCTTTCCAGATGGGTGGCCCCCAACACGTACAGGTGCGTGGGGTTCTTCACCAGGTGCAGCAGTTTGCAATTCCCCTTGCTGACCTTCCATGAGGCTCCTGTCAGCCCATTTCTCCAACCTGTCAGGGTCCCTCTGGATGGACTGACGATAAACTAAGCTAAGCTGCGTAGTCAAAATCCCCAAACAACTGCTAGAATAAAAATGTTTTAAATATCATATAACTGGTGTGCAAGTACTTGAGGCAGGCAGTCTAGCTATTCAACCCCCACATATGTACATATATATGTGTATTTATGTATCTGTGTACATAGTTTGTCCATTTCTTTTTGTGGCTGTTCTGAAAGTTTTCATAGTTTTAAAGGGAGTTAGATTGGCTCTTACTTCTCCACTTTTAACATCTTAGGAGTGCTGCAAAAGGATCGCTTAAAGGATGGATTGGCCAGAGCCCTTTCAGTTATCTCATACAACTTTGTTGGATGAGTTATTTTTATATACAAACTCAACATGCTCTTACTTGACATCATTAGAAAAGATGCTGCCTTCTCAGTGTTTGTTGAAATTAAGTTCTGGATTACTATTCAGTTAAAACCGTTCCAATAATCTGTGGCATTTTAAGGCAAAATACCAAGTTTGGTGTAGTATGCTTAGAAAACTCACTGTGTGCTCTACCTGACCGGACACATTTGCCAGCCATGGATTGATATAAATAGAAATCTAGAGACTTTATTCTCACTCTATGTTTGGTATGACAGCTGTCCTGATTTATGCTTTATTCTCTCCAGCAGCTTTCTTTCTCTGAGGACAGACTAACTAGTTTCAGGTTAGCATGCTTAGAGCCCAATGTCTTAAATTACTGTAATTTTAAAGTAACAGAAGCATCATTTTTGCTTGTGACTTAGAGATGCAAATGGAAAGGAAGTGTACCGACTTGCTTTGCAAACACGAGAGCAGCATATCAGGAGGGACAAAGCTACCAGCAACATCTGCACAGCACAGGTAACTTGTCATGCTTTATTTTCAGCCATAGAAGAGAACAAGTTAAACCATAAGATTATAGTCCTAACATCACAGTAATTTGAGTTAGCTTTACTTTTGAGAGTTTTTACTGGAAAAATGAAGAGCATTGAAATATTCTGGTGTTTGTGCATTTGTCTTGGGTCCTTCGAAAAATGGAACCCTGGTTGAAGAGAGGGTATTAGTATCTGTTTCCTTTAGTAAAGACTTTAGCCCCGAATTCATGCAGTGTCATGAGTCCATCTATCTCATAGAGTGAGCGCCACTGAGTAGTGCTCTGTTTTGTTATCAATCAGACAGATTAATGAAACAGAAGGAATGCTAATGATCTGAAATTGCCCACTCAAGGCAAAAAAAATCCATTTTTAAATTCTAAAACTACTCGTGCAAATTGTCACAACTTCTATTTCGGTCTATGTGATTTGATGTAAAAATATTACATTGCCAAAGAGCTATCTTTACAGGAAAATACCACAATTAAGTAAGTAATTATCCAAAATAGTTATCTTCAGCATGCTTCCACAGACCTTCAGTCAGGCAGGTTCATAATTTTTTCTGCTCCTATCAATGCTTTGCTTATGCTCTTAATGTTGTGCCAGATTTTGAGAAGGGATTATTAATACTGAAACAAGCTTAATTACTTAGTATCCATGAGATATTCCATAAATGTTTTGTACCAATCCTAAACAGTGAGTTTCCCATGAGTCTAGCTTTATTTGAGAGTCTTCAGATGTCTTTGTTGCAGTTGTTGAATTTATGTTCATGTTAATTGCTGACAC
>JAKFQP010000061.1:576219-641119 GCA_023375905.1 Nycticorax nycticorax | reverse complement strand
ACCTCCCAAGTAACCAAGAAGGAACTTAATTTAGTTCAAATTTTAGTGAAACTTAAACAAAGCAGAGAAATAGTGTGCAAAAACTTACTCTAATTCTTGTTGCTGGTGACACATTTTGAATTTTGACAAGATGTCTAAGTGGGAATAGTAGAAATGCAAAGTAATTGTCACTGCAAAGACTGCATATCTTTGGCACAGAAGCTATGCGGAAGTACTTTGGTAACCAAAATAACTAATGTCATTAACAGATACCAGGAAGCTTAGAAATATTAGAAAGCTTAGAAATATTTCATTTGTATAATAATATTCCTTCAAATATATTTTAATCATCTTGATTATTCTAAGGGTATCCTTAGGTTTAACTCATAGTTCTGAAATCTGATCCCTAATTCAGATTTTGATCAGAAGTCTGGTACAATCTTTTACAAAAGAACAGTAATTCTATTTGTCAAGGTCATGCTACTGCTACTCTGTGAATACACCTATTTTAATATTTTTAATCTACCTTCGTCTTTCTGCATCTCAAGAAAGTTGGAAAAGAAAATGCTAAAATGGAAGCTACTAAAGAGGTACTTTCTCAATGCAGCTTTCTGCCATATTTTTTTTTTTTTTAAGTTTTTGATCACAGAATGATTGAGGTTGGAAGGGGTCTCTGGAGGCCATCTGATCCAAGCCCTCTGCTCAAGCAGGGTGACCTAGAGCCAGTAGCCCAGGACTGTGTCCAGATGGCTTTTGAAGATCTCCAAGGAAGGAGATGCCACACTTTCTCTGGACAATCAGTGCTAGTGCTCAGTCACCCTCACAGTGAAAAAATGTTTCCTCATGTTCAGGGGCAACCTCCTGTGTTTCAGTCTGCACCCATTGCCTCTGGTCCTGTCACTGGGCACTGCTGATAAAAGCGAGGCTCCGTCTTCATTGCACCCTCCCTTCAGGTATATATATGCATTGATGAGGTCCCCCCTGAGCCTTCTATTCTCTAGGCTGAACTGCCCCAGCTCTCTCAGCCTTTCCTCATAGGAAAGATGGCCCAGTCCCTTCAACATCTTTGTGGACCTTCACTGGAGTCTCTCCAGTACCTCCGTATCTCTCTTGTTCTGAGGAGCCCAGCACTGGACACAGTACTCCAGGTGTGGCCTCACCAGTGCTGAGGAGAGGGCAGGGATCACCTTCCTTGACTTGTTGGCAAAGCTTTGCCTAATGCAGCCCAGGATACCATTGGCCGCTTTTGCTCCATAGGCACATTTCTGGCTCATGTTCATATTGGTGTTCCCCAGGACCCCCAGGGTCTTTTCTGCCAAGTTGCTTTCCAGATGGGTGGCCCCCAACACGTACAGGTGCGTGGGGTTCTTCACCAGGTGCAGCAGTTTGCAATTCCCCTTGCTGAACTTCCATGAGGCTCCTGTCAGCCCATTTCTCCAACCTGTCAGGGTCCCTCTGGATGGACTGACGATAAACTAAGCTAAGCTGCGTAGTCAAAATCCCCAAACAACTGCTAGAATAAAAATGTTTTAAATATCATATAACTGGTGTGCAAGTACTTGAGGCAGGCAGTCTAGCTATTCAACCCCCACATATGTACATATATATGTGTATTTATGTATCTGTGTACATAGTTTGTCCATTTCTTTTTGTGGCTGTTCTGAAAGTTTTCATAGTTTTAAAGGGAGTTAGATTGGCTCTTACTTCTCCACTTTTAACATCTTAGGAGTGCTGCAAAAGGATCGCTTAAAGGATGGATTGGCCAGAGCCCTTTCAGTTATCTCATACAACTTTGTTGGATGAGTTATTTTTATATACAAACTCAACATGCTCTTACTTGACATCATTAGAAAAGATGCTGCCTTCTCAGTGTTTGTTGAAATTAAGTTCTGGATTACTATTCAGTTAAAACCGTTCCAATAATCTGTGGCATTTTAAGGCAAAATACCAAGTTTGGTGTAGTATGCTTAGAAAACTCACTGTGTGCTCTACCTGACCGGACACATTTGCCAGCCATGGATTGATATAAATAGAAATCTAGAGACTTTATTCTCACTCTATGTTTGGTATGACAGCTGTCCTGATTTATGCTTTATTCTCTCCAGCAGCTTTCTTTCTCTGAGGACAGACTAACTAGTTTCAGGTTAGCATGCTTAGAGCCCAATGTCTTAAATTACTGTAATTTTAAAGTAACAGAAGCATCATTTTTGCTTGTGACTTAGAGATGCAAATGGAAAGGAAGTGTACCGACTTGCTTTGCAAACACGAGAGCAGCATATCAGGAGGGACAAAGCTACCAGCAACATCTGCACAGCACAGGTAACTTGTCATGCTTTATTTTCAGCCATAGAAGAGAACAAGTTAAACCATAAGATTATAGTCCTAACATCACAGTAATTTGAGTTAGCTTTACTTTTGAGAGTTTTTACTGGAAAAATGAAGAGCATTGAAATATTCTGGTGTTTGTGCATTTGTCTTGGGTCCTTCGAAAAATGGAACCCTGGTTGAAGAGAGGGTATTAGTATCTGTTTCCTTTAGTAAAGACTTTAGCCCCGAATTCATGCAGTGTCATGAGTCCATCTATCTCATAGAGTGAGCGCCACTGAGTAGTGCTCTGTTTTGTTATCAATCAGACAGATTAATGAAACAGAAGGAATGCTAATGATCTGAAATTGCCCACTCAAGGCAAAAAAAATCCATTTTTAAATTCTAAAACTACTCGTGCAAATTGTCACAACTTCTATTTCGGTCTATGTGATTTGATGTAAAAATATTACATTGCCAAAGAGCTATCTTTACAGGAAAATACCACAATTAAGTAAGTAATTATCCAAAATAGTTATCTTCAGCATGCTTCCACAGACCTTCAGTCAGGCAGGTTCATAATTTTTTCTGCTCCTATCAATGCTTTGCTTATGCTCTTAATGTTGTGCCAGATTTTGAGAAGGGATTATTAATACTGAAACAAGCTTAATTACTTAGTATCCATGAGATATTCCATAAATGTTTTGTACCAATCCTAAACAGTGAGTTTCCCATGAGTCTAGCTTTATTTGAGAGTCTTCAGATGTCTTTGTTGCAGTTGTTGAATTTATGTTCATGTTAATTGCTGACACGGTTACATTTCAAAGGGCATTGAATTCATAATCAGTGCTTGCAGTTTCATAAAAGTATTTTGCCTTTCCCTTTTGTTTTGTAGGCAACACATAATCAAGTATAACATCATCTGAGGATATGTGGGTGCTAAAGAAACTTTCCACTAAACTAACATGAAATAATCTTTGATAATAACAACAACAAAATAATAATAATAATAATAATAATAATAATAATAATAATAATAATAATGTCCTAAACTCCTAGGCTCTTCTAGCTAACATGGCAGCCATGTTTGGTATATACCATGGATGTGATGGATTGAAGCATATTGCAAGACGGGTGCACAATGCTACTCTAATCTTGGCTGAAGGTGAGTATTTAATGATTGCAGAAACTGTTCTCAAATCCTTACACCTTCTTGAATCGTATGTCTTCTTAAATAAACTTAAGGGTTTTTTTGCCAGCTGATATGTGTTCTCTCAACTCTAGACAGAACATTTTAATACAAAATGCATAGCTGATGTTTTTGTGTACTCCTGATAATGACATCCAAGAATTAGATATCTACGTGATATGAGCTTGCAAGCATTACTTCTGTTTCCTTGGGAAACTAACAGAAGACTACACAGCAAGTCTCTAGATTCAAATGCCATTTTCCAGCCGCAAGCTCTGTACTTCACTTACTGGACCATCCTAGTTTACACACCGAAATCTGCACAGAGTATTAATAACATAACAAAAAAAAAAGAGTAACAAATGAGATTAAAGAAATAGGAACGTTTCAGTTAAGTTGGGTGGAGTAATCATACCTGCTATGAATGCTGAAATCCCGAAGCTTGACAGCTGACCGAAAGCACAGAATCTATAGCAGAAAATAATGATTGCACCTGGACTATGTAGTCTGGTAGGTTTTTTTCACTGGCATGATTATCATTGCTGTCAGAAGGAGCTATGCAGGACTGGAATGCTGGGAATTGAGGAATGATTGCCACAATTATTCATGCTTTATTTGCCAGCTTAGCTGGAAAACCTTTTGCTGCTGTGAAAAGCACTGAGACTCTAAACTTTGTTATGGCAAGCTCCATGACAGTTAATATCCATTTATATAATAATTTTTTCTTTCCAGCCTTGTTACTTTGTCTTTATTGCATTCGTACACCAATTCTGCCACAGTATATGTTACACATGTGATGTATCAGAACGATCTTCCCTAGACTCAGTCTGCATTCTTATTTAGGTCTGAATCTGATTTAGATGCATTTCATGCACAGTGACATTTCACTAAAAAGCTGGTGATTTTGCTGCTCTGTACACAAGGGGAATATGTAAAAGCATTTACTTACAAGATTGATGGTGTTATGCAAGTACTGTGTAAGCGGGCAATACAGCATGCAGCTAATAGAATTAACTTACTGTTTTTTATAGGTCTCAGGCGAGCTGGTCATAAACTACATCATGATCTGTTCTTTGATACCTTGACGATCACGTGTGGATGCTCAGTCAAAGAGGTTTTGGACAGGGCAGCTCTTAGACAGATAAATTTTCGGATTTATAGTGATGGCAGAGTAAGCAACTCCCTAAACCTTTCAGAAATTTGTAGTGTGACTTTTCTGCATTAAGTTTCTAGTCATTACATGTGCTAAACAGAACAAAATTATTTAAGACTTCTTGTAATTTGCTCAGATATATCCGTCAATTATAAAGTTAATATAAAGAATGAAATTAAGTGAGGTACTGAACTTCCAAAAATAATCACTGTATTTTCATATTATGCCTATTTAAATAGATTATCTAATTGTTTCATATTAAATATGCCACTAAGGGCTGGAGTGGAGAGACTAAATCTTAATGATGAAATGCAAGGTTTACCTCTGGAATTTAGATCCTGTGGCGGTGTTTAAAGATAGATTGAAATCTAAACCACATTTTGATAGGCACTGAAGACTTTCGGCAAAGTCTAATATGTTCTGTAAAATGGGATGGGGGGAGGGGGCGGTCAAGCAAAATGGGCAATTTTCCTATTAAATGGAAAACACTTACCTAGAAACATTAGAAGTGAGGTCACAAGTCTTGAAGCTTGTGAGTCATCTGGCTTTGATGGTTCAGCAGGGGAAAGGTAGGAATTGGAAATTTTTACGTAAATAAAATAAATTTATGCATCTATTACATAAAATGAAACAACATTTACATGTTGATGGGTAGGTTGATCTTTTCTTTTTTTCCCTCTGTTTCTGGAATGTTTTTTCTCAACTAGAATAAATATACTATGCCCCTGGGACAAGACCTTTAAGTAATTACTGTTGCTTTTATCCATAGCTTGGAGTATCACTTGATGAAACTGTAAATGAGAAAGACCTAGATGACATATTATGGATTTTTGGTTGCGAGTCTTCAGCTGTAAGTAGACAATAGATCATACGGATTAAATTATCTGAATAATTGAGAAGTTTAGTGAAAAGCAAAACTGCTCTTGGGACAGTGGGTGTCTATATTCTGACCATTTGTTAAATACTAAGCATTTCAGATCCTCTCTTAAAGAAAGAGGCAGTATGAAATAACATTAATTTATGTAACTGAGTAATGCCATTTTCTGATTGTGACACTTAGTCCTTTCGGTCAGCTTGGACACCTTGTGTCCAGGCTGTTACTTGTTTTGTGAGGTTTAGGACATGGTGGTCAATTATTTCTCTCCCACTGGAATTTTTGTTGCATGTCATTAGTAATTAGCAGCAATACTTCCAAGATGAGGACTACTGAGACATCTGTACCCAGTTTTAATATAATGCTGTTGTCGTGCTAGATATCTTCAGGTACGTATCCTAATAAAGTTGTTTTTTTTAACATAAAGAGCTGATTAAATCTTGAGGTAGGCTGGTAGTATAAGCTAGTACTGATGGAAATTGACTGTGAAAAGAAGAATTTCTGTGAAAGTATTTGACTCCGTGTTTCTTGTGTCAAAGGAGCTAATTGCTGAGGGTATGGGCGAGGAAACCAAAGGCATCCTTAGCACCCCATTTAAGAGAACTTCCAACTTCTTGACGCATCAGGTTTTCAACAGGTTTGTGAAATTGCTGTATATCTGATATTTTAATGGAATCTGAAAGTATCTCTTTTCAAATGTGGTACTGGAGTCAGTTGAGGACTGTTTTGTAGCTGTATTCACACAGCCACTTGTTACTCTGAAATAATCTATTTAGTAGCATCTTTAGATATTTTTCATGTCCTTAGGAATTAGATGTTTTTCATGTTTTAAATGAGCAAAGCAATACTCATGGTCACATGGGGGATGTGTTTTTCCATTAATGTTCTGCATTGTACAAGCTAGTAGTATGCAAGCAAGCAAGTACAAGGACTTGTATCAGCAGACTTACTAGAGCCCTTACAGGCTATATTTACTGATAGCCTTTCTGAATGAATGATAATAGGCTTTTCTCATCCACATTGCTGTTAGCAAGCATGAAGTACCTAGTATATATTAAAAATTATCCTCAGTGTTAATGCTTTTTTTTATGGCTTTTCCTATGTTAGAACACAGATCAACTACCTGGTATAGCTAATCTGCTTGCCTTAACACCACATTTTGTGTTCTCCAGCTATCACTCTGAGACAAATATCGTGCGGTACATGAAAAGATTAGAAAACAAAGATATTTCCCTTGTTCACAGCATGATTCCTTTGGTAGGTATTTACCAAAAAGAGAAAAAAATTAGGTACTTATATACAGATTTATATATTTCAATAAATACTGACAAATGTGTTTGTATTTTTAGGGGTCCTGCACAATGAAGCTCAATAGTTCAGCTGAACTTGCAGTAAGTTGCAATAATATTGTCTTACTTGAGACCCACATGAGTAAACTATCTAGTCAGTGTCACTGTAGAGAAGTAAAGACTGCTTCTGGTCTAGTACTCCAGCTGAGGAGGCAGTTTCAGAAGCAGCTGAAGTATTCAGCTCCCTTTTCTGCTATGAAAAAAGCTCTGAAAAGCACAGTAGAAGTGCAACAACAGCAGGAGAGCGAGTGCCTTTGAAGCCTCCATTCTGGAAAAAAAAAAATAATAATTTTTGGAATTAGGTATCACAGTCCTGTTCCCTCATGCAGTGTTGCAGTACATTAACTTCTGTCTGCATTACAAATCTTACAGTCAAATCCTCAGAAATATGGAAAGAGTCAGGTTGCAATGGCAATTCATGCTGCTTTGTCAGTTTGCTGTTTCTTCAGATAGCACTCCTTTTCCCCAGGTGGGGAGCTGGAGTCCCCAGATAGCTTCATTTTTCTAGCTGGTAGCAAATGAAGCAGAGCCTTAGCCAGGCTGTTTGGGTACCAAATTACTTTTTGGCTCTGAATGAGCTTCCTCTACTCTCTCCCTATTGGCTTCTTGCTTTGATCTTCCACTAGGTTTCCTTTGTCCCCTTTCTTTCCCTGCCTTCTCTATGTCTTCTCCCTTCACTGTTTTCTGTCTTGTACTTTCCCTTCTAATTAAAATGGATAGCAATAAAACTGCGTGAAACAACCTGAACGTTACGTACTATTCCACAAGACTCCTCTGTTTGCCCTGTGTTCCCACAGCTCTACATAAGGATAGGTGACCTAGAAAGGGAAACTAAGGATTTTTAAGCATCTTCTGAATGTTAAAAAAAAAAAAAAAAAGTTATTGAAAATCATAGAACCATAGAATTATTTAGGTTTGAAAAGACCTTTAAGATCATCAGGTCCAACTGTTAACCTAGCACTGCCATGTCCACCACGAAACCATAGTCCTAAGCACCACATCTACCCGTCTTTTAAATACCTCCAGGGATGGGGACTCAACCACTTCCCTGGGCAGCCCATTCCAGTGCTTGACAACCCTTTTGGTGAAGAACATTTTCCTACTATCCAATCTAAACCTCCCCTGATGCAACTTGAGACCATTTCCTCTCATCCTATCACTTGTTACTTGGGAGAAGAGACCAACACCCACCTCACTACAGCCTCCTTTCAGGTAGTTGTAGAGGGCGATAAGGTCTCCCCTCAGCCTCCTCTTCTCCAGGCTAAACAACCCCAGTTCCCTCAGCCGTTCCTCGTATGACTTGTGCTCCAGACCCCTCACCAGCTTTGTGGCTCTCCTCTGGACATGTTGCAGCAACACAACATCTTTCTTGTAGGGAGGGGCCCAAAACTGAACACAGTATTCGAGGTGCGGCCTCACCAGCACCGAGTACAGGGGCACGATGACTTCCCTTGTCCTGCTGGTCACACTATTCCTGATACAGGCCAGGATGCCATTGGCCTTCTTGGCCACCTGGGCACACTGCTGGCTCATATTCAGCCGGCTGTCAACCAGTACCCCCAGGTCCTTTTCCGCCAGAAAAAGACTCTGCAGAGTCTTCCTACCCTCAAGCAGATCAACACTCCTACCCAACTTATTGTCATCTACAAACTTGCTGAGGGTGCACTCAATCCCCTCATCCAGATCAATGATAAAGATGTTAAACAGAACTGGCCCCAAAACTCAGCCCTGGGGGACACTGCTTGTAATGGGACGCCAACTGGATTTAGTTTAGAGTACACCTGTCCAAGCCATGAGCAGCCAGTTTCTCCAGGAGAATGCTGTGGGAAACAGTGTCAAAGGCTTTGCTAAAGTCCAGTTAGACAACATCCACAGCCTTTCGCTCATCCACTAAGCAGGTCACCTTGTCAGAGAAGATCAGGCTAGTCAAGCAGGACCTGCTTTTCATAAACTCATGCTGACTGGGCCTGATCACCTGCTTGTCCTGGACGTACTATGTGGTGACACTCAAGATGATCTGCTCCATAACCTTCCCCAGCACCGAGGTCTGTAGTGACAGGCCTGTAGTTCCCCAGATCCTCCTTCCGGCCCTTCTTGTAGTTGGGCATCACATTTACTAACCTCCAGTCAACTGGGACCTCCCTGGTTAGCCAGGACTGCTGATAAATGATGGAAAGTGGCTTGGGGAGCTCTCCCATCAGCTCCCTCAGTACCCTTGGGTGGATCCCATCTGGCCCCATAGGCTTGCGTGTGTCTAAGCAGTGTAGCAGGTCGTTAGCCATTTCCCCTTGGATTATGGGGGCTTCATTCTGCTTCTAATCCCTGTCTTCCAACTCAGGGGGATGGGTACTCAGAGAACAACTGGTCTTGCTGTTGAATACTGAGGCAAAGAAGGCATTAAGTACCTCAGCCTTTTCCTCATCCTTTGTCACTCTGTTTCCCCCCGCATCCAATAAAGGATGGAGATTCTCCTTAGCCCTCCTTTTGTTGCCAGTGTACTTAGAGAAACATTTTTGATTGTCTGTTATGGCAGTAGCCAGATTAAATTCTAGCTGGGCTTTGGCTCTTCTGATTTTCTCCCTGCATAACCTGACAACATCCTTGTAGTCCTCCTGAATTGCCTGCCCCTTCTTCCAAAGGTCATAAACTCTCTTTTTTTTCCTGAGTTCCAGACAAAGCTCTCTGTTCAGCCAGGCCACATCCTACAATGAAGCTGGGAACTTGTCCTGCTGCACAAGAAATGTTTGATTGTTATTTGAGCACAGGGCAGCTTCTTTCCTTCATAGAGTTCAACAACAAAACAGAGTTGTCTGCAGAATTTATTGTTACAGCACATGTTTTTTTCTTTTTCTAATAGCCTATTTCATGGAAGGAATTTGCCAACCTCCACCCTTTTGTGCCCCTGGATCAAGCTCAAGGGTATCAGCAGCTTTTCAAGGATTTAGAGAAGGACCTATGTGAGATTACTGGCTATGACAAAATCTCCTTCCAACCAAACAGGTAGGAAATTTTTTCTGAACATTTGCGCCTTAATGTGATTCCAAATACTTATCTCTAAAGAAAATTTGCAAGCCAAAAATGGAAGAAGTTTCTAAAATTGAATTTGACAAAGAGAAGCGTTAGCAAGGTTATGAAAACAAAATTCTGTTCTAATACTGCAGAATCTTACTTTGTCTCATCTCTTCTAACAGTTCAATGATTTGGTCTTTTGTATTCTTTTAATCTTTTGTCCCATGTTTTCCTCTCTATAAAGGACGGTTCCTCCAGCATTGCTTGCTTAAAATGGTGGTGTTACTGATACCCTTCTATGAGCTAAAATTAAAGATTTGAAATAGGAATAAGCTGTATGAGCTGGTAACTATATAATTGTTGAAACTGATATTTGATGCAGTAGGTAATACTAGGTTTGACTGAAGAATGCCTAAGATCTGCATGCTCACTGAATTAAATAAAGCAGAGCTGAATGAGTACAGCTGCAGCCTGTTTATGTCCATCAGTAGTTTTGATACAAAACGAGCAGAGAGCACTTGCTCTACACTTAGGATGTGACTGAAAGAGTTCTTACATTTCACTGTGTACACTTTATTTACTACGCAAGTTGGTATTATTTTGCCTCTCTGTAGTCAAGTACGTAGTCCCCTGCTCGGTGCAGAAATGGGGATCAACTTAGTCACCAAAAGGATTTAACATCATAGCGTAAGCACATAAAATGGCATAACTTTTTTCATCTACTGTTTGCAAAAGAGGCAAGAGCTGTTAATTAATACTTGTCCATTTGTAATTTAATCCATGGGATGTGCTGCTTTTAATTTGCTAACCCTTGTCTGAAGCCATTGAGAAGGATTAGGGCTGGACAATGTTGAAGTTTTCAGTAGAGAGCTGGCACCTTCTGGTTTGCATGCTTGTGTAACAGGGTTTGTGTTCTTCTTGCAGCGGAGCCCAAGGAGAGTACACAGGTTTGGCTGCAATCAAGGCTTATTTAAATGCAAAAGGAGAACGTCATAGAACTGTAAGTGCCAACAGTTGTGTGGGGAAGAGCTTTGGGTGGGAAGTGGAGAAAGGAGAGTTGATTCAGCTGCTGGGACTCACCTAGAGAGAAATTAGGTTGTGTATCCTCATCTTTGCCAAGCTTCCAGTATTCCCTGCTTCCCTTGAGGACCATGGATACCATCTTAAAAGTCTTTTTTTACTTTACAGACAGTGAGAATGAGTAAAGGGGACTCCCTCAATGGGTGATTGTACCGGATCTGTCTGGGATGGAGTTAACTTTCTCCATAGCAGCCCATGTGGTGCTGGACTTTGGCTCTGTGACTAAAGCGGTGTTGACAACACAGGGATGTTTTGACTGTTGCTGAACAGCACTTGCACAGTGTCAAAGCTTTCTGTTTTCCCCACTCTGCCCTACCCTGCCCCTTGCCTCTCCCCTACCCCCAGGGAGTGGGCTTGGGGTGGGCAAGAGGCTGGGAGAGACACAGCCAGGGCAGCTGACCCCAGCTGACCAAAGGGGTGGTTTATGCCATATAATGGCATGCTCAGCAATAAAACTTCATGAAATGGAGGACAAAGCAAGGAAGGTCATGGTTATGGCATTTTTCTTCCCAAGCAACCATTACATGGGCCCTGCTTTCGAGGAAGTAGCTGGACATCTGCCTGGCCATGGGAAGTAAATAATGAATTCCTTTTCTTTGCTTGCGCATGCAGCTTTTGTTTTCCCTGTTAAACTGTCATTCTCTCAATCCATGAGTCTTCTCACCTTACTTCTATTTTCTCCTTGTCCCATGGGAGATGGGAGTGAGTGAGCAGCTGTGTGGGTGTTTGGCCATTGGCCAGGTCAATCCATGATAGTCCTTTTTAGTGCCCAGATTGGGGCTTGAGGTAATAACAGTTTTAATCTGAGCATGTTAATTTGTTAATTTTCAGGCCCCTGTGTGGGTCACAGAGCTTGCTTGATTTACTGTGTATTAGAGTCTAGGGCTTTTTAATGGCTGCTTTCAGCTCTTGCTGTTTGCTCTGCTGCTTATCAAGGTATTTCGCTGTGCTTGGAAACATTTTGATAAAAGCAATGGCTGTATGCCTGGACTGGCGTATAGCCCTGGTTGTGATGCTGTTCCTGTGCTATGTGAGCTACCTTGTGGAGAGAACAAGGGATTACACCTCCTTCTCTGGGGTTGATGTGTCCAGCTCTGTTGCATGGGCTCCTGAGGTTTTTGTGCATCCTTGCATAAAATATTTGATCCTATTATCTAACATTGTTGGCTTATTGTTGGGTGTGTGGAACATGGTTTGGTCCTGGGGTAAGAGTACACAGCTTGTTGAGCTGACAGAGAAACATGCCCTGAGGGAGTTGATCCCTGGGTGACAGGGTGTGTAGGAGGGTTTGGGCAGGTGCCTAAGGCTGTTATCACCTCTATAACCTGGGATTTTACACCTGAACAGGCATGCAATCCCATTGAATTGGCACACCACTTGACGGAAAGGTGCCATGCTTACCCCAATGAGACCCAGCACCTCCTAGCACTGTTTTGGGGCATGGCCTTTGCCTGTTGGGCCTCTGTCTAGCACTGTCACAGCAGCAGGGGAAAGTGGGCCTCTACTTCTAAGGACACAATAGTTGAGATAGAGACCCAAACTTCAACCATAGTGATTGCCCCGGTAGTAAAAAGGAAGCACTAGCAGTGGAGGACTGTACCATCAATTAGTAAAGGAGGGGGAGGAGGAAGGCTCTGTTCAGGAAACTGGTTCTTTGGCAAGGAACTATAAGGAGGAAGTGATAGAAGTCCTCCAAGAGGCAGAAACCTCCCCATCCCTAACCCTGAGCAAGCTCCAAGATACGCAGAAAAATTACGGCTTCCAAGCAGGCAAGAATATTGCTACCTGGTTGCTCAGATGCTGAGATGCTGGAGGTGATAGTCGTAAATTGAGGGTAAGGAATCAACAAAGAAATCAGAAGTTGACAATCTGCAGCCTCTGGAGGTTGTTCCTGTTGAGTGTGAGGTGTCCTTTCAAGGGTGATCTTGTCAGTTACTGAGGCAATTGAGCCCCTGCTGAGAAAGGTGTTCAGTATCTAAGAGAATTAGCAGTGGTGGAGGGGGTCTACGGTGACCTGGACAACAAATAGGTCTCCACAGATCTTCGTGACATCCAGTACACATGGGCTATGCAGAGCAGGTTTGTGGAAAATGCATCAGTGTCATACAACAACTCACTGGTGATGATGGACTGGCCACATCTTGAGATACCAACTGTGGAGAGATTGTCTTGCCGGTTCCAGGGTGTTTCAAAGAGAATCCCTTCGCTTCTCATTCCCACAGGCAGTGTCTTGGTTGTCAGGGATGCCCTGTGGAGTCAGTCTCTCCCTGCCATAGGGAAAGAGAGCCCCAGGTGCACACCACGTGGCAGCCTCTAGTTCTTCCTGTGTGGCTGGGGTAGGACATGAGGAAGAGGGACAGTGCGCTCACCTTGAAACTAGAAGCCCATGTACTTGAAATGCAGGGGAAGACAGCCACTAAGAAGGGACCAACCAAGAAGGCTGCTGCTCCAGTTGATGCTAAGATAGTGGAAAGCAACTAGCAGTCCCTCAGACATAGTACAAGGGTTGAAAATGCCCCTCCTCCTGAGTTTGGTGAAGGGACTTCTGGTCTGACACCACAGGAGTCAGAGCATGAATACTACAACCAGGAGTAAAGGCTGTCTGCCTCTGGCTAGGCGGAGGAAGGGGATAACAAAGTTTAATGGACTGTATGGACTCAATAGCCTGGCATATTGGATCCATGTGGGTATAAGGCTTTGGTGGATACTGGTACACCATGTACCGTAATGCCATCAGGGTAGGAGGGGGCAGGACCCATCTGGATTTGTGGAGTGCCAGGAGGATGCCAACAGTTGTCTATGTTGGAGGCTGAGATGAGCCTAACAGGGGACAGATAGCAGAAGGATCCTGTCATGATGGCCTGGAGTCTCCATGCATCCTTGGCATACACTACCTCAGTAGAGGGTATTTCAAGGACCCAAGAAGGTACCAGTGGGCCTTTGTTGTGGCTACAGTGGTCACAAAGAAGATTAAACAATTCTCTACCTTGCCTGGCCTCTCCGTTGTAGGGTTGCTGCATGACAAAGAACAGCAGGTGGTGTTGCTACAATGACGGTGCACCAGTGGCAGTATCGCACCAACCAAGACTCCCTGGTTACCATCTGTAAGTTGCTTCATCTATTGGAGAGCCAAAGAGTGATAAGCAAGACTTAATAACCCTTAAATACTCCTAAAAGGCCAGTACAAAAGACTGACAGAGGGTGGAGGTTTAGCAGTGGACTATCACAACCTAAACAAATTAATGCCACCATTGAGTGCTGCTGTGTGGGACAAGCTATAATTTGAATACAAACCGGAGTCAACGGTGGCCAAGGAGTGTGCCACAACTGATATTGCCAAAGCATTTTTCTTCATCCCTTTGGCAGCGGAGTGCAGGCCACTGTTTGCTTTCATGTGGCGGCATGACCAATATACCCGAAACTGACTGCCCCATAGCTAGAAGCACAGCCCTACCTACCTGTCAGTCTTTGACTGATAGAAACTGCACTGGAACAAGGTGAAGCCCCTGAACACCTGCAATATGCTGACGACATCTTTGTATGAGGCAACACAGCAGAGGAAGCATTTGAGAAGGCGAGAAGAATAATTGAGATCATTCAGAAAGGTGGTTTTGCCGTAAAACCAAAGCAAGGTCAGAGGACCTACACAAGAGATCCAGTTCTTGGGACTAAAACAGCAAGATGGACATTGTCACACCCCTGGGACTGCAATCAATAAGATAAAAACTATGTCCTCACCAGCTAACAAGAAAGGAACACAGGCTTGACTAGGCATTGTGGATTACTGGAGAATGCATGTGCATGCAAGGTTACAATCAGCTTGTAAGCTGTCTCTATTGAGTGACCCTAAAGAAGAACAGTTTTGAGTGGGGCCCTGAGCAGCAATAGGCCTTTGAACAGATCAAAGAGAAGATAGTTCATGCAGTAGCCCCGGGGTCCATCCAGATGGGACCTGCTGTGAGAAAGTGTACTTTATGCTGCAGCCAGGGAGCATGGCCTCAGCTGGAGCCTCTGACAGAAAACACCTGGAGAAATACAAGGTCAGACTTTAGGGCTTTGGAGCTGGGGCTGTTGAGGATCCAAGGCCCACTACACTCTGACTGAAAAAGAGATACTAGCAGTGTACAAGGGGGGCTGATCTGCTTTAGAAGTTTTTGGTACAGAAGCACAGCTCCTCTTCACACTGTGATTGCCTGTGCTGTACCGGCCGTTCAAAGCATGCTGTGTAGAGTAAGTGGGTAGCATTGGTCATGCAACAGGCTGGGATGGGGAACCCCAGCTGCCCAGGAATCCTGGAAGACATTATGGACTCATCAGAAGGCATAAATTTCAGAGCATTACTCAAGGAGGTGACTCATGCGCAAGAAGTGCCACCATATAATGAGTTACCAGAAGGTGAAAAGCAGTATGGTCTGTTTACCAGTGTATCCTGTTGTTTGTAGGAAACCATCAGAAGTGGAAGGCTGCTGTGTAGAGTCCTACGCAACAAGTTGTGAAAGCCATCGAAGGAGAAGGCAAGTCAAGCCAGTTTGCAGAAGCTGTCCCTAGAGGTAGCTGAACGAGAAAAGCAGCCAGTACTCTATGTCAATACTGACTCATGGATGGTGGCAAATGCCCTGTGAGGGTGGCCGCATCATTGGAAACAGACCAACTGGCAGCACAGGGTTGCCTTCTGGCAAGACATTGCTGCCCAGGTAGAAAGCATTACTGTAAAGGTACATGTCATACAGATGCTCACAAGTCCAAGGGCAGCAGCACTGAAGAACACCAAAACAATGAGCAGGTAGACCAGGCTGCCAGAATTGAAGTGACTCAGATAGACCTGGACTGGGAACATAAGCATGAGTTATTCATAACTCAGTGAGCCCATGAAACATCAGGACATTTAGGAAAAGACCTAAAACCTGCAAATGGGCTTGCGATCAAGGGGGGGACCTAACCATTGAAGCCATCACACGGGCTACTCATTAATGTGAAACAGTGATTCAGGTCTTCAGTGAGATGGATCTAGGCCCAGATGTCCATGCCTCAGAAGAAAATTGGTAATGACAGTTTTTTCCTTTTTCAAGGTGGTATGATAATCCCTCTCCAGCTTTTTTCAGATACAAAGGGAACAGGAACTGATTACCTAAAACTTACACTGCTTATAGCGGAAGTTGGTTCCCAGTATAGCCACTCCTGACAGGAGAAGCAGGCAAGCCTCTGGTATGCCTTGGTAGCTACCCACAGAAGTCTCTAGGTTCATCCAGTTCCTGTGCATTCAAACTGTTTCAAATTAATTTCTGTAGGGTGTGTGGAGGTAACTTTGCTTCACAAGGGCCATAAAAACTGTAGATGAATAATGCAGATCAGTTTTGATTCACGGAGGATCATTTTCAGTTGGTAACGCTGGATGGAGTCTATAAAGGCTTGATTTGTTTTCTCTTCTATACTACCTGAAACTTTGACCTCAGGGAGTCACTTCTCAGCTATACAATTGTAACCTGACAAAAGAGTGTTCTTGTAAACCTGAGAGGTGATGCAATTGTAGCTAACCCCAAAGAGGAATCATCCTTACTAGTACACTACGTTTACTAGAATTTTTAATTCTAATTTTCTATTAAATATAATTCTTTATTGGCATTTAATGGCAGGCATAATTCTTTATTGGCATTTAATGGCAGGCAGTTATAGCTGAAAATTCGGAAAGTAATCTTGTTCCTTTAGGTGCTTTCTGAACAATCGGGGATGCCTGGAAGAAAGGCTGTGTTAATTATAGGGGTTTAGGTGTAAGTTTAACTGGAAGTGAAATAGGTTGAAATATGTAAATCTGAGAAGTTGGTGGTAGCAAGTTTCATTTTGGAGAGGTGATTGCATGTTTGTGATGTAAGAACAGCTGGATTAGCCCAGACCAAAAGTCTGTCAGTCCCAGCATCCAGTCTTACAGTGGTCAATAGCAGACTGATAGACTTCTCTTACAACAAGGAGTACAAGGACAAATCAAGCATACAATGATACTTACCCAGCACATGGCCCCACCTTCTACATATCTGTGGTTTGGGAACTTCCTGATCCAAAGGAATCCAAAGGCACTGCTTATGCATTTTTCTACAATTAAATCTGATCACTTGACCTCTTCCGAGAAAGCTTCTGATATTTACAGTACCTTGGAGAAAATGTTCTGTGGCTTCATCACCCATTATTGTATAATCATCACCCATTATCAATATAATCATATTTCTTTATAAGAAATGCTTCCTTTTTTTTTTTTTTTGAACTTGACATCTTACAATTTGATTTATTACCCTCTTACTCTTGAAAGACAATGAACAGTTCTTCCCTGGTCACAGTTGGCGTATCATGTGTTAATTCCGATATTTTTATTATATCCTTACCCGTCTTCATTTCTGTCTTCCTAGTTGGATCCCAGTTATTTGTCCATCCTTCTCAAAAAGGCCATCTCATACCTTAGGATATCCTCAGAACTTCTGTGTTCCTTTTTCTTTGTTCTCTATTTCCTTTCTAGTTTTTAATGCACTGCAAGATCTTTTGAGTGGCGGTAAGTTCAAAACTATGATCCCAGTTGTGTATTGTTAAGATTTGTTATCTTGCATAATATTCTAGATCTGTCTGGCTCCAGTATATTCTGTTTTGAATGCTATTACTCAGTACTGTGGGTTCTTATTAGTATAGGAACATTTTTTGGAACCACATCAAAAACTTGGAAATCTGAGATTAGTTAGATCTTCCTCTTTCACACACTCACAGAGCTGGCTTTAAACGGTAGGAAAAAAGTCCTTAGTGCAATAATATCCGTATTTTCTGAACCTGGTTTTACACTTGGCTTTGGAACTCATTTGCCTTTTCAAAATGTAAGGGTCATTGTCCCGACCTCCCGGAAACTATAACCTCTGAGTGAGGAAACTTCCTAAAAATCAGTAGTGAGTATTGTCTTGTTCTTTGTTTCTTTGTTGCATCCAGATTACCTCAAACTTCTTGGAGATCAGCTGCTCTTTACAAATCCAAGCTTTGTTTTGCGATTAGGAAAACATTCAGTGGGAAGTGAAATTAGGTTGAAATTTTATTCCTTGTACAGCTGTCTTCTGATTATCCATTTATACTTCGCTGTTTCTCTCACTTTGTGTAAGATCCTTGGGCTTCTGTGAGTGTCTATGGCCCTTCTATACTCAGAAACAGCCAGAGGTTAACTGCACGGAAGAGAGAGCCCGTGGGCTGCTTGCAGTTACTCACACTTAACATTTCAAATGTTGTAGTTAAATCAATATAATCTTGGGGGGGAAAAAAAAAGGGGGGGGGGGGGGGGGGGGGGGAAGGGAAGAAGAAGAAAGTCCACAAAATGTTGACCTTGCAACTGAAGTGACCTTTTCTCCTGGGCTGGAGAAAGTAAGTGAACCAGCAAGCAGATGATGCTTCTTGCAGTCGGCCTCATTTGGATTTGCTGCCCTCTCGTGGAAAAAAAGCATCAACATTAACTGACAGCTCGCGTCCGTCCACTTTGTTGCCTGATCAATAACTTCTGTACCCAGCAGCTGCAGATACAACCCAGCAAGACTGGGTGCCAATCTAGACTCACTGTACATTTCTGCTATGCAGCCAAAATGACTACAGATGTGCCAGTGTTGGGGCTGGGATCCTTGGGGTTCCTTTCAGCAGAGTTGCGCAGGAAAACATTGACAGTTCACTGCAAGAGGAGCAAATGCCCAGGTGCTGAGATGGATGTGCCAGTTCCTTGGAACAGCTTTTAACATTTGTCTCAGCATCTCTAGGGAACATGAGGTAGAGACCATCGTGCAGTTTCTCATGAAAACAAAGTGCCCTACTGTCAGTTATTTAATGCAGCTAAGTTTAACTTACTTGATAAACTTAGTTAAATTAATCCTTCCAAGAGAATCATAATAGATAAATGTTTCAATATCCTCACTGAATAGAAGCAAAGGATTTTTGTTTTAGAGAAGGTGTATTTATTGTCTTTAGAAGGGTTGGAGTTCCTAGCAAATGTCTGGAAATATCCTGAGCTCCATTTCCCTAACTATCACTAACAAGAACCTACATTTATTTAAGTGAAAGTGCTTCTCTTTTTTCCTTTTAAATGAAGTGTATAGAATATGTAAGTAGCTGTCTGAAATTTCTTAGCTATAGCCAAAGTATTTCAGTCTAAATTTTTGTTTTGAGTAGAATATAGAAGAAAATGCTGTCGAAGTCAGCTGAAGAGGTAGTGGAAAGTTGGAATGATATAGTTTTTCCTTTCAAGTCATTGCACATATGGAGACTGATTACTGTAAAAAAAAAATTAGTCTTTTAAAAAAAGGGAGGGGGGAGAGAAAAGGATTTTAAATTGTGTATCTGAGATAATATGCTGGAACTGCAGCCCTAAATATGATTTATGCAGCAGATTAAACTTTATTGTCCTAATGAGTAGTTAGATGCTGATATTTGAATGGATTTTCTTCAAAGAAAATTGAGTTGCATCCTTCAGTACAAGTGGCAATTTGCTGGTAAACATTCCTTCAGGATCCATTTTGAAAACTTTGATAATGAGTTGTAGCTGAGCATAGACCATAATGCTGTAAGACTTTTTAACTAATAATACTTTAGCCCCTGCTTCTTTTTCCCTTCTAAGGTTTGCCTTATTCCTAAATCTGCTCATGGTACCAATCCAGCAAGTGCACAAATGGCAGGGATGAAGATTCAGCCAATTGAAGTGGATAAAAATGGGAGCATTGATATATCCCATTTAAAAGCAATGGTGAGTATTTAATTATCTTTAATTTTCAAGGCAGGAACACTCCTCCTCCTCTACAGGTAATCACGTTGGCAGCTGAATCAGATTTTTCTTTAAGAGAAAATAGGGCAGTAATAGTGAATACCCACTTGAAAAGGATAAGTAATTCTTTCCTTTTTTGCTCACTCAGATGCTAGCCATGTGACACTTGCGAGATTTCTTTTAATTTCAGGATCTTTGGTGTAGGAGTGGCTCAGAGAGTCTTTCTATGCTGTAGGCTCTTTTATAGCAGGCCTTTTTGGTCTACATCTAGCTCTTGAAATGAATGCAGCACGTTCATGAGTGTGAAGCACCTGAAACTGCATGTTAGCCTTTGCTTGGCAAAGTTCAAGCCCACCTCTGCTGGGGAAAGTGTTGCTAGGCAACTTTTTTCACTTTTTTGAGTAGATTGGCTGCAGGTGAATCTTGGGAATCCAAGGGATTAGCAGGACACATTTCCAAAAATACATATTTGAGCAAGCTTTTATGGTAGTCATAGAACTGTATTGCTGAAAGTATAGGGGGATGGTCATTAGATGACATTACGTCGAAGGCCATATGTTTCACTTGGCTTGTCTTAAGGTCCCAGAAGTGACTATTATACATACATCTTTTAATACCATGCCTTCTTCCCTGATTTGAAGTTCTGATTTGTTGAGAAAACACTCTTTTTCCGTAGGTATTGCCGAAGAAAAGAGCCCAGTATCTTTTGCTGACTGTAAATGACTTGGACTACCTTGCTGATAGACTTGCTTCTCATATGTAAAACACCTGATGACCTTAATTATATGGTTCTGTAAAAATCTTCTTTTAAGAAGCTTTAGGAGCCTCAATGACCCTTTTTTCTCTCTCCTTCCCTGCCACCAGGTAGATAAGCATAAAGAGAACTTGGCAGCCATCATGATCACGTACCCTTCCACCAATGGTGTGTTTGAAGAGGAGATTGGAGACGTGTGTGACCTGATTCACAAACATGGAGGCCAGGTTTACTTAGATGGAGCAAATATGAATGCCCAGGTACAAAATCTCCTAAGCAGATTTATTACAACTGGGAGCATATGTTTCCTTGGAATAAAAATATTACAGCAGTACCCAGTCCAGACCATAGCACAGCTTCCTCACAAGATGGCAGTGTTTGGGGGAGGAGGTGAGGTTTCCAAGAACAGTAATAAAAATTAGATGGTGAAAATTATTCTCTTACATCTGATTTTGCCCTGAAATGTGCTGTACTATATATGAGTTTTTCACTAAAACTGGCTTAGTCTGCCTAATCTTTGTCAACGATGTTCTTACAGACATGAATAAGAATTCCTAAAGCAAAAGAATTGTTTGCATCGATTCTTGTTTATGATGCATTAAAGAAAACTAGAAAAACATGTATCATCTTGTTCAACCTATTTTTCTTGAATGAAGTAATAGGTCTTAAAATGGCGTCTGAAGAATACTATTCCCTTCACAGGTGGGTCTGTGTCGTCCTGGAGATTACGGCTCTGATGTCTCTCACTTAAACCTTCACAAAACCTTTTGCATTCCCCATGGAGGAGGAGGGCCTGGAATGGGACCAATTGGAGTGTGGGTATCTCTTTATTAGCCTTTTCTCTAAAAAAAAAAATAAATTAAAAAATCCCATAGTAATTCTTGGTTGGCAGTTCACAAGTACAGAGCCATGAACAGGAGAGGTGTGCTGTTGTTTGTAAACTTTTGTCCTTCTCCAGGATAGTCAGGTGCTGATCTCATGAATGGTGAGGTTCACGTCTATTCCCAAACCCTGACTTTCATGTTGGCCCTTTAGTGTGTATGGTAGACCTCACACAACAGTCTGTTTTCTGAGTAAATGCAGAGGTGATCTGTGGACTTTGAGGGCTGATACTGTACATAGTCCAGAACGCAGAAGTGGTACATGAACTATGTGCATCTAATCCTATACAGCAATCATATTCCTTTAAAAGAAAATAATCTTACTCTTAAAAAAAAATTGTTTGGATAGCTGCATGAATATCTTGTGATAAGTTGAAAACTGAGTGCCATCCTCCATTGTCACCAGTTTTGTTAATAAATTTTCTGTTGACGAAGACATAGACCAGTCTTCCTGGAGGATGCAAGGAAGGTGAAGAGAAGCTACTGCTGAAACTGTCCACAAATGGTAACATGGGAACACACATTTAAGTTCTAAAATCGGTGTTTTTGTTTTAGGAAGAAACATTTGGCTCCCTACTTGCCTACCCACCCTGTCATCAAAATACAGCCGGATAAGGATGCGTGTCCTTTGGGTACTGTCAGTGCTGCACCTTGGGGTTCCAGCGCTATATTGCCAATTTCCTGGGTGTATATCAAGGTGTGTAAGACTTTTGTAAGGAGTATCAGTTGAGGATCTGTTTCTGTTTCAGCAAGCCTGGGGACCACTGGAACCACATGAACAGGTTTCAGAGCAACTCGTCATAAGATGTTTGCACAGACTGAAATGCATATGACTACAGCGTGGTCATAGGTTACGTACATCCTTGGAACCTCCTCGTTTTCCAGTAGGACAGTGGAACAGACATTGCCATCTGTTGCAATAGGAGGGCAGGACAACTGCTGCATCTATGCAGCCTGCTTATTCTTCTGTCTCTTGTCTGTAATAATTCTTGAGACAAGTGGACACAAGGCAGAAAGCTGCAATCAGGCTTGCCCCTCCACTGGCTTGGACATTGAACTTTTCATGTTTAAAAGCTGCTTGGTAATTACTGTTCTTCCAAGAATATTTTTGGTTGTATGCTGCAGTATTGTTCTACTTGACCTGTATGTAATGTTTAACTTTCCAAAATCTGTTTTAATAAGAACTTGAATTCCAGCAGATTTTACAGAATTTGAAAACTGAACTTAGTTTTGGCTTTGGATGTGCAACAACTTGATCACAATCTATGCAATTTTTTTAATGCCTTGCAATTTAGTGATAAGCCTGAAAATATTCGGTTACATATATGGAAGTAGTCAGCCGACAGACATGAGTGTAGAGTCAAATTCTATTTGAGAAGAGGGTGTGCTGGGACTCTTACGCAACATTTAAAGCTGTCAGTGGGACAGGCGTGGAATGGTGAACGTAAGGGCAGTCTCATTCAGAGCACCCTGTAGCCAGTTTGATACCCTAACCGTGGGAACTTCCACTCCTGGGGAAACCAGCTCTTCTGGAATTTGAAATGAGCAAAACTTCCATGGCGGCTTTTCAGCTGTGGGTAAAAATCGCTTGTGACTGTAAGCTGGTTCCTATCAATCACAGGGTATTTAAACTGTAGTAAATTTTTAAGGGAAGCTGTTCCTTCACAATGCAAAACGCCATCTGTTTATGCTGTCCCATCTAAAGGGGCTACCTTGACGGCTCTTTTGGCTTTCTCCTTTGCCAACTTAACAGTGTTAAGAAATGCAATCAGAGCTCCATTTCAGCACTGTCCTTTTGCAGTGCTTTAACAGACAAGTCTACCTGTGTTTGTTTGGTTCCAGTCTTTGTTAATGCACAGTATCATCTGTGACATGACAGCAGCGAGCAGAGTTCGAGTTGCTGGGTTAAGCTGTACAGACAGCACACATAGCTTTTTGGGCAGCTCTCTGGACATCCTTTCCCTGGGGGTAAGGATGATGACAGGCAGTGTGTGCAGTTCTTTCTTACAAGCGTGCTGATAAATGCTTGAGTTCTGTTCGCTTCAGAGCTTCTCAGTTTGAGGAAAGGTTTGGCTTGTTCACTTGTGGACTTTAAGCAAAACCTGTTATACGGTAAGCAGTCTCATAAGCTGTGCGTGCCAGAATTGCTCTCAAGCAACACCCAGTGCTTTTCTGCGAGTGTAGCATGTGGAAAAGTGTAACAGTAGTGTGACTGTCTTAAAACTAGCCAGATGCATTAAGGCACTGTTGTCTGTCATGCTTGCCAGTACAAGAGCACACTTATCTTACTTGGGAGTGGTTTTAGATCTGTTTTTTCATGTTATTCCTCTTTCAGACAATGGGAGCAAAGGGTCTGAAACATGCTTCTGAGATTGCTATACTGAATGCAAACTACATGGCAAAGCGGCTAGAGAAGCACTACAAAATCCTTTTCAGAGGAGCAAGAGGCAAGTATTGGACAATGTTTTCATCTATGAAGCTGACTTTTTTTTCCCTAGTGTAGAAGTTGCCTTGCAGTATGGTTCTTTTTTAATCCTATGTGACAGCTGCATCTCAAACTTCTCTTGATGTTTGTTCACAAGGAGAGAAATAACCTGCTTCTGTGGAAGTATTGCAAAGAAACTGAGATATTTGGAAGTAGGAGAAAAAATGCCTGTTTGAATTTTAGATGAAATGATGACAAAAGATGGAGTAAAGCTTCACATCAGATTGTTCTCCTTGGAGTCTAGTAGCAAATTAATGAACAAGAGAAAAAGGAGAAGCAACAAAGTTGAGACCTCCAAATCTCCCATAACCAATGGCACAACAGGTTAAGAACTGGAAGCAATTTTTGGACCTATACTTTGCCTTGCACACTTTCTCTGAAAAAAACCCCAAACCCAAACCCAAAAATTCCTCTCATTTCCGTTCCTTATTCTCTTTTGTGAGATGGGGGAAGAGTCTCCTTGGCGATACAAAATACTTTAGCTACATTCTAGCTACCTGCTATGGCTCTCCAGTCTTGCAGCAGGACAGAAGTAATGGATAAGAGGTGAAAGAATTATCTGTTATAGCAGAGTAACTGTCAGAGAATGCTATTTTGCTTGTTTAAACTGAATGGCACCAAAAAACAGTTGAGTACAATATGTATGCTCTTCAAAATATCTCTCTTAAATTTAATGGAGTACACCTTGGTTAAACCTGCAGGCTACATTTTAAGAGAATATGTTACTTCCTTACAGAAGTGAGTTGAGGTTGCAAATTTTGAAAGATTTAGCAGTGAAATGGAACAAGGTTCTCCAGAATCATGGATATAAATTTAGCTGGCTTATGTCTTTAGCCTCTGTGACATCAGATTTGAGCTTTTCTCTGGTATAACATGAAACTGATTATCTTGTACATGGCTAATTCAAGATAGCCTAAGACCCAAATGGTGTTGGGCCACTGTCAAATCCAAGTATTTTTCAGAGTAGTTGTAAATTATAGGAGCTACTTTGACCACCCATTCCTAGTTCTGATCTTGGAAATAAGGCCTCTCCTTAATGTGATGTGGGACTCAGAGGGTCAGTCTTCAAATACCGAGCTGTGTATCTCCTAGCTGATATCTCAGGTTTGAGTTTTTGCCCCAAATGAATAATTTTTGTGGTTTTGCCATGTTCTCCACAAAACCAATCAGAATAGACTGCTTGGTAGATTGCATTATTCTCGAGTAAGTAAACATAGTGTACACTTTTTCATTCACAGGTTATGTAGCCCATGAATTCATTTTGGATACAAGACCTTTCAAAAAAACAGCAAACATTGAAGCTGTAGATCTTGCTAAGAGACTTCAGGATTATGGTAAGGCAAATGTCTTTTTTTAAAAATAGCAGCGTAAGCGAGAATTTCCTAAATTTCTTCTAAAGGGAGTCAGAAATATTCTAGTCCTGTGCTTATGGATGGTGAATTTGTCACAATCATTTCAGGTCTCCTCATGTTCATTAAGGGCTTAGATACTTGCATCAATGGAGTTGTAGTAGCTTCTTACCAGTCTGCTCCTGCCTCCCCAATTTTATAAACCATCCCTTCAGATTTGTGATTACATGACTCTTAACCATTGGAGCAAGTGGGTTGGAGCCAAGAGCTTAGTAAGAGTCAAACCAAAAAAAAAGAAAAAGAAAAAGAGAGCAATATTTTTGAAATAGGAAAATAGGATTTAAACGCTTCCATCCTGATACACTTCAGGCCGTTTTGTACACATGCTCTGAAGAATCTGATCATGGCTACTCGTTGGCTGCCAGGCAAGATGACCCATTGAACTGCTTCATCCTATGCAACTGTGCTTCTAATGAATATGCATAAAAGCTACTTACTAATGAGTAATACCTCCCCAGTGAAGTCATTGAAAGCCCAGCTGTGGTATCAAAATCCCCACCCTTCCTGCTTTTTGTAAGTGGGCTGCTATGGCCTTAAATAGTGTGTACCGCTTTAAAAAGGCTTTTCAGTAGGTATGGGGCCAAGTTACATGGGTAAGTTTAGTAAAATTCCATCCTCTGCAGCCGAAAGAGAAGTGTCACAAGGCTGTAATTAGCAGTAGTGAAGGAAGGGAATCATGAGAGACCACCTTTTCTTTTTACCTTGTTTACCAGTGCAGAAATCTGTACCCATCTCACTTTGCCATTCAGCCTGTCATAAGAAGGTAAAGTGACAAAGCACGTCTAACTGAAATGAGCAGCAGGAACAGAAATAACCCAGGAAAGGAAGCAATATACTTCTGAAGAGTAACAAAGCAGAAAGAGCATGTTTTAAGAGCGTATCATTAAGTCAGCATGTAACTCTATTGTAATACAATGGCATTACCCTTCAATGTTAAAAACTAAGATGCTTGAGAAGTCTGTCTTGCCTCTTGCACTGCCAACACTACTAACGAGTTCAGTCCTGTAAAGACTATAGACAGGGCTGAATCTGTGGATCAGTTGTTAGTTAATGCATATATTAACTCATAACCTATTGTCAGTGACTGATTTCTTTCTTTATCAGGTTTTCATGCTCCAACCATGTCCTGGCCAGTGGCAGGGACGCTTATGATTGAACCAACAGAGTCTGAGGACAAGGCAGAACTGGACAGGTTTTGTGATGCAATGATCAGTATTCGGCAGGAAATTGCTGAAATAGAGGAGGGCAGGATGGACACCCAAATCAACCCACTAAAGGTAAGATGGCATGTCGAGCAAGTTACCAGCATCAGCTTAACCCCTGAGACTTACTTGAGACCATTTGAGCCTGCTTCCTGGTCTTTCAGTACTCTCAAAAATAACTTTGTGCAGCAGTAAACACGTGAACTTCATGAAAATTGACTTTTTTAGAAATCTTAAACTTTTTCAAAATCTGAACTTTGACTTTTCGAGTCAGAAGTCTGGCTTTGCTGACAGAGCAGAGAAAAAGTTATTTACGCAAGCACATGATCTATGCTTTTGAGGCCATCTCGAAGTAATGAAGAAGAGATGCTTATTTATCTGGTTTAAGAAGAGAAGCGGAATGACCTTGAAACCAAAATACTGAGTTAATTATTTTAGCAACTGCAGCACAAAATCGCTATAGGCTCAAGTTCTGTTCAACTCTGTTCAACTGTGCTGTTTAAATATTGAGGGGATTTAGTGAAAAGCTGGAAGCAAATTCGAACCTTCGGTAGTATCTTCAGGCAAACTGAAAAAAATCCAGATACTGACTTGCTTCCTGCTTTAAATCTGCCTTCTTTTTCTCCAGATAAATGGTATTCTCAGGAAACTCTCTAGACAGTAATTATTTACACATAGTAATGTGGACTTGAAGGAGGGTTCACACTGATATCTTTAACTGAATTCTGTAATTTCATGTCCTAAACATGTCTTTTTGCTTGTAGATGTCACCACATACTCTGAACTGTGTCACTTCTTCCAAGTGGGATCGTCCTTATTCCAGAGAAGTGGCAGCATTCCCACTGGTGAGTAAATAATGGGATCCTAGTGGTGTGGTAATACATAAATGTGCTTTTTGCTCTGTGGTTTTCTGGTCAGTTGGAGATGAAGTAAGCTGGTAAGAATAAAAACTTCAGAGCCATTTTTACTGTTGCTCAATTTTATGGGGGGGGGGGGGGGGTCTACAGTAGTTCCGTTAGTTTTGTTTTTCAAGACAAGGAAAAAAGATCTAAAAAAAAAAAAAAGAAGTCTCTACACATGAAGTGCAAACCTGGATTTCTAAAATCTCAGCACTTCAATGTTGGATATTCCTACGGGAAACAGCCCGTTCAGTTCTGACAAACTGCACCAGGGACTCCCAAAACAGAGTCCCACGTCCTGACGTTCAAAGCTCTGCTCCAAAGCACTTGGATGAGGGTTTGACAAGATGCACAGTCAGCATGCACCAAGCCACACCAAATGTGAGCCTGTTACAAATAAAGGTCAGATTGGAGCTGGATACATCAGGCTTCTTCAGAGCACTACATAAAATTGCTTCCACAATCTTAACAGCTAAATATATGTGTAACTAACTTTTCTCACCTAAAACTGAATTGCATCTATTTTATTGCTACATACTATTTCAAAGATGAAGAATTTAACTGCACCTGTGAAGTCTGTCACCTTGTTTTATATATCATATTAACTATATTGAACAGCATGGGTCTTGGAAGTCTCCTCCACTTTTCATAGAATCATAGAATGTTTTGGGTTGGAAGGGACCCCTAGAGGTCATCTAGACCAACCCCCCTGCAGTGAGCAAGGACACCGCTAAGTAGATCAGGTTGCTCAGAGCCCCGTCCAACCTGGTCTTGAAATTCCTATCTGTCAGCCAGTTATTCAAAGGGTCATTCTTTTATCCCATTACAACTGCTTCTTTGCAAGCATGTGTTAGAGGACATGGTTACACTTTTTTTGAAAACCTAAATATCCTTTTGACTGCCAACTCTATTATACATGCTTGTTAACTTCCAAGGACTGCAAACAGATTTGAAGTATGACTTCACTCAAAAAGATCCACTTTTCCAGCATTTGCCATTCTTAAAGCTTCTAATGTCTATTAAGTTTACGTAGATTTGCTTGGTAGAAAAATTAAAATAGTTGTTTTTTCTTCTGTACTTAGCCATTTGTGAAGCCTGAAAGCAAATTCTGGCCCACAATTGCTCGCATTGATGACATATATGGAGATCAACATCTGGTTTGTACCTGCCCACCAATGGAAGCCTACGAATCTCCCTTTTCTGAACAGAAGAGAGCATCTTCATAAGACTGTTTCCAGCTGCCTGGATTCTGGAGTCCATCAGGATGGCCTCTTCCTTCCAGACCTGATAGGGGATATATATACTGTGTATATTTTGGATAATCACGTTTTTTAATTGAATCACTGCTTAGTTAAAATGTAAATACAATCAATACGCTAGGTGTAAACAAAATGTGATTGTCCCACAGCAGCAGATGTTGAAATTGCCTTGATTCAGCATTTTGTCCAGTTTGTGCTAAAGTTTTAACAACTAACACCCAATTTGCAAAGTGGCATGGAAGATACGGTTCAAAAAAGTAGAAAAGATGCAGACGCATAAGGCAATAGTAATGAATATTAACTGCAGCAGTAATTCTTTATATTTTGTAAAAAAAGATGAAGTAGGTTGTTTAATTTACTTCACATATTACCACTAGCATTGCTAGTGTTAATATTTCATACTGTTTTTTTACCTAGCAATGTGAGTACTCTAATAAAATTGGTCAGAATTTTAAGTGTTGTCATGTTCTGGATTTTAACTTTTCAGCTGCATTTATCCAATAGAGCAGTATGAAATTATGAAGCTTAAGTTCTGATTTGTCAGAATTGCCACAGCAGTAACAGCTTCTACACAAAGCAAAATACTGGCAGAGATTAATATTGAAGTAAGTGTCTGATTTTTTTAAGAGCTAGAGCTAGAATGATCGGTTTTACTGAGCAGTAACAAACTCAACTTTTTTCTGTCTCACAGCAATTTTTCCTTGTAGTTCCATCTAATCCTCTCCTCTTAGTCCAGAGAAGGCACGAAATACCTTTTCTGCCAGACTGTGCACTGCTTAGCATGAGTTAGATCTCCTTTAACAAGGTATTCTCCTTCCAGGGTTTCTCAAAGCTCTTATTTTGATTACTGGCTTTGGTTTATACAGTGCACCTGACTTGCCTTGCTTTGTCGTGTAAGTCTATGGCTTGCATAAAAACCGATTCACAGCTTTTGCTCTGGCCCTCCAAGCGGTTCCTCCAGCAGCCTGAGACCAGAGCCCTGCTGCTACACACAGTGCCCCATTCAATTGCTCAGTCGCCAAAGGCAGACCTTAACGAGGAGCCTCCTCCAATCTGTTCCCAGCCAAATTTATGTAAAACCGATCCTCTCTCAGTTATGCAGGCAGACCGTAAGTGTTATGAGTGCATCTGCAAGGAACCTGACTGCGGGTCTATGCAGGGTCATCTGCGTTTGATGCAAGCAAGCACCCCTGTAGAGACAAACTCTGTCAGCCACAATGAGCAGGATTTTGGTGAATGAGGAAGCAGGTACCGGGGTAACACCCAGACCAGGGAAAGGACCGCCGAATTTTGCACCTTACAACCAGCAACTGCTTGACCTCTTCTTGAAGGTCTATGAGGAGCTTTCTCTGAAGTGGCAAAAGTGAGTGTAGTGTTCACAGCACTATTTTAAGTCCTGTACTTTTGTGTCCTTTATAGTGAAAGTTTTGGGACTGCAACTTTTTCATTACCTACCTTTAGACTTCAGTGAGGACTTTAATTATGCAAAGAGACTGCACATGACCAGAAACAGGAATAGATTGCATTAAAGGAAGGTTAGGCCTTAGGATTATCAGTTTTGATGTGAAAAGTTGCACTTAGGTCCTAAAACATCTAAATACATAGTGAAGAAAGTCAGAATTTTTTACTCTAGAATTTACTATTGAAAAGGGCATCTTTCAGTAGCTACTGATACAGCACTAAGGTTGTAAAAAACTGTAAAAAAACACTGCAAACTTGAAATGTGAGGAAAGGACAGTCCTTCTGCATTGCCAGTCTAACTCCACAAAGTCTTGTCAAGCTACTTTAATGTTTGTTAAAGGCAGTTTCATGTTGCTTGATTGTGTCTGTCACTGAAAAGAGATATTAAAAAAATTGGTTTACATATTTTTGTATTAAGTAGAGAACTTCCCATTGTTGATCTCAAACTGACAAATTTATCTCATCAATTGATTGGTAAGAGCTACCAAACGGAAAAAAGCATTGAAAGATATAAAATACTCCACAGCCCTCAACTACCAAGTAAAAAACCACAAGTCTTACGTGCTTGCTGCAGAGATGCAATGATTGTTACACAGGTAAAATCACATCTGTTTTCCCCATAAAATACTGACCTACCATTTTGTAGAACACAGAATTTCAACAGGATATAAGAATCTGTCTACAGGTCTCTTAAATTGTATGCTTAACACTAATACCACTTCACCTACTGAACAAAGGCTGAACCCTTGCTCTAGTAAGCACAGAAAAAGCTGAGGAGTTAAACCTTTCAAAACTGTCCAGGTATGACTAGAGAGATACTCCTAGCATTACGTATTCTGGATGCAACTGGAATCCTAAGTAGAATGGTGGGGGGGTGGAGAGAGAGAAGTTATTTCGGATGAAGTGAATAAGCTATTAAGCTAACTTTCAGTCACAAAAACCAGCACTGCAGTGTGCATCTCAGTGATCACTGGTTCATTACCACACCAGGGTAAGGGCAAGATCTTAAATTACTGAGGATGATGTATATACTTATATATATACTTCTGTATCATAGAATCACAGAATCATAGTGTCATTTAGGTTGGAAAAGACCTTTGAGATCATCAAGTCCAACTGTTAACCTAACCCTGCCATCCCACCACTAAACCATGTCCCTAAGCACCTCGTCTACCCGTCTTCTAAATACCTCCAGGGATGGGGACTCGACCACCTCCCTGGGCAGCCCCTTCCAGTGCCTGACAGCCCTTCTGGTGATATACACGCCTGCTTTGCCAGCTACAGGCTGTCAGTGCAGCCTTGTGCCTATGGTGGGAATCTCTGACTGATAGCTGTGCAGGGCACCCACAGCTCCCAGCACTGCCAATGCCAACTCTGCTACATGGGTTGAGCATGGACAAGCTTCCTTCAAATGCTCCATAGAGACCAGAGTAGCCCCATGACAACCGCTGCTGTAGCATATGTGTGAGCCCATGAACATCAATGTCAGGTTGGGGTTTTTTTCTTAATTAAAAATGCTTTTTTCGTTCAGAAATCAGTTAAGGAATATAAAGCCTCATGTTTGAAAAATAAGAAACCCAGCTAAAGAAAGCATTTAGTAACCTGAAAAAAAAATTATGTAAAAATATTATTATTTAAGTAAGTCAGTAATAGTAAAAACAAAATTACCAACTTTTCTGAATCATAAAATATTTAATAAGGTATATTTGGGGGGGGGATATATTGTATATAAAATTTCAGATCACAATATGAAGCGATTTGAACCCTCTCCAAGCTAGCACTGCCTTCAATGCCGTGTAGATGTATTGCCACTGATACAAGACCTACTAAAAGCATACAGTTTAACTAATACAGAAGTGGCTTTTTTATATGAAATATTTTTTACACAACTAGAGTGTCTTGAATACCCTCCTTAAGTGCAAAAAACACAGATCACTTTACACTAATGCAGCAACAATGCATTCATATTGTTCTCATTAGTCATTAGTAGTCAACTTGCATAAGATACAAGAAAAGCACAATGAAGCTCACAAAAATAGACTAAAAATCAGCCTGTTCTTGCAAAAAAATACAGCATAATGGAAGAAAAAGACAAAAAAGGATTATGCACACCACAGAATTTGCTGTTCTTTAATCCAGCTGGCTTAAGTGCTGTTTCTGTTTTTTTGCTGTTTTTTGTGGGTTTTTGTTTTGGTTTGGGTTTTTTTTTTTTTGTAAATCAAACCACATGGACCAGGCACAACTAATATTCAAGGAGGCAGTGTGTAGCTAAAACTTCACTAACTTTTTGTCATCCCCACAATTTATTTCCTCTGTCCTGAGGTAGTTACAAAAAAACAAATCATAAATTAAGCATCAGCTAGGCCAGTAAGGGCTGAGGCTTTTATTTTTTTTTCTTTTTCTTTAAAAACTATTTGTTAACTGGCCAAAACTACCCTTGATGTTAAAAGACAGCTGAGAATTAGATTTCTCACTACACCAAAAAGATGGCTATGAGGGGAAGAGGGTTAGCTGCTTCAAAATGTGACAAGATATTGAGTCCCATCAAGCTGGCTGGTCCACTGTTGAATTTCCCATGTTTATTCTCCTTTACTGTCTATAAAGTCACTGGGAGAAGTACGGAAGGATCCGAGCACATCATCGTCCTTTACTGTAACCAGGGAAGAACTGGTCCAGTAGTGTCTGCAGTATCTTGTTGGGAACCATGGTGTAGCCCTTTCCCAGGTCATAGCGGCAGGCAGGGCAGGTGAAGACTTCAGCTCTGAAGGAGCGCTGTAAACAACTCTAGGACATACAAAGACAGAGAAGAACATTGTGAGAACTTTGTTTTAGACTGACAGCTTGACCAGCAAAAGCTTAAGGAATCACTATAAACCAAAGATGCAATCTGCCGTAATAGCAGGAAAAAGGAAGTCTTTACCAAGCCCTTACCTGTGCTTCTGTGACTAAAATGTCCTAACAAAGGAACTCTGCTCTGGGCTGGGATGTGAAACACTGAGCTTGGGAGGAATTAAAACGAATCACTACTGAAATTTCCCCTTCATTGCCACCAGTGCCTTCCTGTGAATCACAGGCTTGTCTGCAGCTTTCTTCTAGCTTCCTGGTTAGATTGCTACAGCTTCCTAGACCTTTATTTCGAGAGGAAGGTGAGTACACCAGGTATACTGTGCATGTAACAGTCACCACCTACCTCACTGAATGTGGTTCAGTTAAGCCTTAAAGACATATGCAGAATAATACAATCTCTAACATATTGGCATCAGTGCTGCCCTTCTTACCGTGTTATCACAGGCGGCAGATAGCCCAAGCATGTGAGCTGAGTATCAGAAATTTATCAGGACAGATCTGTACCCAAATAGGAATAGCAGCTTACCATGAAACTATTCCTTGCAACTTTAACAGGATGTTATTTTGTATTCACAAATACTTACTGACACCTTCAAATTCTGAGCTTTCTGCGTTTGTTGCCATTCAGCTTTCTCTTCTCCATGGTCTTCCAATTTCTATAATCCTAAATATTAACCCCTTCATAATACTTCTGATGTTTTTTAAGGAGCCATAATCATTCTACGAGTGCAGACCATCCATAACAACACAGTGATTTTTACTGGAGTGATACATACCTTCACATTATCAGATACTGTACTAGGATGATAATAGTCTGGAGTCCTTTTAAGTTCTTGGGCAGAAATACTAGGTATGGCAGGCACAGTTTAAATATGCCCAATTCAGTGCATGATTCCATACATACTTGTGCAACAAAAATTAACTCTAGCACAAACTGGATTCCAAACTCTTTACATTATATCCAGCTGATCAAGGTTTTAAAATACACGAGTTACAAATTGACTTCTGTGGCCTTCCTACCAAATATAAACAATGCCAAGAATAACAAGATAACTTACTCCGAATAAGCCCAAATAACTGTCTTGTATTTACCCTGCATCCTTTCAACAACACTTAATAAGCGTTACACAATTATAAAATGTTTTTATTTCTTAACTATGTAAAATTAAATTAGCGTTACTGTATCAACATCTAGCTCCTGAGCCAAATGAATTCCCTGTGTAATTCCACTGATCACAAAGGAATGACAGCAATGGTAAACTCCACTCATTATCTATCAGAAACTATACTAAACACACTTCCACTCTTTATTATATAAAATTAAGGTTACACAGCAATCGCTGAATGCAAACTTGCTGCATGTTTTTGCATGTTAGGCAGTAATTATTGTCTTTCTAAAACACATATAGCTTTAGTGACTGGTATCTCAGAGCCAAGAAAACAGCCCAGAGCAAGACCGAGTTCATGCTTACTTTACAGACGTTGTGGAGGCACTCTGTTGTCACTGGCTGGTAAACCAGCTCCTGGCAGCAGACACACATAAAGGATTGTTCCAGTTTCTTCAGAAAATTCTAGTGTAGGGCAAAGGAATAAAAAAGACAAACTCTATTACAATTCTTGTAAATGCCACTTTATTACTTGAAGATGGTGAACTTCCAGAAGTCCTGAATATTCAGGAGCGCTGCTTTCTAAAAAGTCATCAGGAAGCAGGTCCGTTAACTGCTTAATTTCCCTGCTCTTCCACAAATCAGAGAACTGATGTTTTAAAGATTATTTACTTGTTTGTATGAGTATTGTAAACAAAATGAAACAGACCGGAGGGCCCCTAATGCCTGATTCTTAGTATAGGTCAGAAAATGTAGTAATCGTATTTAATAACTGCAGCTAGAAATTTGCATGTCCCTGAAAGATCTCTGCTTTTCTGCCAAGGGAACTTTTTCTGCTAAGAAAGCCACTTCTGCACCTCCTCCTGTGCTTATGGATTATGCCTAGCTTAATGGCTCCTTCTCTCCTCAGGCCAAATTCTCTGCAGTGTGTAAATCAACCTCCCTGGTTTTAAATCTTCTCAGGGCATCTCTGAGGAATCTCAAGATGTATTTGTATCAGCTGTTTTACACACACAAACATGCTTATCCCCAGCACATCAGTGATCTCCAAACACCTCAAGAATATGAGCTTGGGTATAGAAAAAAAAGCAGATCTATGAGTAATCAAAATACAGTTCTTTCTAATAATTCTTAAAATAACAGATTTATCTTAAACCATGTTATTTAGTTATAAGGGAAGGTGGTTGTTTCAAGCAGAAAGATTTACATTTTCACAGCAGCAACCTAAAACTATCAGTGATTTCCATTGCCTATTGTGGCAACCAAATGGAAATCTTACCAAAATTATGGGTAGGAATCTGTAGAAAAATGACTTCTCAGTAACTCGACCACTTTTAAATTACTGTTTTCTCCTCTTTACAAACACGTATCTCTATTACCTGTCATCATGAACAATTTTAAAAGCTGAAATTCCTTCTAGTCACTACAGACACTGGACAGATGACAGATAACAGCAAATAACTTTACACTACCAGTTCCTACACAAAGACAACTGCAGCAGCATTATAGCAAAAACTAGTCCTGTAAGTGGAAGAAGAAGTTATAGATGCTTTTTCTGTTACAGAAGCACCATAAATAGCCACTTCTAATTATCAAATAAACTAATTATGTATGTCCATTTTTAGACATCCATTTTCCAATCAATGGTTTGTTGTTCACCAAGTTGAGTTTTATCAAGTTATTTTAAGTTCTTAGTGCCTTGATTTCTTCTGCAAAACAGCTAAAATAACTATGAACTTGACATTGCTAAGACTAATTATCACCTGAAAGACGTAATATTTTAGGAGACACTCCTTTTGTGGACTTTTTTTATACTAGTGTCTTCAAACTTGAGCTATTGTTGCTATTTTCTTGACATTTAGCAGGAGAAAAGCATTTTCTCTCTTACTTAAGGTTCCCTCCCTACAGAGTGGGATAAGCTAGATTTGGATGAAAATATTTTCATCTCATATCTAAATTTGAAGATGATAATACTTCTATCTTCTTCAACAAAGTAAGCAAGCTCTATTTTCTGTCATAAAATTATTTTGTCTAAACAAAAGGTAGTGACTAGAACCATCTTCCTTCATATCTGATTTCTCACATCAGCACAGCACAAAAATACATTTATAATTTCAGAGAAAACGCACTCCACTCAAAAACAAAAAGAAAAAAAAGCGCAACTTTTAATTTCAACATGTTTTTTGAGCAAGAAAAGATCTCTATTATGTGGGTGTAAACCAAGCCACCAATAGCAAATTGTGTAAGTAAGGATTATTTTCTTGAAATCAAAGTCTTACAAATAAAAATAATGCTAGACACAGTCTGTATTCAGCAAAAGTTCAACAATTAAATTAGGTCTTAAGTGAAACTCAAGATTTCTCCCAAGAGTCTAAAGAAAAGGTAAACATTAAAAATTATGCATGCAGCAAACATACTGGTCCTTCCTTAAGAGAAGCAAGTACTTCATCCCACAGTTTCTGGTTCATACAGTCTTCTCTAATCAGCCATTGCTGCTCTTGGGTCAGCTGGAAAGCCTCTCCTTTCCCTCCATCTCCCATCCTCATGGCTTTGGGAGTATTCGTAGGTTCCTCTATACCTGCTTAAGATTATGACCATCAGACGCCATAATAAGACAGTGTTAGTCTGAACTAGTAAAGGGGGGAGACAAAACTGTTTCTAGAAGGCTAAAACATGGATTACACTCATGAAATGCGGCAATCAAATCCCTACTCCAACTCATACGGTTCAGCATTGTTTTGGACTGCAGCACATGGTTGCAGGGAAGACTGTTCATTTTTCTACAGAGCTTAAGAGAAAAAAAAACCTGTAAGAGTAGTAAATAGGATAAGATCCCTACACTACTACTTAATTACAGAGCATGTGTATTTACATTTGTATTCCAAATAACTTCACACTTTTGCAAAGTTTTCATGCTACTGGCTTAATAAACGTAACATAACAGACTTTGCTGATGAAGACTAAAAAAGTAAAAAGAAATACCATCATCAATTGTCCTTTTCTGGTTTCCGTTACTCTGGCTGGTTGGCTCCTGTTTCACAGTTTGCTTTTTAACCTTATCTTTCTTCTCCTTACTAGCCATGGCTTCCAAATAACCTTCTGGATACTAAAATAAAAAAGCATAGATTTAAAACAAAACCCACTGGCATACAGGAGTTCCCACATACCAGCAAGACTCATTTCTAAAAGACTTTAAAACCCAGTGACTACATATTGAAATAACTACAAAATAATTTTTAAAACCTACATGATGGAGAAAACATTTAAATTACTATCTATTATTAAGAAAGTGTAGTCAAGTCAATGAATCTAATCCAGACTGGATTGTATTTAAAGGAACCCGATATCCATATCTATGCCCTCACAAGCATACAAATCAGTTAGGCAAAGTTGAAGATGATGGCATGCTGTAAGATATACCATTGCCTTGCTGAGAAAAGAAACAATATGTTAATTCTTTCCACCTTTCATGGATTCTGCAATGCCCAAGTCCTCATGGGTCTGTTTATTTCTCTGCCTGAAATACACTATCTATACAAACTCCTCGGTCACACGGAGAGGAAAATACATAAAAATGCACAGGTTTTTCGATTTCTGAGACAGGTTCAGCTACAACAACAGTCACTTGCAGAAATTCTTTCCAGCCTAAGGATCACAAAACTGGATTCAAACTCTCAATTTTCCAATCCATATATGCAAAGCAATGCATTGCTAATGCAGAAAGCTTCATTCACTGTTCCTTCTGCTGTGTCACTATTACAGGATTCTTTCAGTCTGCAGATACTCTGTAGTGGTTTTTGGCATTAAATCCTGTCACAGTGAAGTTCAAGAAAAAAAATGGGGCTTTAATGTAACGTATTTCCATTTCTGGAATTCTTTTACTGGAACTGGGAATAAAACCGACTCTGTGAGTCCTGATTCGAACCTGTACGCTCAGACCCAGTTTCTTTGACCTCTCCATTCCTTCTGAAGTCCAAGGTGCAGGCTCAACATCATCTCTCCTCAGAAGATAGCGCCAAACTAAAAATCCACATTTTCCAATTTCTGGCCAATATTTCACCACCTAAAGAAGAATACAAAATTACTACCATTATTTTATCACAAGCCAAACACAGGCAAGTAGTCATACTTTAACTGCTCAAGAAGAAATGAGAAGAGTATACTTTACCACACTATCATACAGCAGCTCTTCCCTCAGGTGCAATTTTTTTTTTTTTTTACAAATACAGTGCTCTTAAAAGGCACACACCTTTATTTCAGATGCTGAGAAGTCAATAAATGCACAAAAAGCTAGGATAGAGTTGGAAGGGGTGAGGAAATAATTTGATTTCCAAGGATGAATATGACTCAGTAAGCACATATAAAGTAGCTTACATATTCAACTTTACATATCCTGTTATGGATTATGTTCTGTTATCACTGCTCTGAATAATTCCATTTCAGTTCTTTGTAGAATAAGCAAAGGCTAAAGAGCTATCATGGAGAAAAAATAATTATTTCTTTTAAGTAGTTATGAAGAATTTGCAACATAACACTTATAAGACTTTTTAAAACAGCTGAAGAAAAATGTTATGTTGCACTCAGTAGAAATCAGAATACCTTGTAAATGCCATCATATCTGTTGCCTTCCTCTGGGGCGTATTTGCTGATCCGCCGTCCTTTTGAACTGCGCACTACTCTGACTGGCTTGCCAGCTCTCCAGTTCTTAGACTCTGCTCCATTTTTGTCATCCAGTGGGGCATCACAGTTAAGGGCCAATGCCCTAGAAAGAAATTTAAAACCTTCATAAACTAGACTGCTTCACATAACAGATTTTTGAGAATTAATGTAATTAAGTGATATCTATTTCCCATGTCTAATTATGCTTTATCAAGCAGCACAGAATCTTTCAGTACATTCTTTAACACCTGCAGAACTGATGGAAGCAATGAGACCCCTGCTACCATGTATGGTAAGAAAAAAAAAGGGAACACAAAATACTTTGTTGTCAAGGTTCCAGGTGAAAACCAGCTGATATTGCTAAATAAAACAAACCAATCCTTTTAGATTTAATATTCTTCATTTTTAAAAATAGTCCCTTCCTAAACAGCATTGAGGGAATTAAAAGAAAATTGTAACAAAAGGCAAACTTTCCCTATCACTGTAACCCATTAACTGCAGATGTTAAGGTGTTTTAAGTGCGTACACAAAACTAATGAATATCATGAAAAAAACTACACAGAAAAAGGTACATAGTAATCACGCAAAAAACTCTGTAACTGAAACCCTCATATAATACATAAATTGCCTCAGAGTAGGAGTTAAATGATAGTAGCTAACTTAAGGACAAGCAAACCCCTTTACGCACTAACTACATGAAGAACCTCTTCTAAAAACCTCGAGCAAGACAGCATGAATACCCACTAGACCAAGCTGCCATAATGAACAGTGTTTCTACTACCACAGCCTGATTCGCCAGGGATTGAAACCCCTTCAGAGTCAGACTCATACCAAACCATGGATATCAGAACAGAAGAAATAACATGGGTTTATAAACAGGTGTGGTAGGAGTATAAAACCTGCATTATACAGAACAGTAAGAGACAGCCGTACAATTCCAACTTTAAAAATGTTTCTTACATAAAAAACCCCCAAACTTAAAATACTCCATCCGCACTAACACCTGCAAAGCTACAAGGCAAGATTTGCCAGTGGATTTCTCACTTGCTAAGAGCAGGGAAATGCTGAGATTAAGGACTCCAGCTTTTAATTCTGTTTCCCAAAGCAATTATCTCTATTCACTAAATATGCTTGTAAACCTATTGCTCAAACATACTTCCACCTTCCTTCCTTCCTTGCTCTTGTTCACATTACATCCCCTCCCCCCTCCCCTTCTCTTTCTCAGCAGCCAAGTCAGGTCTTTCCTCTCTCTCCTGCAAGTACCACCAAAAAGCTCAAAAGAATCCCTCTCCACTCTGCTTGACAGCAGCACATTGTATCTAAAAGCAGACCTGGCAAAGAAAAGGTCTCAGTCAATCTCAGCACCCCTCAGGTGTTAAGTGGTCAGTTGCCTAACGGAGATTATGCTCTTAGAAATAGAAAAGGATGGAGAACTCTTTGTTCAGGCAGGCTTTTAGAGGATGTAAAAACAGTTTAAGCAGATGTCTTATTCATCTTTTGGACATATAAAGCAACACCCTACTTCCTTGCTTTTCATAGAAAACTATGATGGAAGAAAGGGCTAGCAAAATAGTACTTATTTTAACATGGGAAAACGAACTTGCTTTCTTCCTACTTAAATTCCATAATTGATTTAACCATTGAAGAAGAAATTTGAAAAGAAGAAACACCCAGAATAGAAAACTTCCACGCAGGAATTTTGAGAAACTTATCATTAAATTCAAAAATAGCCCTCTGAAGGAAATTGAAGGACAATTTCAACCAGACATGACTACTAGCTGCACCAGCAATATAGCAATGTATTTCATTGAGGTGCAAGTATTTCTTAAATCAACAAAACATCATCCTTGATAATATGTCTCTTGGCAGCTATAGGCACCACTGTTTACAAAAGTAGCATGTACAAGGGTAAATGTATATAGCAAACTGTTAGTTTTAAATTAAAGCACTACAATCCAGCTCTTTGTTTTGGAATACTTCTTAAATTTTATCTTCAAAACTTACCTATTCATGTGTGTTAGAGTCTGATCAAATGAATGTTCTCCAATCCTTTTATTGCCAGAAAGATCTCTACCTCCACTCCCCGTGTAAGTGAATTCATCTCCTCGATCCTGTGCAAGAAGATTACCCTTTGTTTTAACACTCCAAAGTAAAGCAACTCAATTTATAAAAAAAGTGACTTCATGTGTTCTATTTACTCAGAGAAAAACTATATTCCAAGGCATGGAAAGATGTGTTTTCAATTTCAACATCACTGTCCTTCTACAGTAGCTGGGCCAGCACAAATTACTGGTCTGGATGTAACATATTCACCAGAAAATTCTTATTAAAAATTGCCTGCCTTAAAAAAATTGGATTTTCACACCTTTTAAAAAGCTGATTTTGAAAAAAACATATATTTCTGAGGAAGGAACACATTCTAGCAAGTGTTTACTTGCTTTAGAGCTATTGTTTAGTTTACAAGAACATCATGTTTGTAAAATACATAATAAATACCTTTGAGGGATCACTTCAGGTTGTGCAAGGAGCTAAGTGCTAATAAGTACAGACAGCTCTGCCTTACGTAGAAGGCAGGTGCTTTAATGCAATAATAACCCCAGGTCTTCTGAACTTCATTTAGATTCACATTTTGTAAGCTGACATAATTGTGCAGTATATTTCCTACATGGAATTTTCTTTAAATTGAAAGAAGGTTGATAAAATCTTTTACCATGAACTGTAAAAACAGTTAAAATCTACATAGACATAAGTAAAGCCAGTATTACTATTTTCTTTAGGAAATGTGTCACAGAAATTCATATTACTCCTGGCAAATTCAAGTATTTCTATAGAGATACAAGTATATTTAACATAGTATTTCTTTGGAGATGCAAACTTTCTACAAAGCATGAAGATAAATACTTAATAGGAAAATAACGTTTATATGAATTTTTATAGCAAAAATCTGAATGTACTTGTACACAGTAGTAAAATTCAGCCAACTTCTTACCACTATTAAAAGTCTGACATGATTAAGGATTCAGTGCAACACTGTTACAGATATTTCATGACTGACAACAGCAGAAAAAGATTAAGTTAGAAAGAGAAATGCTGGTTGAACAAGGCCATAGATTAATTATTCTGTGTAGGGAAAACCTAACAGAAATTCAGCTGCAGTATTAGAGTATGTCTTGTTCAAAATTTGTCTAGACATAGTAACAAGCAAGCTCTATGAAGTTTAAAAAATACTAAAATCTAACAAAGCCATGTATAAATGCTGGTATACCCTTTCTTAGAACAGTCTATTTATTCTGCTCAATGAATCTCTAAAAATAACAGAAACAGAATGATGTTGTACAAGAACAATATATGAAACAACTTCAAAAGACCAACAAGACAAGAACTATTTCCTAAGAAAGGACATAAAATAAATTGTATAAAATAAGGTATCGCAGAATTGCGTTGTGTTTTTTCAGTGATCCTCAAGCAAACAAAATGTGCAAATAGCACAAAGATGACTGTGATAATAATAACATCAGAGGGATGGATTTGCTTGATTAATCAGGTCCATTCAAACAAACTGCACTTTAACACTGAATAAGAAGCTTGTGCCAAGTTCAGAAAACCAGAAAGATGGATCTTGGAAAGTCATGAATCCAGAATTATATGGGTTTCATAACAAAAAAGAAACTGAACACATGTTCATGGCACGGCAGAGTAGGGAAAACTGCTAGGGCAGATGTACAAGCAGAAATAAACTGAAACTGGAAGATGATTTTTCCCTCTTTTTACAACAGAATGTTGAGACAAATATCGAAATAGCATATATATAATGTAAAAAAAAATAGTGGAAAACCAGTGTCCTGGTTTCGGCTGGGACAGAGTTAATTTTCTTCACAGAAGCTAGCATAGTGCTGTGCTTTGGATTTAGTACCAGAAGAATGTTGATAACACACTGATGTTTTCAGTTGTTGCTAAGTAGTGCTTAGGCTACTCAAGGACTTTTTGAGCTTCTCCTGCTCGGCCAGGTGCATAACAAGCTGGGAGTACAGCACAGCTAGGACAGCTAACCCAAACTGACCAAAGAGCTATTCCATACCATAGAACGTCATGCTCGGGGGGGTTAGTCGGTCGGTCGCGGGCAGAGTGATCGCAGCTCGGGCGGTGTGGTTGCGGCTCGGGGGGAGCGATCGCTGCTCGGGACGGGCTGGGCATCGGTCAGCGGGTGGTGAGCAATTGCATTGTGCATCACTTGTTTTATATATTCTGTATATTTTCTTACCATTATTATTATTATTATTGTTATTCTTCTCTCTTATTAAACTGTCTCTATCTCAACCCACGGGTCTTACTCTTTTTCTCCGATTCTCTCCCCCATCCCACTGAGGGAGGGGGGGGAGTGAGCGAGCGGCTGCGTGGTGCTTAGTTGCCAGCCGGGTTAAACCACGACAGTCCTATTTTGGCGCCCAACGTGGGGCACGAAGGGCTTGAGATAACGACAGAGTAACCAGAGAATATTAAGGAATTTATATCTTTTAAACAGTTGTGGGTTGCGATTTGATTCATTTGTTCTCGATCTTAGTTTATCCGATCTGCACCATGCTCCCTCCTTTGCTGTACTTGTTAAAAGTTGGTGTTGGTTTTTGCAGTTTGTTGTGCTCTGCGGTGACAAAACATGTTTTGCTTGGGAAACTTGTTATTAAAACAATGACCTTGGGCCTTATCTGGTATTTGGGTTTCATGTCGAAGTCTTTACTGCACTTTGGGTACCACCTTGCGGGGAAAATTAGCAATTATACATCGGATTCTGAGAAGTTTGTTCTGGAGGAAATAGAGAATGGCACTTTCTCTGCCTTCTTTGATGATGTTTCCTCCTCCATTACAATAACTTTTCAGTATCTTGAACATCCTTGGATAGTTAAGATATATCTATTGATATCTATTTGGAATATTGTTTCAGTTTTGTCCAAAATTAGTAAGCAACTTAATAATACCATCCAGATGTCTGCCCCAGGGCAGGATAGTTATGAGTGGCAGGGTATTTGGGGTAGTATGGGTAAATGCCTAGAACGGTGGGCACCTCCAATGTTTTGGAAATTCACTCCTGAACAAGTGCAGAACCCTGAAAAACTGGTAGAATATTTGGAAAAGGTATGCTGTCACCCTGGCAATTCTAAGCAAATGCAAATCACTGCAATGTGCTGGGGCCTGGCCCATGCTTACCGAGCCCTGTTCAACACTATTCAACACATACAAAGGGGAGAGAAAGTCTCTGGATCTGATGACAAGGCCACAGCCACTGCGGCTACTCCAACCCTGGCCACAGCCACTGCAGCCACTCCAACCCTGGCCACAGCCACTGCAGCCACTCCAACCCCAGTGATACACACTGCGGCTACTCCAACCCCAGTGATACACACTGCGGCTACTCCAACCCAGGCCACAGGCGCTGCGGCTGAACCAGGGAACCAACCTGCGCCAGTATCAGTTGCCCCTATACAAAAGAAGAAATCTTGGAAACGAAAGTCAACTCGTTTAGAAAGGGAGGATGAAAAAGCGGGGCCATCACAAGAGGAGGAGGAAGAGCTCATAAACGAGACAGAAACCACCCGATCCCTATCCTTGAGTGAGCTGCGAGATGTGCGAAAAGATTTCAGCCGTCGTCCAGGTGAGCACCTTGTCACCTGGTTGCTCCGATGCTGGGATAATGGGGCCAGTAGCCTGGAACTGGAGGGTAAGGAAGCCAAGCAGCTGGGATCCCTTTCTAGGGAAGGGGGCATTGACAAAATGATTGGGAAAGGGACACAAGTCCTCAGCCTCTGGAGACGACTACTGTCAGCCATGAAGGAAAGATATCCCTTCAAGGAAGATGTCATATATCGCCCAGGCAAATGGACCACCGTGGAGAAAGGCATCCAGTACCTCAGGGAATTAGCTGTCCTGGAAGTGATTTATAGTGACCTGGACAATGACCAGCTGCCCAAAGATCCAGATAATGTCCGATGCACACGACCCATGTGGCGGAAGTTGTTACGGAGCACCCCAACATCATATGCCAACACATGGGCAATGCTGAACTGGGAAGCTGGACGGGGACCAACAGTGGATGAAGTGGCTGGCTAGCCAGCTCCAGGAATACGAAGAAAGTATCTCTTCTTCCCTTGTCTCCGCTGTGGAGAAACTGTCCCAAAAGTTTGAACGACTTGAAAAGCGTATGCCCTACTCCCCTCCTGTACAGACCAGTATCTCAGCCATTAGAAGTAAGCGCCCTTCTGCTCAAGGAAAAGAATATCGAGGGTACACACCACGGGGCACTCTATGGTTTTACCTGCGTGACCATGGAGAGGACATGAGGAAATGGGATGGAAAACCTACCTCGGCCCTAGAGTCACGAGTACGTGAGTTGCAAAGAAAAACAGACACAAAAGGGGGCACAGGCAAAAAGAAGACATCATGCTTGAAGAGATAGCACGGATATAAGACCTATGCATATGTGCTCACCTCTTGAACAGATTCAATACTCGATATGTTACATTTGCTTCTCTTTAATTATCCAAGTGTTCTATGCATAAAGAGGCAAAACTATATGGATTTGGGGGAAACTGGAAATCCAGGAGAAGGAAAATGGATGTCAAATGGAACAATTATGTAGCATAATTGTTAAAGGTCAAATAACAAGAATATGGCATTTTTTAACACCCCACGGTGTAAGGAAGGCTCATTTCTCCTCTGCTTCCCAGAAGAACTACACTCACTTATTCACATCAGATACGTTTAAAAAAAAAACAAAAAAGGATTGCAGGGAACAAAGACACACAGTTCCTAAAACTGGAGGAAAATGTCAGAAATCTTGCCACACAAGGTGCTGACCTGGACCAGTGTCATGGTTTAACCCCAGCCAGCAACTAAGCCAATCGTTCGCCCTCTACCTACTCAGGTGGGATGGGGGAGAGAATTGGAAAAGCAAAAGTAAGAAAACTCATGTGTTGAGATAAAACAGTTTGATACTATTACTGCTACTACTGCTGCTGCTGCTACTACTACTACTACTATTAGTAACAGCAGTAGTACTAGTAATGAAAAGGGAAACAATAAAGGAGAAAGGGAGAGACAAAGCCCAGGAAAAACAAGTGATGCAACCACTCACCACCTGCCAACTAATGGCCAGCCCATCCCCGAGCAGCGATCGAGACTCCCTGGCCAACTCCTCCCAGTTTATACACTGAGCATGACATCATACGGTCTGGAATAGCCCTTTGGCCAGCTGGGGTCAGCTGTCCTGGCTGTGCCCCCTCCCAGCTTCTCATGCACCTGGCAGAGTATGTGACGCTGAAAAGTCTTTGACTTAGTCTAGGCACTACTTAGCAACAACTCAAACATCAGGGTGTTACCAGCACTCTTCTCATCCTAAATCCAAAGCACAGCACTATGCCAGCTACTAGGAAGAAAATTAACTCTATCCCAGCTGAAGCCAGGACAACTGGATGAAGAGAAATGTGGAGGACCTCTGATATGACAGCAACTCCTAAACAAGGAGAGGAAGAAAGCTCAGGAGAATACGGAAGTGCTTGCAGAAAGAAAATCTAGAATGGCAAGAGTAAGTGGTGCACAGAGGCAGAGTCCTTAGAATGGAATAAATGTGGATATGAATACAGCCCATGACAAGTAGAAGTGAAATGGGGATACTGGTAGTCTGGAGACCTAATGGGAGACCTACAGAACCTACTTCCATTGTGCTTATGGTGTTTCATGTTGGAAGAGGAATATGCGAGGAATAGGCACACAGGTTATTATTTGGAAGCTTTCGATGAGTAATGACTCATTAGAACAATTTCTCAATAGAGTTCTGAGTCTACCTATAGACAATGCAGGATCTTCCTATCACCCATAACAATGTTTAACTGATAGCCTCTGTGTGACAGGTAAAGGTGGAAAGTTATTTTGTTCTCAAGCGGATTAGAAAGCAGAGCTTAAGATACTGATACTGCTGTAAATTCTGCATTCAACAGTTAAATAAAACATTCAGCAAAAGGCATTATTGATGTCTGTATGTTCTTCTTTAAGAAATAAAGTAACTGTCAAAAAGGCTATTAAAAGTCTTATGTTTCCCTTTCTCTTCTCTTCCTTCTTCCTACCTTTTCCCCATTTTCTTACCTTAAAATATGTAATTCTGCCATTTCTCTTCTGCTTTGCACAGCTTAATTCAACTTCTTGCACCAAAACTTTCTTTCAACAGCTAGTAAGACCTTTGTTATTGTCTTCTCTTAATGCCTTCTGTATGTTTCTTTTTCTTATGTTGTCTCCATAAAGTTATTTCTTAACTGTCCTGTTTGCAAAGTTTGATCACATTATAGAGCAAATGAACTTCAGCCACAGTAGCATTGACCCAGTATCTCATATTGAGGCATTTGAGTGCAAGATGAGCCCAAAGCCCTAGTTCCATAAGCCAGTCAGCCTCAGGCATACAACATAAGCAGAAGGTCAGTTGTATTAAATTATACTGTACCATTTCAATGTTGTTACATAATCAGTCATATGTCTAACAAAGAGATAATGGAGAATGAAGAAGTAAGACTTTGAACTCCACCTAAGCATTGGACCACAGTATTTCTATGGGTTGCTTTTATGCAGCAGCTGACAGGGGCATTAGCTACTTCAAGTTACTGGAATATCAGCTAACTCAAGACAGCTGTCAATTCTCTTTCCATTAACACCTCTGATATTATGCTCAAAGTCTGGTGCCAACATATACACAAAAATTGCATTTATCAGTTAGTAAAATACACTATTATGAACACAGATTTTCTAGATGAGCTTCAACCTTCAGTCTGAACAATCAGTTTCACCTCAGTAAAACATGATGAAAAAAGGCTAAGATTTTGATTAATAAGACAAAGCAAAAAAAAAAAGCACTAATCATTTTTAAATTAAGTTATTAAATCAGTTCAAAATCAGTTCCTATTTCAAACCAGGTTCAACAAAGATACAACACACAGAAAGCCTTTTCAGGTCGAAGACTTTTCTGTAGTGGGAGATTACTTAGAAGATAGATAGAATAGTTTTTTGAGACACATTTTTAATTACAGTTATCTTTGACTATCTGTTGGAGATTGATGATTGATTGTTTTTCTGAGGGAAAAAATCCTGCACTCTGTATAAGTAATTGAATTAGCCTACTATAATCCTTGTTACAGCAAGACAAGGAAAATCTTGACTATCTAAAAGACATGCACATAACTATTTGACATTCCTTTATCTCTATACATATAATTAGGGCTTTTTAAAACTTTCATCCTTCTTTCATTTCCTGTGTTTAAATAAATTTCTAATATCATAAGAATTATTTTTTATAAGTGTTCATGTAAAAATCTGTGAAGTCCAGAAAGAAATTAATGGTTTGACACAAAGATTAGTATAATTATGCTGATCCTTCAGAATTTTATGAAGGGAATAGATTGATTTTACTCCAGATACTGCACTCATATGACTAATGTCTCTTGAAAGCGTATGAATTTCAGGAAGTATCTCAGTACACTAGACATTCACAAACAGAAATCAAGGCCTGTGTCCTTGACCTAAGGCACTATTCTAGACAGTGTTTCTTGGAAAGCATGAAATATAAAAAAAAAAGCTAAATGGTGCTTTGCTAAGCATTGGCAACATTAATTTCTACTTTTTAATCCGCTTTGCCATCGTGTCAAATGGGTTCCTCAATGCTTTAGAAACAACCAGATATATAAAGTCCTGCAAAGGTAGGAGCAGATGCAGATTCCACACCCGATTATGAAAGAAGCTGACAAACAGGCAGATAAGACTCTTTTGACAGACATAGTACTAGCAGTAAAAAATGGCAAAAAGCATCTGTGTAACAAAATAAGGCTTTTCAGAATGTGAAAGTAATTCTGAACATAATGCAGGTACAGAGGAGACAGTGAAATTCAGAAAATAATGCGTGAAAGGTATTTTTTAGTATTAATTAGTGTTTTGTATGGACAGATAGCTAACAATATGGAATAACAGAGAAGATGGAGAGGAGACTGTTGCAGAACAGGAGCCATCCTGCAAATCTGAAACACTGGTAAGAAGTAAGTATTAAAGCTGCTGCCCTATGAATTATGTCGAGTATGTCCTTAGTATTGGAGGTAACAAGAGTGGACAAATAATGCATCTGAGCGAAAAGGATGATATTCGGTAGCTATCATATAGTGAGATACTCAAATTTTTTCACGTTACGTTGGAGCTCCAAGCAGGTCCCAAACCAACAGGGCACTTAGATCTTGGAAACATGGCAGCTTTTGAAAACAGCAAGTTTCATGGCATTAAGCATCAGGTTTTCAGCTACATATTCAATCCAGGAGACTCACAATAGAGAGACTCTCACTGTAATGGCTGTAATGAACTTGTTATGTCAGATTCTCAGTACTATAAAACAGATGTGGGAAAATCTGAAAGGAACTGTTCCCTTGGTAACATAGTCAGGATGGCATGATAATTCAGAAAATTTATACAGGATACTATATCTCTTTTGTACCAGATCTGCTGACATTGGACTCAGATGGTGCAGGTAAATGGAGCAAACTGATTAATAAAGCAGCAGGTCATACACACATATCTAGGTAAACTGCTGGTCACAATGGTCTTTGGATATAAAACACTGACTCAGACATGAGGCTCCTATTGCTACTTGATTTGGATTTAAAGCCACTTAACTATGCAACTCACTACAGTACTGGCACTGCACCTTTGGCACTGGTGGAACTGATCAAGTGCTTTCACCATGCAATGCACGCTAAGCGGAGGTTCTGAAATGCCATATCCTCATCACAGGGCCCAGGCAAATCTAGTGAGCTAAATACTGTTTATTTGCCACTGAACTATTACGAACAAGTGGAGTAACTGTTGCACTAACACCTTGGAACTGATCACATGAACACAAGATTAATCCAAGGACACAGAACATTTGAAATGGACAGCAAGCCATTTCATGAAGTGGTCTGTGAATGCTACATCCCAGACACTGAATGGGCTTGGTATAAAATAATCAATGAACCTAAGCAATGAGTATGTTTGCCTGGGGTCCCTTCGTCTTCCTTTACAAGAGGATGCAAATCATCACAGAAGATACTATTCTTTCAGAGATTCTGAATCTCAGTTCAGAGATTTCCCATATGATCCTATATGCAAAAGCACTTAAAGAAGAAACAATTGTTCGTCAGATTAAACTAAGCACACCACAAAATTAATTTAGCATCTTTACAACACTGCCTCAACCCAGAAGAAACATGGATCTTGAAACTTTTTAAAATAAATGGCAGTTTTAACCCTGATACATAACAACAACTACACAAAATAGGAGGGAAATTTTTCAACACAACAGTGAGATTTCTTCATCTACTTGATTTGATGAACAGACAGGTCAAAATACTTTTATCATGAACACTGTGACTGAACAATCATTTTTAAGGTCCAATATTTAGCTTTTAAATATTAGCCTATTCTGAAATAATTCTTAGATTTTAAATTCCTGAAAGACTTCTCAATTTCTTCAGCTAATGTTCCTACTATGGTTACTATCAAAAACAAGACCAGGAGTTCAGCAATGTTAATATATTCAAGACTCTGAAACTAACCATTGTAATACTGTTTTTTAAATAAGTAAACCATGTAACTTGTCACTAAAATTCAAGGTTAAACATTTACAAGAGAAAGATTAATGTGCAAACATTTCATATGCATGTAAATAAGAATGAAGACAAGCTTCACATGCAAAACAATTTCACCCAATGGTCATTTTGTAAACTATGACTGTACCCCTTGTCAATCTTGAGGGCAGATCCTGTACTGACAGAACTTGTTACTGAGCACTCCAATACATCCACAACATCCCAACTTGAGCAAAGTTGCAGACAAGTCTGGGTCTGCGGGACTGTAAGTTTCTGAAGACACAGCATAAAAATGGCATGATCTGAAAGCTAGGCAGTGAATTCTATTTCCTGCAATATAATTTTGCAATTATTTTACCCCAATAGTGAACTGTTATTTTAAAGCCACAAGAAAGAGCATTAAGAAGGCACACGTAAGCAGTGTGCATAAGTAGTGCATAAAGTTTATAAACATACATTAAAACAGTCTTCCAAAATGTATCTATTTCTTTTCAAAATGTATCTATTTCTCAATTTTGTAAAAACTTACACACAAGTACCTATCATACCACTGAAATTCAAGTAAGAGTCACCTCTCTTGTCTTTTTCTCATACAGTAAGTAACTAGATGTGAGCAGAGGATTTTATCTGAATTTTTATTTAAAAGTTTAATTTCTGGAATGAAATACCGTACTTAAGAAACCTGTAAGTACAAAATGTAATTCTTCTGTGGAGATTCTTATTCTTTTAATTCCAACCATTTCCAAAAAACAGGGAAAAGAAGTAAATTGAGAAATAAAATCTGGTATATGAAAAAAGAACTGAAAAAACCTAATTCCCAAAATGCACCTGGAAAAAAAAAATTCCCCCTTGTACTCTTAGTTTAGAGAATTGCAAAAAGGCTGACGTTCATAGACATTTAGGGTATCTCCTGCAATATTTCTCCTTAACTATGCCTCTTCAAAATTATATATGTCAGCTAGACTATGACAGTACTTAGGCATCCACAAAAACACATGATCACAACATCACTTAGGTGAACTGGAAAAGACATGCAAAGGATCCAATTAAGTTAATTAAGTATTTTAATGTAATAAATAATTACAGCAGCAGAAATAAGGGGACAACAGTATCACCACCAAAAAGAAAAAAAAAAAAAGAGCCTGCAGCACCCAACGTAGCCAGTTCAACTGCCAAGCAACAGTATTCTTAGGATCCACTGGCTAAGGGTCCTAGAGCTTGGGTTGTGGCTGACCCTACGGACGTAGTAAAGTATCCCAAAGTACCTCCTCACATGACTTGTTCAAAAAGAGACACAAACTGCTTCAAAGGCAATACTCAGCAGCAGCTGGCAGGTGCTGTTGGCAAAGAATACATTACATGCTGATGCTATTTCAGGTGCTTATTTCTTTGTTCAGTGCCTTTTTCCTTGTGATTAACAGCTATGCATGTTTTAAGAAAACGGACTGCTTACTGCTTTATCCTTCACCTGATCCATGATTCAAAATTCCACCTGATGGAGCTGAACTGCAGGAAGGGATGTACCCTGTGTAAACATCATTTAACTGCAGAGAACAGTAATCTATTCATAAATAATGTCGGTCAACATCATGAGATGAAAGTTGGATGCAGTTACTGTTTTGTTTAGCAGCATAATTGCTTTCATTGCTCTACTTAGATGCTACATCAAAGTAGAATTTTCTTCTAGCACCCCTGGGGATCACAATACAAGGTACAGAGACTTTCCTAAAAATTTCTGAAAGTGCTCATCAGTAGGAGTCAAGAACCTTCAGAACCTCAGAGAATCAAATTACATGTACCTTTTATTCTTGCTTTGTTAAAATAAGTGTATCACATATTTTGAAACACAACAAACACAAAGGAAGAGGCATCTAGTTGTCTCAAATGCAATAACAATCATGACCAAAGCAGAACATAAACCATATTATTTGCATATAATTACACTATCAGATTTTAAATAATACTAAATTCAGACTCCGAAAGTATACCGAATTTAACTACCCCAAACAATGTAGAATTCAGCCATAATTGAGATGTTTTGCTTGTGTACAAGCACAAGCATTCTTTAAGAAAGATTTCCTTAAATATTTCTCCACAAAATACTAAAAAATATTGTTTGTTATCAGTAGTAGTTATTTTTTTCAGTCATATTTGCATAAGCATTATTTTAGGATCAACTACAAATATAACTCTATCTTTACAAACATTGATATATTAGAACAGCAAAACTGTTGCATGCATAAATGACATACCACTTCATCTTCAAAGCCTCCAGCTAATACAAGTGAATAAGCTCCATCATTACTGCGTCCATGGATGCCACCCACATGTGGTCTGTGAACACCTGCTTCACTCACCTGGCAACAGAACAAAGCCAGTTTCTAGCATTTTTTTCCAACAACCAGCCACGTACAATCACTTTTAACAATCAACTTTCTGCTTACAATTTTGTACAGGGGTGTCTGTGTAAACAGTTAATGCAAGACTGCCATTAAAAGTGAGAATTCCACTTGTTTTTGAGGAAGAAAAGCCAAAAGGATGGACACCCAAAAAATGGAAAGAGATCGTAGGACATTGGTGACACTGGAAGATGTAAAGGTTCGCTTTCTTCTTTGGGAAAAATCTCCACAATTCTTTCCATAAGCAGTATTTAAGATGGTACTCACTACTATACTCCGCTTGCACAGTCACTTAGAACAATCCAAAGGAGATGGAGATCTGCCAGTTTGGCAACATTTTACAATTCTTCACTAAGGAAGATCACAGTGACCCATGTAAAGATCATTATGTCAGGTTCTATTAAGGGACACACTGTAAATGTGACCAACTCAGCGGAATATTACCACACTGCCTAAGGGAACACAATCCATTGCAACAACATATGGATCATAAGTTAGTTCTCCAACCAGGATACCTCTCTGGTAATGAATGTGCAACCAAGCTGCAACCAGACCAGCTGACAGCTGCAGCTGTACCGTAAACTGGCAACTTGCTAAAGTCTGCTGAAACAGCTCTCCCACAAAAATGTATTTGATAATTGTTTCAAACTACCAAACTAGATTTTAAAAAGCCCAAACCCTTTATGAATAAAAAAGAGGCTGCATATGTAAATTATGTATTTTCTCAGTATGTGATGCCAAAAATGAAGGTTCCCAGATGAAAACCAATTAGGATCCTTCTTCCTACCTTCCTATCTTCCTTCAGACCTTGACTTTGCCTGGTTTTATCATTCTGCCTCTCCCACTCCTTAACTCCTTTCCCAGCCTACACTTTTAAGCAACCTCCATGAAAATTTACATTCTTCTGCTATAGTCTTGTACTTTCATTACACAATACATCAGATCAGAGGTCCAGCTGGACAAAAACGCTGTCTCTGACAAGAGACAAGAGCCGTGCATAGTATGAAAACTATGCAAGGACACAATGACACTTCCTTGCACAATTTCCCAGCATCCAGCTGTCTGTGGCTCAGACTTCCTAGTTTAAACTTCTGGATCCATAGTATCCAAGAGATAAAAGAGTTCACAGTAGTACCACTTGCCATATGAACTAATACTACTTTTGTTCATTTTGAAGTAGGTAGCTGAAGGTTCTTTTAATTACCTCTTTTTGCATTACAAAAGCATGTATATTGGTCCCTCATAACTTTTTTCATACCGTACATCATTTTCTAGCCATCAACACTACACCACGTCTTCAACATTCTTCCAGGATCAAAAGTCTTTCCAGTTGAATGAAAACCATTCCATTCCTTTAATCACCCTGATTGTTGTTCAGAATAATATATTTTATTTTCCTGGCCTTTCTTTCACAATAATTTAACACAACTTATTTTTTGATGACTACTGGGTATTAAGATGACATATTTTCAAAATTAGCTATTAGAAGCTCTCTTTCCAAAATAATAAGAAGAGTAAGTAGCTACAAGTCCATTACAAATTGTACAGTTAGAACTGTTCCCCATCCCATGTTTACTATCCACAACAACTTAGCACTATTTGCCAATTTTTCCAGACCACTTATGAGTATGCTGAATAAAAAGGCCCCACTATTGTGGTCCTCTTTCCTGCTGTATCAAACATCCTTTCATTCATTCCTCCCTCCATTCTTTCATTTCCAGGTTTTATCAATTAAATTTAGGTTTCTGGTAGGTGATTCACCCCAAAGATGAACAGTGGTAAGTAATTCATGCCAAAGATGCTCTTCAGATGCTCTCTCCAGAAGTAATACTTAGTCAATTTCCTTCTAGGGAAAAGAGAGTTTGTGTCATAAAAAACTACGCAAATCAGAAATAAAGAAACTACGGTCTCTAAATTCCCATAGATTTGCTGAAACAAACTCATTTCTCATACAAAAGACTAGTCATATGAGAAACAAACCCATAATTTAACTTTCTATGTAAAAACCATTTGAATCTTTAAAAAAAAGGATGAAGTATTTCATTTGTACCCAAAATTAATAATTGCGTAGAAATGGTAATTGCCTTTTGAAGTCTAGCCCACACATACATATAAAAAAAATCGCATTCTCTGCTTAGTTTTCTCACAAAGGCAGTGCTCTAATTCTGTTCCTTTTTCCTACCAGCACTAGAAAGATCTGAAAACTATCAGCTTTTGTGTTACCAATGGAATTCCCAACAAAAAGGTGAACTAATAATTTCAATTATTGTTGAAGCAGTGAAAATGAAACTTGATTTTGAGTTTGAATAAGTGATTGTAGAAACTGCTCTTACTTACAAGACATTACTTAATCCAGAAAGATAACTATTTATTTTAATTCCTTTCACAAAAAAGTTCTTCAAACACAGGGGAGGTCAACAAAATATTCCAAAGAATCAAAATTGAATTTTCCTCTTAAGCAGGTCGTTTTCTATAAAAATCACTGTTATCATGAACAGCATAATCTTACATTACAAATTCAATTTGCTTCATCTAAGGCTTGTACTGATGGTAGTGTTGATGATGGACATCAAGGTGAGAAAGGATCAAAAGAACCGGTTTAGGTTTCAACTGCTTCACTGTGATTTCTACCAAGGAGAGAAACTGAAAGCTGTTGCTAAGGGGAAAAATGTCTGGTGCTAGCCACATCAACCTTAAAACTTGCATGGCCTTCCAAATCCAGAATTCTTCATACAGTACTGGAAGACACCACCATCAGAGGAAAATTGCCTGCTAAGTGTTCTCTTCTACCAACTGAATAATAAAACATCTATTTTCTTCTCATGACAAAGCAGGTGATGAAAAGTTTAGAAAATAAATCACAAGATGCTTTTGATTCTTGGCTGGCCACTCCTCAAAGCAGTTTAAAAAAATGTGTTTCTATTCTTCCAAATATGATGGAAAACATTCAATTACAATTCTTTACACATGCAAGAGACAAAGAACTAAGTGATTTTGAAAATAAAAAGTATGTATTTCCCCGCCTAAAAACAACAACAAAAAATCAAATGTGAAACAAAAATCAGTGCTATCAGATAAGGCTGGGGGAAAAGGAAGTAAGTCTGCAGTTTGTTGGACACTTTGAAACCACATAAAATCAGTACTAGCACAAAACAAAGCTGTCCTATCCTCCCTGCTTTGTTTTTTCCTGCCCCTCTGAGTATTGGCACTGTGCTCATGTAACCAAAATGTGAAATGGACTGGGAAAATTAACTCCCCTCCTACCCCAGAAGGGATTATTTTTCTGCCAGTTTTTCTACCAATCTAGTTTACCATACAGCCTAAGAAATATCTGCAACAGAAAATGCGACAGTGCAAGAAACAGCAAAGGCTGAATGGACAGCTGATTTCAATAGCTTACACCGTTTTAAGCTGTTCAGCCGCCTATGTCAAGACTTGGACATCTGTTCGTATAACCAAAAAACCCAACAAGGAGTCAATTTACAGTGACATCATCTAACGTTTTCAAAATATATAGTCTACATCTCCTAAGTGGGATAATCAGCTAATGTGAAGTACACTTCAGAAAAGACTTGACTGTATTCACTAAGTATCCCGCTCAGAATTTTAACATAAAATTTGTTTATTCTAATGACAACAGACTTATTAAGTTGTATTGTAAAGTCAGTATACTTCAACCTTCACTATTATCAGCATCACTAAGTTAGAATCGTAACATATTTGCTTTTTTTCAGACCTAGTGAAAGTGGCAATTATCAATCTAAATTTATTTTAGTGCCCAACCCATTAATTATTTTTCTTCCTTGCTTCAGCTACACTAATACTGAAACAACATACCTGAACTCTGAATTTCCAGGTTGTCCCAACAGGAACACCAGGTATAGGTCCATAATGATTCGAAGGAACAATAGTGCATTCCTTAGTGCGACCAACACAGGCCATGCCCTAAAAATACATCAGACAAAATGAATTAGTATTATAATATTGAAGACTGTTTGCAAATTCAATGCAGATATTACAAAATCTGATTACTATAACATACACATTCTTCAAAATATGTTAATTGTTAAAAGAAATGTTAATTAAGTAATATGTGTTATGGGTTTGGGGGAGGGATCAGGGGGTGGGGGTGTTTTTTTTGTTTTTACCTCTAGTCACTTTAATAATTCTTCCACTGCTTTAACTGCCAGTAGATAGTGGGCAGGATTGAACATTGTCTTATTGTCTGTGCAACCCAGTACTGAATTTTGTAGAGTGCATATATATGTAGAATTATAGATGTAGCACATACATGAACAATCAGAGTAACAGCTATTTCTAAAGCACACTCTACCTTGCCCCAGTCTCTCTGGCTTTCAGTACTGGCAGATGGCATCTTTGCTTTCTTTTTACTCTGTTTGAGCTTTTCTCCAGCCTTTACAACTTCATTAGAATCATTTTTGCAGGAAGGACAATACCTAAAAAAAGGTTTTAGTAAATTCTCAATTACTTCATAATAATGGCAATACATTTCTTGTAGCCAAAATAGTGTCAATTTGTTTATCTTGACTAAATATTTCAAGCTAGCAAACATATACCAGTCTTAAGCAGCTGAAGGCTATAGCTTAAAAAATGAACCCAACATGAACAAATACTGTCAACTTTTTAAAAAGGGCATTTCAGTATCTTTGAAGGTAGAGTGCTAGAGGCAAAACATTTAACTATTCTTTCTCACATGATACGTGAGAAGTCCCCGTGACTCCTGTATTCTCTCTTCCTTCTGTCCTCTTTCATTTAGATCACGTAAAGAAGATAGTCAAGATTACAGTACACTGCTAACAAGTACTCATGGTTTGTTTCTACATGCTGCCCACTCTACCCTTATTTTTTGCTTCTAGTGCAATAATTTTTACTGCAGAGAGCTGAATCTCAAACAAAGCCAAGGTATCATGTAATGTGTGTAGACACAAGCACACATATACATACATGTGCATGCACGCACACACTCACTCACTCCACAACGCTGAAGCCACTTGGAATATAGCACTGAGACTCATTCCAGCTATCACAAAGCCATCCTGGTAGGGAAGTAGGTGATACTAGGATGCAGTGACTACAGCAGAGAGAGAAAGGGAGTACACTGGTCATTTTGCTGCTTCTAATAACATTTTTCTCCCACTCCAGGAATGCCAATACAAAGGCAATTATCCATGTTTCTGGCGCCCATGGATTGGGTTTGGCCCATATGCCACTAGTGGAGGAAGCCTGATCTATACTAACATTGATAACCTAGTTTACATATTACCACTAGTAGTATAGCTACTGTTCTGGATTTATTAATTAACTTTTGTATGTGGATATGAATATGGATATGTATGTGGATAAGAATTAATTATTAATGTCCACAGAAACAGATTTCACTATGTCAATAAAAGTGTTGAACTATTAAGATGATGAAGCTATGCAGATAAAAAGAAATTAAAAATACAAGATGCCGAAATTGTCTAACACTAAGACTTTGAATGATATTACAGTTGTTTAAAAAAAAGTATGCAATGACCAATTAAAAGGAGGAACATGACATAATGCAAATTCACAATGTGAATTAACTATGGCATTCCCTGCTCCTTGATAGGGCAAACATTTACCTTAATATTTTTTAAATTGAGTTTCGTATGGAACATTAAATACCGTTTCACATACAGAGTGGCTTAATCTCCAGAAGAGAAACTTACTCCTTCTTGAAATGCAGGCTTAGCCCCTGCAGAGTTTGCCAGATTTTATACTATAAAAATACTAAATGGAATTTTTTCCACTTCTAAAACAAACAAAACCTGCCAAAAGTTAAGGATCAGACAGCCATGGCTCCTTGCTAGTATGCAGGAAGAAGGGAGAACACAGACCTCCTCTTTGGTAGGAGACACTGCTTTGCCCACTGCAAGTGCACTCCTGCGTATGACCAAGCTTTAAGACTGCACAGGGCTGGCATCACTAAGTATCCCAAAATTGACTGTCACAAGCCAGCTCCATAATGGTACCTTTCCCACCCAGTGACTTCATCCACAGATGCAGCTATCTACTTATATGAATATATCTTAAGACTCATATCATTACACAGCAAACAAAAGCAAGTTTAAAAGCTTGACAGCCATTTTTCAAGACATTTTAATTGTATGGATTGAACTTCTACTACTTGTGGAAATTCATAATTTTTTGGCCAGAAATGTAAGCAGAAGGGTCTAAAAGTGCATTTAACATATGACCTGAAGGACTGCAAAGACCATGTTTGTCAGTCAACACAGCACTGGATCTTCTGTCTGGAGGACAACAGTCCTGGGGACCTATGCAGTGCAGTTATAGTGATACTAACGGAATAGGGTAGGGAGATCAGAGCACTAACGGCTACACTTTGAAAAAAATTCTATTTTTCAAACTTTCTCTGTAGCCCTCTGAAACAGAAGTAGGATAACTCATTAAAGTGTTTCATAAGAAGCTTTTGAAAAAGAATGGGTGCCAGTGAAGACTAGAACACTAATACCTAACCTGAAAAATCATGTGAAGCACCCATCAGGCCAAGATAATCTTAGCATACTAGCTAAACCAAAGACATACTGATGGCTGGTGAGATTTCAGTCTCAATATCCTGATATGCCTATCAAACCTTCTGTGTATTTGAGGGTGTAGAAGAAAGTAGAGAGAATAAATTCTTTTCAGGGTAGAATGAAGGATTTGGGGGGTTTGTGGTAGGGGGTCACTGACTTGAAGCATATATATTTTCTTTATCAGAAAACTTCCTGTGACTAGTACTGGAAAATAGATGGATTTTACTGTTGCTGGACTACGGGATGAGAGCTGGTTCTGAGAGTAAGGGGCAACCGAAGAATGGATGAACAGAAGTGTACTTCCAGACAGATGGTCTCACTGAATATTCTGAATGAAGAAAGTCAAAGAGGAACTTCTCAGCTGCTATATCCAAAAGTCAGATGCAATCAGGTAAGAATACTGCTTATGGATTGCAGTCAGCAATAAACCACTTATGCAATCAGGTAAGAATACTGCTTATGGATTGCAGTCAGCAATAAACCACTTATGTGTTGAGAATGGTTTCCAACATGTAACATCAACTCATTTATGTTGACAGTAGTTGGAAGCAAGATGTCATGCACAGAAGACCAGTATGCCTTGACAGTAGAAAACTTAGGGATAGTTCAGACTAACACTGCTGAATAAACACTGTAATAATTTTGCATATGCAAGAAGTGGAAGGTGCATAGACAATATTCAAATAAATGCTATTTTTAGTTCTAATGATCCATACATATCTCTGCTAGGTACTGAAAATATTTTTAGACACTGTTTCAAGCCATCAGTTCCTCCAAAAACAGTGAATACAACTCCTCCCAGTGCAGAAATTTCATTGGAAAAAGATGAACTTCCAACAACAGTATCCCTGTGGCCAAATGTACACACTGAGAAACACCTATCAATGTTAATGGTCTCAGTTGCTAAATCACACATTGGCATCAACTCAGAAGGAGTTCAGAAAAAATGCAATGCCCCAGAAAACATGCAGACCATTAGGCACTGACCAATAAACAAACCTACTATGGCATCCACTATGGTATAGGCGATTGAGTTATTTATTTCCAGAGAATGTTAAAACTTCCAAAGCTCTTACACAGATTTTCACATAAAATTTAATCACAAGGCCCAAAGATTCCATAAAATACATCCATAGACATCTTAGACATTTATTGATGTCTACGTAATGGAAAACTTTATTAGAATAAAGTTCTATTTATTACTCATTTATAAAAAATAAGCATCTCATCTAAGTCACAGGCAGGTGATAAATATGAACAGTGTAAATTTTAGATAGCTAATAAAGACAAAAATGGATACAGAGCCCCAGATAACTTAATGGGCTGCTAATGGGTCCATGCAGATTCACTTCAAAATACAATTATCTTGATTTAACAACGCCAGTTAGCTTGGTTTTCCTGCTGGAAGAACCAGTGACAGTAGAAATGAAGAGTAGCAAGGTGGTGGTCCTCCCACAGCAGCAGAAATGAATGGAGTAGAGGCAATGAAAAGATACAGGAAGAGCACAGGGGCAGCTAAAGGGACAGAGGATGAAGGGAAAGAGAAAGGTAAACATAAGAGAATTGTTCAAGCAGTGAAGCTTGAACAAAATTAAAAGGCTAGGGAACAATCACTGTTGATAAACACAATCAGATCAGATAATGTCACAGAAGATCATAATGATCTCAATGAATAAAATAAACATACCAGTTTTGAAACTCCATAATGGTCATTAAAGCTTACTACTAATCCTCTGTGAATGATTTGAAAGAATTACCTTGACAGAAAACATAAGGTTTATATTAAGTAGATGGATGAAAAACAGCAGAATTGAAAAAATTCTTCAATATTGTCCCTCACTAGATGCAGATAACAAAAAGGTACCATATATAAATGGCAATACAGGTAAGTAAATCATCCTCATATATTTACCAGTCTTCATCTTCTGGTATCTTGCTTAAGGGAGGGTTCAGGCAGTATATATGATAAGCCATATTACATTCATCACACAGGAGTTGCATGTGAGCATCCTGTTTTCCACCACACAAATAACATGAACAAAACCGGCACTCCTTATCTGGATCAGCCCTACAGTGCTTGCATTCAGGGCCACTTTTTCCTGTCAAAAACAAAGAAAAAGTCAAATGCCATGTATCTCAGAAAAGTACATTACTGTATCTACAGGAAAAAATTATTTCTGCACGTGAACACTGCCCTCCTGAAAATGCTTTTTTCTTACAATGAGGTATTTGATTACCTAGGCTAATGGGACGACTTCTGCTGTATAAACAGGCAGTAAAGAAAATGATTAATTAGCAGCTTCTCTTATTTTCTCCTCTCCCATTCCCTACACGCCACCTGCACACTCTCCCTACATATGGAATCTTGCGCAATCTCTAGGTAGAGTCTTCTTAAATACAGCCATGAAGAAATTCTGATTAGGTAAGTGGTAACAGTCAAATGAAGATGAAACTACAATTTTGAAAGCTCTCTTCCCCTCAAATTAAATTTACAGTTGGACAGAAGAATTAATAGACCAAGAGCACAGACAATGCCAAATCACCAATTGTTTCACAGCAGCAGTTTAGTTTACACACAAAGAAAGACTATCTTTCTGTTTCAGCTCATTTGGAAATTTGGACCCATGAAACCCACTATGAAACAAAACCATTGGCATTGGTTCCTCAATCAGGGAAAAAATGCTATTATACAAGAGAAAAAAATCATGTAGTAGCCTAAACTAGATGTGAAAGAGGAGAGGAAAGAAACACTGAATAATTGTAGCAGAATTAACACTTACAGGAGAAATGTTTGAAACAAGTAGAAGGTCCAGAGAAATGAGAAGACTTCAGAAGCGAACTTGACCACAGCCCAAAGACTTAATAGACGAAAAATTTCTTTTATATGTATTTTGCAAAAGTCATCTAGAAATGCCATGGAAGTGAATTTAAGCTTAAACTACTCTAATATAATAACTAATAGAGTACTTCCCAACTTCTCTGGAAACAGTATTTTATCTGAAAGACATAACTGGTTTTGAATCAGAATACAAGGATGACTAGAAAGATTATTTGAGAGTTCAGAGTTGGAAGTAGGAAGCTTAAGAATCTAGACACCTTGAGATAATAGAGAGAACATTTTTCCTGAAGTTTAGAATGGGCCAGACTATGTTCTTTCAAGTACCATTCTGGAAGAAAATGACCACAGGTTACAGGAGTTGAGAAACTGAAACAGCTGGAATACCAACACTTGGGATAAACTTTGTGGTGAGTCCATAGGCAACCTATCTGAGGAACTTCTGAACTGTTTGATAATGTCTACTCAAAAGGGCAATTGCCCTAGGAAGACAATGAGATAAGGACAGACAAACTTATCTTTGTCATAATCTTTGCCAAAAAAATATAAAAGTCATTAGTCATGCAAAAAATAACACTTTTATTCTCTGGGACAAAATCTTACTGAATATGTCCACAATGTCACAAGGAAGTTCATTAATAAGGAATTTTAAGAACAGCCCCACTACAAAAATGAAAAAACACGCCCCCACCCCAAAACTCTCAACAGCCCTTCAGAGGCAGCACAAACATCTTCCACAGGAACTAACTAAGCAGACAGAATATTAGGCCAAAAAAAGAAGGGCACAAGCAATGAATCATAGTATTTAAGAAAGCATTGCCTGTTCCCATTAAAGATTTAACCCCTAGGAAAATACAGGGGGATGAGGAGGGGAGGCACGGGGGGGAGGGGGCTTTCATACCAAAGGACTGCTGCCTTTCTGGTACATTTTTAGGGGAGATTAGAATTTGCCAAACCCCAAACATGTCATCCTGAGTGTGCTCACCAGGCATGTGCAGGACATTCAGGGGATCAGGCCCAGCCAGCCTGGGTTTATGAAAAGCAAGTCCTGACTGACCAACCTGATTTCCTTCTATGACCTAGTGGATGAAGGTAAGGCTGCCAGTGTTGTCTACCTGGACTTCAGCAAGGCCTTTGACACTGTCTCCCACAGCATTCTCCTAAAGAAGCTGGTGGCCCATAGCTTAGACAGGTGTACTCTTTGCTGGGTAGAAAACTGGCTGGCTGGCCAAGCCCAGAGAGTTGTGGTCAATGGAGTTGAATCCAGTTGGTGGCTGGTAACAAGCAGTGTCCCCGAGGGCTCAGTTTTGGGGCCAGTTCTGTTTAATATCTTTATCAATGACCTGCACAAGGGGATTGAGTGCACCCTCGGTAAGTTTGCAGATGACACCAAATGGGGTGGGAGTGTTGATCTGCTCAAGGGGAGGAGGGTTCTAGAGAGGGACCTGGACAGGCTGGATCAATGGGCCGAGGCCAACTGTATGAGGTTCAACAAGGCCAAGTGCTGGGTCCTGCACTTGGGTCACAACAACTCCATGCAATGCTACAGGCTTGGGGAAGAGTGGCTGGAAAGCTGCCCAGTGGAAAAGGACCTGGGGATGTTGGTTGACAGCCGGCTGAATATGAGCCCACAGTGTGCCCATGTGGCCAAGAAGGCCAATGGCATCCTGGCTTGTATCAGGAATAGTGTGGCCAGCAGGAGTAGGGAATGATTGTGCCCCTGTACTCAGCACTGCTGAGGCCCCACCTCAAATACTGTGTTCAGTTTTGGGCCCCTCCCTACAAGGCAGACATTGTGTTGCTGGAACATGTCCAGAGGAGAGCCACAAAGCTGGTGAGAGGTCTGGAGAACGAGTCTTATGAGAAGCAGCCAAAGAAACTGGAGAAGAGGAGGCTGAGGGGAGACCTTACCACTCTCTACAACTACCTGAAAGGAGACTGTAGCGAGGTGGGTGTTGGCCTCTCAGGTAACGGGCAATAGGACAAGGGGCAATGGCCTCAAGTTGTGCCAGGGCAGCTTTAGGTCAGACATTAGGAAATTTTTTTTCCCCAAAAGAGTTGTTAAGCATTGGAAGGGGCTGCCCAGGGAAGTGGTGGAGTCCCCATCCCTGAAGGTATTTAAAAGCCAGGCAGACGAGGTGCTTATTAGGGACATGGTTTAGTGGTGGGATGGCAGGGTTAGGTTAATGGTTGGACTTGATTATCTTAAAGGTCTTTTCCAACCTAAACGATTCTGTGATTCTACGGAGAACTACCCCAGGTTTCTCTGACTAGCATAAGAAAAGCACAAGCTTCCTCTTCTCTCAGGCTTATTTTTTAATTTTCTTCACCATGACTCATTGTCTAAGTTGCTGCCTTTGGAAGTTGTGTACCTTATCAGTTCACTTCAAGTTAGTTTTCTTGGATAACTTAAGCAATCAAAGTAAATATTTATTTTAGGAGTTGATTCTGGAATAGAAAGATGAGGTAGATCCCTGATATATCTAGAGGAGTTCTGGATACTTTTATATTTTTCCTAAGTGTACTGAGAAGGAAAGGAATGACTAAGGGTTTGCAGAAATCCCACCCCTTCCTGCTGTGGAAAAATTTGCCCTGTCAACTGAATAGACTGTACAGAAAATTTGACCCACGGGAATAAGGTATCAGTGTAAAATCTCTGTGGAGAGAAAGTCCAGACTGAAAGTTGCATGAGAAAGAGTGATTGGAATGCCAAGTGTTATTCTATACCTACAGTCTTTCTGAAGGACCTTGAAGAATACTTTTGTCTTTAAACGTGGAA
>JAKFQP010000061.1:453356-573432 GCA_023375905.1 Nycticorax nycticorax | reverse complement strand
AATAAGGCTAAATTGGTAGATCAATTAAGTTTTTTTGGGTTATGTTTTTAAAGATCATATTTCTATGTTATGTTTATTTATGAAGGTTTGTAAAAACTATCCTGAAACAAATAAAAATGGGAACAGGAACAGAATGAAACAAAACACAGAGAGGTGCAAATCTTTACACAGACGGCAATATGTGAGCAGTTGAAGCAAAGAGGTTACAAATAAGGAAACAGCTATGAAAATAGGAGGGAAAGAGCTTTAAGGGAAAACAGAGAGCTTGAGTTTGAAACTATAAAGGTGGTAATCAGTGTAGGAAGTACAGAATAGTGAGGCTGTACCTTGAATACTGTGTTAAGTTTTGGACCCCCCACTACAAGAAAGACATTGAGGTCTGTAGACCTCAATTGCCATTGTAGACAATTTTGTATAGTCAGCAATGTAGTAATAATTCATTTCCATAAGACACACGTAATTTTAAAAATTAATTCAATACACAGCAGCTGCATAGAAGAACTAAATGATCTGCAGTAATTTTATATGCCTTTTAAAAAGTTTCATAAACAATTAGATTTGCAAAATAAGTAATTATGTAAATGCAAAGCAGTATCTGTAGATTGTTAAATTTCTCCTACTACAATTTTTTTAAATAAAAACATGGTTTAACATATTGCAAAAACCCTTTAATGTGACCAAGAAAAAATAAACAGAATGGATGGTTAATTTTTTTTGAGTCATCTGAAGAAAGTAAATCACAAATAACAAAAAAGTAGTTATGATAAGTTAATTTACAGAAATTCACATTTTTACTTTTAAGCACACAACAGCAAATGGTATTTGCTCCTCTGAAAAACAGTGATTTTTTTAACTGATGGCAAATGAACAGTAAGCAGACTAGTTCTTGTGCACTGAGAGCTACATACAAAGGTTCTGAAAAATTGCCTTGGAGTCAGGAGTCTAATATGTAATAATATCTAAATACTGATTAGTAGAGCTGCAGTCCAATCTCTCAGTGTTGCTATCACAAACACTTCTCACTCCTAACTTTAATAAATTTTTAAATTTAGGATAAAATGTCACACTACTTTTTAGATAAGCTGCCACTAACTCCTCCCTGTGGTTGCGAGGAGGATGAGGAGGTATGCTATAGTTAATTTTTTATAAAGTTATGCTGGGCCAAATAATAATCCAAACATTAATTATCCCCTTTTTTCATGGTACAAGCAGCTTTGGGACAAAGTTCCTTACCTTTTTTTTTTTTTAATTCTGACATAATTATAGGGTTAAAGCGCGTCATTACAGACTGGTTCTATCTTTGGCATTTATTAATTTATTAAAAGTTTAAATGACATGTCAATTGCAATAGCAGTTTTGGCAACCTGAACACATGTCTAGGAACTTAACTGAGGCTACAAATTCATTCTGCACATTTAATTTAGAATATTATCAGCTGTTTCAGATGTTATCAGTTTCTATGTCGAGTGTAGAGCCACCTTACAGTAAATAAACTTTTAGAACAGAAATCTAAAAAGTATTCTGTGTTATCGCTCTCCTGAACACACAGAAGAATTATTACCTCTGCATGCTGATCCTTCTAATTTTTTAAAGAAACATAATCCCATTTGTACTTCTATTCAAATAATAAAAAAAAGCATACTTTTGAAATCTCCATCCCCAAATGTCAATGGATAGGCTCCTGGTTTTTCAATCTTGTACATTTCCTCTATAAAAAGGATTTTACAATCATTTATTGTGTCTTCTGGGCCCCTGAAAAACAAAAAGAATAAAAAGTACATTCAACTTAGTTCCTCAGACCTAGACTCTGTACTTTATGAATCCTAAGCAATGAGATAAAGCTAACTAGCATCTTTTTTTTCATCACTGGTAAGACTCTTTATTTCAATTCACACACAAAATTCAGTCTAGTACTGTAACTTCTAAGAAAACCAAAACACAAAACTCGCATAAAGAAAAGACTACTCCATTACCCTCAGACTACCTGGCAGTTGAGGATGTCCTTACTGACAGCCACCCATAACAGAAGTAATTCTACTTCTAAATATTTTTTTTGGCAAACACAGCAGACCAGACAAAATAATATCCTTTTGAATACAGCATATCAAACATTATTATAAAAGTACAGTGTCAGAAATGAACCAGAAACATGACTTATAAGACACAATGATATATGCTACTTCAAACCCACAGAGTAAGAAAAGCAATAGAAAGTTTCAAAAGCCCTTCTATGACTTCTAAATGTTTTGGAAACCTAAGACCCAATCCTGCAAAGACATGTACAATACTGAATTATGTACTGTAAGTAGTCCTGTTAATGTCAGGTTTCACTGCAAAATCTGTTCACCATGGCTCAATGATGAGTAACAAACACTCCATGACTCCACAACACTAATGCTGAAAGAATTCTAGAGAGGCATTAGGAAATATTAAACAAAGTTTTCCACCTCCTCTTATTATAATCTCTTTGTATTTACTAGAATTCTAATTCAAATGTAAATGTATCTAGGAAGAGAAGGCCATAAAACCACCATCAGTTTTAAAACACTGCCTTTTCTTCCCTTCTCAGGACAATATTGTGCCTTCTTCAACTGCCTGTTCTCCTACCATTTTCAATTTACCACCTAATCTAGAACTAAGTAGAAATTTTCAGTATAACCCATATTGGAAGTATTAATTACTGAACACAGTCTCACTGATTTCATTGAATCACATGTGTCGTTACCGATTTCAGAATTGAGCAGTTTGACACAAGATAAAGGGATTTACTAGGTGGAGAGCTTTATTTCTTGCAGGGTGAGACCCAACCATTAAAAAAAAGAAATCTGAAGACTATTTGCATTTGTTGAACTTCTTTCCTCTTCAAAAGTTAATCTAATTCCGTTGTACTACTGCAGTCCCTGTTTTTGTTCTAGAGAAACACTTCAAAACTGAAACTACACAAGCAACTAAACGACTAGAGATCACAAATACCATAGCTTGAACTATTAAGATTATAGAGTTTAACATTTTACCAAGACTGTGATGTTTGTAGTTAAAATGTCCAGTGAAACATCCTGCAACACAAGAAATAAATTAGGTTTTTTTCTTCTTTCTTACACAGACATCAGATGTGCTGGACATAATAGAGAAGTAGTAGCACACAGTCAGCATAATTCCAAGCCAAGGAAGAGTGAAGACTATACGCTTTTTAAAGGCTTTATTATGAATGAAAAAAACAAACTATTGTACTGGTTACTGTTCAGTATTTGAAGGAGGTTGTGCAAGATTCAGCTAAGCAAAGCTGAAGTGCACTGCACCATTACAAGTGTCTCTTCAGAAGCAGGGGAATAATGAAAATTAATAACTGTAAAGATAATGATTAAATATTGCCACACTGGAGACTATTTTCCAGGTGAAGACCACCAGTAAGTTAAAATGCTATGTTTCTTTCAAATTATTTAGAGTATAGAAAGGCCTGAAAATATGTCTGAATTGGGTGAACAAGTCTTCTAAGCCCTATTTCTAGGATATCTGTAAGAAACAATCACAGAGGTGACTTGAAAATCCTTTTGAAGAAAGTCAGCTAGGTGACATATCCCTGTAAAAAGGTGTAGGCTGCAAAACTAAATCAAACTATAGACAGGTAGGGAAACAAGATATGAGGTCCATATTAACTACGGATAGCCGCAATAATAGAACACCTCCAGAAATACCAGGCTTCAGTCTGGAACCTGTTGCTCCTCACTCTCTTTTTCTGCGTCCACCACTTCCCTTGTGCTGACTCCAGTTCTTAGACTCTGCCACATGCTGACTTAACTAAAGCAGAAAAAAAAATAAGCCAGGGAAAAAAACCACAGGCAACAAAACACCTTTTGGTGGCCCTGAGCACTGCAGTGTTTAGGGTCTCCATGGAACTGGAGTTGAGAGGACTCTGACAGTGTCTTGATACACTATAATTGTCGTTTAAGTGTACCAACAGCTGTTTACTTAGGCATCTGTATTTATTTTGACCTTTTTTCTTCCTTGAAGTTTTTGAGGGAAAACATTCCCCATTGTTGGTCATATGCATAAATAGCAAACGCTAGCAAATTTTGAACAGAATATACAAATGCTACATCAATGCAAATACATCCATCGGATAGAAAATAGTTTCTTTTCCTGACTGGGAAAATCATGTATTTAAGATAATCTTCATTCGCACACTAGGGGGCAATACATAAAAGCAGTTCTGGTCATTGTGGGTAATGGTCCAATGCATGGTCCAACCACCCCCACTAGAATGCTGGATGCCAGCTTCTGTTACAACAAGGTATGCCTCTGGCAACATAAGGTTATGGAACTTCAAGTCTGTGAATGGCTACAGCACTTAAATTCCTCCAGCTGTTACCAAATCTGCAGCTCTACTTAAAGCACAATTTCCAGGTTTGGTTGAAAGTGAAGTATATAACTGGAAGATTGTCCCTAAAACAGATAGAAAAGCACTCCCAAGAACGATTACCCCTCTAAAAGGACTGTGGGCGCCAGTACAGGGACTGTGGGTCCCTCTAAAAGGAAGGCGAGCATGGAAGCTTCTCTCTTCTGCAGTAGCATGTAAAACCACTTTGAGTGATATACAACGCATACCCATTAATTCTCAGTCATAAGAGCACTATATATTCAAATATAGAGAGGACAAATTATAAACATAACCTATGGCAGGAAAACCTTACGAGCAATTACAGACTGAGCTTCTCAAAGGATCAAGGTTATTTTTATGCTTATTTTCTCTACCTTGGAGAGTCTTTTCTTAACTGCCCTATACTTCTTGTTAGTGCTAGATTATTCAACGGTAAAACCAAACCAAAAAAAATCTCCTGACACTCTCTAATGCTATAAATCTAGTTATGCTAGAACCTTCCTTAGCTATACTGCTGCTTGCCTGTCTATCCAGCTTGATCCCCCTAGGACTTATTTCTAACATAACTCAAAAGAAGTGAATCTATTTTAAAACCAAAACATAGAATTATGCCTTCTTTCACCTAAGTAACATGAAAATTTCTATTCATATAAAAATACATGTATTGGTTTGTATATCTGAATGCTTACAAAGCAAAAGAAAAAATAAACAAGCACACCTTCAACTTTAAGGAGATCTGTATGGAAAAGACAAAATATTCATAGAAGTTGAATAATATGTTGGATATTAGTAAGCATACAACTACATGGGCATCTACAGAAAGTCTGAAGCATAATTTATTAAGTCGAAATCCTGTAAAGCAACAATAGTGACAGTCTAAATGTAGCAGCTACAAACATGACTTTATCCATATCATGGGATACTGAGATATTCTTAAATTCCAGTACAATTCAGACAAATTTCAGCATATTTGCAGACTGTATTTTTCCCCATTTTTTGTATCTTGCAAATCTTCAATGCGTGTGTAGTCTAAATACACTATCCTTATTATAAGCAAAACTGCATCTAGGAAAAACTTGCAACATTTCCTACCCTCTCTCTACACTGCCTTATTGTTTAGAGCTGTTTTACTTTAATTTACCCCCTTTTTTACTGCATTTTCTCCAGAAATTTAGAAAGTAGTTGCTTAAAAAAAAAAAAAAAAAGCTTTTCATCACATGTAATTCTCTGCATACAGTCTTTAGACAAAAAGGAAGGTGGCAAAACTCCATAAAGCTGGACTCACAAATCTACAGATACTTATGTTCCTGCTATCCATATCTTTGGGAAACAAGACAAACCTGAGCTCAACAGAATATTTATTAGGAGTAAATTGCACTGGTGCCAAGTTAAACTATTAAAATGACTTTTAACTACACTGATTATCACATTTTTTTCTCAAAAGATATCATGAAAAGATTTGTAAGTTGGTTCAATGGTGCTAGTGTTCCAAAAGGCACCACAGCAAAAATTTGGGTGAAGTATGCAGAAACGTGGATTTTTATCATCAACTTTATCACAAAAAAATCAAATATCATCACAACCTCAAAGTGTTGAAGCACAACATACTTTTTTATATAACTAGTTAAATAAAACAACTCCTCTAATTAATACTAGACAACTCTCAAAATAAAAAAAAATAATTCATTTGCATTGAGGCAACAATTGGTAAAAGCATGTTCTTCTCTCATAGCACTGCAATCCTACTGATATAAGCAATACTATTCCCATACCTAGATAGAACTGATAAAATAGAATTCATTTCTGTGTCATGTATTGGTCATGACACACATTCCTTCACTTTTGGGCATCTCCTGTGTTCTTCCTTTGGGATAAGGGCACCCAGAAAGTGGCTTTCAGACTGTTTTTCCTCAAAGAAAACCAGTATTTGAACCAGAGAAAACATTTTATTTTCTGTTATGAGTTACATGAGGAACAAGCAAATACTGTCAAATAACTTTACAAAGCTGTTATGTTCCAACAAATGTCATGGCTGCATATCCAGAACTACCGAGGAAGATTAACTACCATTGTGACAAGTGATAGCTCATAATAAATGGTTAAGCCTTACCAAAGCTAAAAATCTCTGCTCAGCTAGTTGCTCTTAAAAGACTAATTCTTCTGCCACCTTACAGATAGAACAGCTTTACTAATGATCAGGCTACAAATAATTTGTCTTTAAAATTATGGTTATGTAATAAAATTGTGGTTATATTATTCTGGCAAACATACACAAGAAATATCACCTTTCTTCATTTCTTCACCTTACCATACCAAAAATGAGATTTAAAAAAAAAATCTTGAGTTATACATTAGGCATAGTAAATGGGACTGCATTTGTATTTCATGTAAGTACACTAAATCCTTTAAAGAAGTTAAATACCGAAACAGAGCCAGACCCTTCAATACAACAGAATTCCTAACACAGGCTTTCCTTTTAGATAGGTTAGCCATAGCTGGACAGAAACCTTCAACTGAACCTTCTTATATCTGTACTTTTTTCCTCCACACTTTTTTTTTTTTTAAAAAACCTTCAGGTTGCAAAACACTCTACATACATAATCACAGGTGACTAAAAGTATGACAACTGGGCATTATCCTGGGTATTTCAAGGGTCAGTTTCCAAGAAAATAGAAGCTGCTGGATAACAACTACCCCACTGTGAAAACTCTAACAGTTCTTATGGTCTGAGAGATTCAGTTACAATTGCTACATCTCTCTCTGGAATTTTCTGGTTTTATCACTTTACCATAGTGATATTAGAAGAAAAATATTTCAACATGCACTAGGAGTCAAAACACAATGCTGAATAAAATCAGGAAAAAATTTACTACTCAAAAAATACACACAAAGGTTATATTCACACCAAGAATCATAAGGAATAGTGTCTAATGACAATTTATCTTTAGGCCTCCTAAGAGAAAAACTTCACACTAAGTCATGTTTACACAGACAACTAATCCACTTGTCAGCTTCTATGGTTCCTGTCAAAGGGTATTGTCCAGGTTAGCAGAGAAACAGCCACAATCAGAATAAAACCTAACAGAATATAACGTTGGCTACACTCTCAAAATGTATGAATTCAGTTAACAAACAAAATAAAAATCAAAACAGGGCCAAATTCAGTACCACTTTCAGTATATATCTTTTCATATGCATTACTTTGTTAACATCCCATTTATGATCAATCAGTGTCTATTCTGCTTTTGCAAAGCTTTCATCCAGCAACTCTTTATTTTCTCCCACATCATCAAACAACAGTTGGATAACTTCTTCAGAAATATGCAAACAACCTTTTCAATATTACCATTCAAAATGCTTGTTAGAACTTTTACTATCATCCCCTCAGAAGCAGTTGAGCCGATAGCATTCACATCTAATATACGTATTAACAGCGTTTCATTACACTTCATGCTTTCACATTTAACAGCTGCATGAACTTATATCCTGATTTACGTAACAGGAAGGACTGCTTTTTAAAAACATTTTTCTTTGCTTTTGAAACAAGAGAAATTGTGCTCCTGAACTGAGCTCACAAACAATTATCAACTTTTATTACAAAAATATTAAATTACAAATATGTTAAAATCATTAGGCTAGAGAATTAAGTATGTGTTATTGTAACAAATAATCGCTACAGAAATCTAGTCTTGAAAAACAGAACTACCATGACGTTCAATACATTCACTCTAAGTTACTATCAGCCAAAGGAATGTTTTGAAATTAAAGCAAATAAATGTAAAAGCATGCATATTTCAAAAGATGTTAAATGGAAAATATCTCAAGGTGAAATAAAATATTGCAATGAGAAAATTACTACTGGTTGCTTTACATTTAAACACTAACTGTAACATAGGCTAAACTGTAGTTTCAACAAACTGCAAACACACATTGTCTACCACAGAATTAAACAAAGGCAAAACATACCCATAAAACAATTACAACCCTCACCAAACATGACTGGAGATTTGATTTTAAACAGGCTTGTTTTAAAGGTAACTTATAAATCTTCCCACATGAAGATAGCACATTACATTGATAATTTAACCAAATTCTGCTAGATTGCATTGAATTACACAGAGGTTCTTTTATTTTGTGTTATATGCAAGCAGAAAAACAAGACAGTATTTTCAAATTTTTTTCAGAATATTCCACACCCATTTGGCTTATCATGAAAATACAAATGCACAGGTATAAAATGGGACAGTATTAGCTGTGCTTTTAATTCAACTTTATTTTTATTACATAAGCCACTATAATGACAAAGACACAAGACAACTTTCCAAGTATGCAAATATTTTATTACTATATATATTGCTAAGATTAAAAAAAAAAATTTTACAACCCTATTTCTCAGGATATGTTGAAGACATCACTATCAAAATAGTCATCATCTAATATAAATTGTTAAGGTATTTAAAAACAAACCAAAGCAAACAAAATAAAACACACACACCCAACTCCCAAGCCTAGAAATTCACATTGTGGATACACACACACAGGCCAGCCAGAATATTAAGGGTTTTTTAATTTCAGTAGCAGGCATAATGCTTGATGAATTTACAAAACATATTATAGTTCCCGGTGCCAGAGTCTGGAAGCAGAGATTTGGACGCAGGGACTATCCTTTTATCCTTAGCCTGGGATCTGTAAAGGAGATGAACATTAGAAAAAACAAGTGTAAACTCAGTGGCTGGGAAAAGGGGAAAGCAGTGGCCTGCGAGAACAGCAAGTCACATTGTCAGATCCCAATAATCTATTCACCGCAGTAGCTCAGGAGCAAGACTCTGCCCTGTGCCATGAAATCCACTGAGGAGACACGAGAAAAAGGCGGTGAGCCAAGGCCGATCCCACTCCCCCCAGCAGCACCAGCGCTTGAGATGGGCGGGTGGCCGGCAGGAGGACCTGTCCATGGTACTGCAGGACAGCCACCAGAGAGGGCAGGGAGGGCCACGACCTGCGGTTACTCCAACTGCTTCCTCCCTGAACACAGTTAAGTTTGTGGGTGGCACTACCACAATGCTAAACGGGCATCCTCAGTTTCCAAACCCAGGTTTAAACACACAAATGTTAACACCCGCTTGGCCGGATGTCCACAAAGAACCAGGTAAATAGAGCTGGCTGAAGACCCACAAAGATGGAACCTCAAAGGCTTCACATATGAAAAACAAAGCTACTGGAGCTGTGCTTGGCATCACAGGGCATGGTCTAACCTCAGTCCAGTCCCCTATTGTGTTTGTGGACTGAACTGCAAGACTCAGAACAATGCCAAGAGTCTGCTCAAGACATCATTCCAGGGGGTCTGGACAAGTCAATAAGCTTTTTTACACTAGGAAGAGGCAGAGCTACAAAGAAGTGATTCTTACGATAAGAGGTTAAAATCCTCTATCCAGATTTTCCATGAAGTTAAAATTCTGGGAGTCAACGCAGCACACATACTCATCATGAGCTTAGACGCAGTTCCAGGAGACTAGTCTATATACCCTGCTAGATTAAGTGAGAATCTCAACATGAAAACAAAGACATTACAAGAAGCACCTCCCTTTATAACAAAAACTCACAGGCATACTATCAGCATGGAAAAGCCTTCCAGAAAACAAAGAATAGCAAAGGAAAAGTCTTGAAAACACAGAAACATGGTAAATACTCTGTACAATAATAAAAATACTAAGTGAATAAATAAATAAGGTGCTTTAATACCAAACATACAGACACACCCCCCCCCCAAAAAAAGAAAGAAAAAGATCATAAAACAGTAAATACAAAGACACAAAGATGTTTCAAACAGAATGCTTCATCTCAAACCAAAGGCAAATGAGAACTGCTCGCAAACAAGGCCAAAACCACATTTCTAGCCTAGAAAGGTAGTAAGGAATGAATTATCAAGGCTTGAATGTATGACAGCATTACTTTAATGAAAAAACTTGGCATACAGGGATGCTCCTGCTCAGTACAGGATGAATCTCATCTCACCAAGAATTCCTGGAAGTTAGAAAGTATACAGTGACCTGCAGAGAGAACAAGTCCTAATTAATTTGGCATTTAGAGGACAGTTGCTCGTTGTCATTCCTTATACTGCCCAATTCTCTTCAGAAAAATTACATCAAGTATGTGTGCCATGATGTCAAATTCCATTAGTGAATGATATTAAATGATCCATTTAAGTGCCCAGTGGCTATTGCATAACGGCAATACAGCCTTTCTAGGTCTTATGTGTAACTTTGGAATCTGAGATGATTCCATTATTATTCATTTTTATGCAGATATATAAAAATGTTTCATAGAGTTTTGGGTAAAACTGTTGGAGAGATTCCTCAACAAACGAGGAAACCATGGATGGGGTAGACAAGCAAAGGGTCTGGGGTGATCAGGAGAAGGAACATAGCAGTCAACAACAAAAAAAATAAAAGCAGAAGTGCAATCACTTGAAGTGTAGGCATGTAAAGAAAGAAGTGCCAGCAGAAGAGCCTTATGGGGAAAGCTCTCATGCCCTTTCTGGGGAAATCAGCACCCTTCAGTGCCTCCCTGAAACACCTATACACCAATGCATATAGCATGAGAATAAACATGAGGAATTACAGAAGTCTGTGTAATTACTGCAGGTCCATTACCTGACTGGGATCACGGAGACATGGTGGGATAGCTCACATGACTGGAGTGCTGTGACAAATGGATATGGGCTCTCCAGGAAGGACAGGCTGGAAAGGAAGGGGGGAGAGTTGCTCCCTATGTGAGGACAGTTGAGAGCTTTCAGGTCAAGATTAGCAGACAGAACAACATGGGTGATGCTGTAGTAGGTGCCTGCTATACACCTCCTAATCAGGGACAAATTCTTCAGACAATTGGAAGAGATTTCATGTTTACAGGGCCTGGTTCTCACAGGGAACTTGAAGCACCCTGATAGCTGCTGGAAGGACAATAGAAATCTGTTGAGTGCAGTGCTAACAACTTCCTGACACAAGAGATCAAGGAGAGATCTAGGAGAACACTGCTACTTACAAACTAGGAAGAAGTGGTCATGGAACATGAAAGCTGGGGCAGATCAGCTGCAGTGATGATGAGATGATGGAGCTCAGCATCCTGAGAGGAGGGAGCAAGATAAAAAGCAAGACAACCCTGGACTTCAGGACAGGAGACTGTAATCTCTTCAGAGATCTGCTTGGAAAATCTCACGGATACAACCCTGGTGAGAAGAAGGGTCCAGTAGAGCTGGTTGAAATTCAAGGATCACCTCCTCCAAGCTCAAGGAAGGTCTATCACCATGTGCAGGAAATCAAAGGCAGCAGAAAGTCTGCATGGATGAGCAAGAAGTTCCCAGACTAAACTCAGACATAAAAAAGGAGTGTGTAAGAGGTGGAAAAGGGGGCAGCTGACCCAGGGAACATATGGAGTTCCTGTACAATTATGTAGGTTGGGAAAACCAAGGTCTACCTTGATTTGAATCTGGCAAGAGATGTGAAGGGCAACAAAGAAGGATTCTACAACTATAAAAACAGGAAAAGAAAACTAGAGAAAATGTGGGCCCACTGCTAAATACAGCAGGGCCCCTGACAGCAATAAACACAGAAAAGGCCAAGGTACTCAGCACCTTCTTTGCCTCAATGTTTACTGGTAAGACAAGAATCCCAGGCTCCTGAGACCAGAGGGAATGTCTGGAGTAAGGAAGACTTAGCCTCAGTGGAGGAGGGTTATGTTATGGAGCACTAAAACTAGACATACATAAGTCTACAGGGCCAAACAGGTTGTACCCGTGAGCGCTGAGGTAGCTGCCTGACGTCTGGGACAAGGCTACTATTAGTCATCTTTGAAAGGTCATGACAACTGGGACACCTTCAAGAGAACTGGAAGAGAGCAAATGTCACTCATCTTCAAGAAGGATGATCTGCTGGCAGATTGGTCAGCCTCAACTCAATCCCTGGGAAAGTGATAGAGCAAATAATCCTGGAAAGAATTTCCAGATATGAGGACAAGAAGGTGATCAGGAATTGTGAGCATGGACTTACAAAGGGGAAAACATGCTTAACCACCCTGACAGTCTTCTACAATGAGGTGACTTGCTTGAAAGATGACAGGCGAGCATATGTTCACATCCACTCTAGCAAGGCTTTTGATAGTTTCCCATAACATCCTCACATATAAGCTGACAAAGTATGGGTTAGGTAAGTGCACAATAAGGAGGACTGAAAATTGGCTGAATCCACAGGAGTGAGACCAATGGCACAAAGTCCAGTTGGAGGCAAGTCAGTAGCACCCCAGGGGCTGACCCTGGGGCCAGTACTGTTCAATAGCCTCATTAATGACCTGAATGATGAGAAGAAAGTGGAGTCTCAGCCAGTTCACAGATGATACAAACCCAGAAGTAGCTGCCAATATACCAGATGTGCATGCCATCCTTCAGAGTGACCTTAAGAGTGGGACAGAGCAGAATTTCATTATGTTCAATAAACAGAAATGTAAAGTCCTGCACACAGGGAGTAACCCATGCACCAGTACATGCTGAGGACCAACTGGCTGGAGAGCAACTTGGTAGAGAAAGACTTTGAGGAACTCAAACAAAAGCTGACCATAAACCAGCAATGCTCCCTTGTAAGTGAAGGTCAACAGCCTCCTGGACCGCATTAAGAGTAGTAGTATTGCAAGCAGGTAGAGGGAAGGTGAACATTCCTCACTGCTTAGCACTGGTGAGGCCAGGTCTGGGCTCCCCAGGGTAAGACAGACATGGGCTTATGGGATTAGTTCTGGAAAAGGGCCACAAAAGTTAAGGGACAAGAATGTCTTTGATATGGGAGTGTTCAGCCTAGAGAAGAGAAGTTTGTGTGGGGAAGGCTCTTATCCATGTGTATAAACAGGGACCTAGACTCCTCTCACTAGTGCCTACTTCCAGGAAAAGAGGTAACAGGCACAAACAGAAACACATTAAATTCCCTCTGATCACACAAAACACCTTTTTTACAGTGATTGTCCAGAGAGGTTGTTGGGTTTCCACCCATAAAGGTATTCAAAACCCAACTGGACATAGTCCCAGGCAATCTGCTCTAGCTGACCCTGCTTGAGCAATCTCAAAAGCTTCTTTCCATACTCAATGATTCTCTTAAACGTATACATGTATTTCAACACCACTTTTAAAGTTTATTTTCATAATGTTTTTCCTAATATTGTGCTCACCACCATTTACACACACACACAGAGTCTTTGCCTTTTTGCACTTAAGTTTGTTTTCTTCTGTTCTTCTTCTGTTTGGAATTACTTTCCTCAGTGGGAATAAACAGCTTCAAAACACTTCTAAAAATGACCCCCTAGAAAGCAAGTCAAAAGACTCTGTGGTTCCAAGTCCACATGTTTATTAGAGAAAGGGTCGTGTTACAAATACTGAAGATATTGTTTATGTTCTGGGAAAACAAACAAAATCCTCAAGATCCAAATCAACCCATCCTTCCCCTTCAAAAGATACTTTTATGGTAATTATGAAATGGTTATGAAACCCAAAACATTCCAACTTTTAACACTTGGTACTTATGGTTTGAATTTTTTGTTTTGTTAAAGCAATTAATGCTTTAACACATAACAATTAAGTAATTGAAAAGTTAAGCTATTGAATGCAATCCAAAGAACCAATTTCCTCCCCCTCTCTTGGCGCAATTTATGTCCATCATTGCTCGTCTGCCTGCCATGTATCACTGTGCTCCCTGAACCACCTCAGCAGCCCTTTGCTGAATTTGCTGAATTCACTCTAGTTTATGTCTCTCTTGTGCACTGAGGTAGGGGGTGGGTCTGTGGGTCTGTGTAATCTAGTGTTCTTGATGCAGTCCAATTAGTGCTTAGTAAAGGGGAATAAATCACTTTCCTCAGTCTTCCGATTACAATCCTTTTCATACACCCCAAATACTGGTAGCTTTTATTACATACTGCTGGCTCGTGTTCAGATTGATGTTGTCTACCAAGGCCCACAGGTCCTTCTCATCAGAGCTACTCCCCAGCCAGTATTGCTGCAAGGGGCTCTGCCTTCCCAGGTGCAAGAAAACTGCATTTATCCTTGTTGAATTTCATGAGGCTCCTGTCAGCCCATTCCTCCTGCCTATTCAGGTCACTCTGATTGGTAGTACTACCCTTAAGCTTCCATCAATTTGGTTATCTCTGAAAACTTGTTGAGAGCACACTGCATTGCCACTACCACACTGTTGCTTAAGATACTGAACAGTACAGGTCCCAGCACACGCCCCACCCCTGCAGTTCCCTGCTAGTTATCACTTTCCTGGTAGCATACAACTCATTAACCACTATCCTCTGTGCCTGATCATCAATCTTACCTTTCTTTAAACCCATATGGTCACCCATCCATCCAGATCACAACACCCTAATTGGGATAGGACATTATGGGACACAGACAAAAGACCTGCTACAAGTTGAAGTAAACGACATCTGTTGCTCTCCCCTTGGCCAGAGCACTAATCATCTTATCACAGAAGGCAGACAGGCTTGTAAAGCATTATTTGCTCTTGGAAGAAAATCCATCCTAGCTATTCCAAATCATCTTCACTTAGCCAGCACTTCCAAGAGGACTGTCCCATGGTTTTCCCCAGACTGCAATACATCTGCCCATCCTTCTTTGAAGATGGATGTTTTGTCTTCTTCCTCACCCTGATCGGGTGAGATAGCACCACAATGTCCCATCCTCATCCACAAGCTCTCAACCAGACTGTTGTCATCCCACTGAACATCTCCCTACATCCAAACTTCTTCACATCACGGCAGCCCTGCCTTCTTTGCCTTTCTTGAGAAGTTTGTGTCGATCCATCTCACTCCAGTCATGTGACGTGTCCCATCGTGTCTCCACTATACCAACAATGTCATAGTTCTGTGACTATGCAGAACTAATTCCTCCTGCTTGTTTCCTAGACTGTATGTATTTGCATACATGCACTTAAGGTGGGTATCACTCTTCTACTAATCCCAAGATCCCTCTTGTTCTCACCACCGTGTACCCTTTGTTTTCCATGCACATGCCAGTATCTCCCTTAATCATGGGTCACAATGTCCCTTCTCCATCCAAAGCTCTACTCACCAGGTTGGCCAGCCTGTGGGCACAGATGCTCTTGTCCCACTTGAAGATGAAGGACTTTCAGGGACCGATGGGAACCCAGTTATGGGTCCCATGGTATTAAAAGCCAAATGCCTATTGACACAAGCTGTGCTATTAACCAGATTTTGATCCACAGAATTCGGCTGCTCCTTTCCCTTGGGAGGATTTGTCCTCCGAAGTCTCACCTTTTCACCAGCAGGACTGAGAAGCTCTTACATAACCGGGCTGCTTAGCTTGAGAGATAACACCACCTTGTAGTAAGGCAGACTTTGTTTGCAACTCAAATTTTAAAATTTCAATACAAAAGAACAGTACATTCACAGTCTGAAAGATGCAACATGAATTACAAGCACCTAGTCTACTTACCCTCTATCTTGGGAAAGCAAACTGAAACACTCCATCAAATACCAGTCTTCCATTCTGCCAGTTAAAAACAGGCAATGTGCAGGGACACAGGCACAACAGACAAATAAATTGCTTTTTATGCTCTAAGAATTGGGAAGAGGGAAGCATCAAGAGATAAAATATTTCTTCCATGTAAGAGAAATAATTATGGCTAAGCAATCTTAAAACTGTAATCCTTCCACTCCTCTCTGCACAATGGAATCTCCTAAAGATTTGTCCTTTTTAAAGCAGGAAAAGTATGCAGAAAAACAAAGCATATGGAGAAATAGCTGTAATCTGTGTAGAACCTGGGCAACGTAACTATTCAAGGAGTGCTTGTAAAATGGAAATTTTTGTCCCAAGAGAAAGAAGAGGAAACATGAAAAGGGTATCTGTAATAAGTCAGCCAAATACCCTTTAAAATGTACTCTTCCAGTTCTTTCTAAACTTGCTGGGTTTGATTTCATAGGTGCTGAACCAAGGTATTTATCTCATTTATGACCTTGGTGGAGAGGACAATTACCACAGCAAGTGGTTGAAGGATTCACTCTGTTCATGTTCTCTTCATGAACTATTCTCAGTCAGATATAGCTTTCTGTCTCTCACATTTAACCGAAGCAACACATCCTGGGCACCAAACTTTCTCCAGTTGCAGTAGCTGACACTGTGTTACAATACCTTCTGGGCAGTTTTTCCTGCACCCCAGACTTTTTTGTGTAAGTGGAAGAGGCACTGTATGCTACTCAAAAGTCTCTCTAATAATATTCTGTCCTTCAAGTCCATTTTATCTTTTAATTCTTGAGTTTTTCCCCCAAGAATAAAATCACAACTGAAGCAAGATCAAAAACCTAATCTGGAATTTTAAAATAAACAGTTTGAATTCCAGTAAACTTCACTTCTTATGTTCAAATAATCATTCTTGTCACACACAGAGCTCCCAAACATGAGTTCTTTTGTCCAACAGGATAACAGAATGGGACCCAAAAATATTCCTCCTGTTGTTAAGAATCATTCCTGTTAAGAATTGCAAGATTATTACCTAAGGCTGTGTATCACAGAGAGCCATCTCTAGCTGTAGAGACTAGGGAAAAGCAGTTCACAGAAGTGCTTAAGAAGTTCTAGGCATCACCTCTACAGAATCACCATGAAAAAATCTCAGAAGGCTTCTTGGACAATCAGAATCTTGATCTGAAACAGTTGCGTTGATTCAAAAGGAGGCGTCTTCTTCAAAGGAGGTGACCAGCTCCACTGAAGTCGTAAGGAGAAGAGGAAAGAGGAAGACAGATTTACCCTTTCAGAAGTTTTGTTGCCTAGAAGAAATATGCCATTTTTATGTCTGTGCAAGAAAGCTGCAGGCAAGTTCTTCAGCAATTAGAATTCTTATTATTAGGATACCGGCTGATGCAGTATGAAAGCTGTTTAAAAAATGGCTCCAAGTAAGTCTTGTTAACACTCCACAATCAGCAAGACAGTGTCTTCCCAGATCAACCAGCAACAGTCAAAGATGCTACATTAAAACAAATAAACTGGGAAGTTATTTTGGGTAGAAAATTATACCACAAAAGTATACAAGCACCAGTAAGGGATATACCACATAGACAGAAATTCCAGGCCTAAAGAAGAAACACAGTATGAAAACCACACTATTGGGCACCTATAAAGTATGACAACAACAACTGTGACATTCATTATCACAATACTTACTGAGAGGGATAGGAAGTATGGTACTGTTATTTTTCTGTGTCAAAACAAGGTACAACTGCCGGTAACTTTTTTTGGACCAGCTAGAGAGAATCCACAGAAGCACAAGAAATCATACAGAACAATGCACAAGATTTGTTTGACTATTAGTTCACTATTCTGTCATGTGTTTAAATTCTGTACCTTTGCAAAGCTATAAAAACAAATATTATGTATGACTTCAAAAATCAGAAGTTAAACATAAATGGAAAAACTTGTTCAAAAGTAGAAGGAACAGCCAGAAGTAAAATCTGTACAGTTAGCATAAAGACCGTGTGAAAACATCATACTGCCTTCTGAGAACAAAAACATGCCAGACACGAATAAAAACCTAAAGGAAGACAAACATGAATGTACCCTAAAAAAACCAAAAAGCAGATATTGTCTTCAAATGATGAAGATAAGCCCCACATCTGGCAGGTTACATAGAATAGCATAATAAGCTTATTTAAAAATTAGAGAGATTGATCTGAAAACAAAACAATTCTTCCTTTTGGGGAGCAGGAAGCTTTACACAAAAACCTGCAAAACTACGAGATGACAAATATAAACCTGAAAATTTAGGACCCTTTCTATTACTTTCCATTCCCATTGCTTGGTTAAAAGATACCAAATTAATTAAATATTCACTTAGTCAAAGGGGTTTAAAATCTGCAGCATGTCTTGTATAACTCAAAAGGCTTAAACAAAATACAAGTCTTTGTACTGACAGAGTCCTTGCTAAATTCAAACTTTCAAAGGCTGACTGAAGTAAAGTAAGAGCTGATTTTGTCACACAAAGCACCATTTGAACTATTTTGGCTTGATTTGGTGTGGTGACTTTAATCATGTCAGGCAGCTCCAAAGTTAAAATAAATTGTGAACAGTTTGCCTCACAACTACCCACCAGTAGCAGGCATTTGATACATGCCCTTTAAAGTGCAAAGACAACAAGTCGTGTTACTCTGGATTACAAATAACTGGTTTCGTCATGAAACAGAAGATACTCCCAAAAAAGAAAAACAGAGGATGTTAAAAAATAGAGGTACACCTTGCAAATTTAATTAAAATCAGTTCAGAGGTACCACATACAGAGGGACCATTCTGAACTGTAAGCATGCACACACAGTCACGAGACCCCTATGGTCCTAGGCCCATGTATATTCCATGGTCAAAGCACTGCTGTTTCCCTTGTGTTTGTGTCTGAGACAAAGTCCAGTTTGGATAGGTTTTAGACATCCTGCAATTACAAATTTCAGTTGCAACACAAATACAGTACAAATGAGAATTATTAATGTGGTCAATTCTTCTGTAAAATGGTGTCTTTCTCTCCTGTTCAGTCTCACTCTTCTCTTTGATAATATTCTCTAATCCATATCTGTTTCCCTAAAGATGAACTAATGATGACAGACTGTATGGGACATTTCCTTCAGGTTATTACTGAGACATGACTAAAAGTAACAAACACACATGTCAACAGACACAGTAAAAGAGAACTCGTCACATGTTCTACCAGCTCCAAAGCATTACCACAAACAGTACATGTTCTTGTTATGTCCTGTCATTGTGCCAACAGCTTCATGAAATCTTTGTCAAAAAGCAATCAAGATCAATAAATCAAACATTCAACTATTGTGTACAAAACTGCTTTATACAAAGCCTCTTTGACGTAATACCAGAAAGGAAAAAACCTCCAAGCCACTAATATACCTGAAGAAACCCTATGAACTCTGCCTCCCTTTACTGCCCCCTAAGGTTTTTCTTAAGTAGCACACAAATAATTAGTCATTAACATACAATCAATTAATTACTAACATATACTCATAAAGCATTCAAAACAGATTTTGCGTTTATTTAAAACAATTAACTAATGCTAACATTATGGTAAGAATTCATGATAACATATCAATAATAGATTAAATTATAGACTATAGTATTATAGACTAAAATAATACAACGTAATTATAATACTAAACTAATTTAGATTAATATATTTTTATATTGTCTATGTTTATATTAGTATATAAGTAAACACTGAAACACTAAGAGATTGGTTTTTATTTCACAAACCAACATAACTGAAATGTAAAGTGATTCTTGTTGCAGCATGTTCCTTACACAAGTTTATAAAACTAGCAGATATATCTTGTACTTTTACTGCTAGTTGAGAGGAAAGACTTAGGTAGCGCAGGCAATACAGAATTATTCCTTGACAAATTTCAGAAATGGCAGGGCTTAGATAACCTTTCTGCAAATGAGTTGATTACCGTGTACACAATCTATTAATGTGTGAACACAGCCTGAATTCTTAGTCAGGAAGAAAATTCACAAAGATTCCGTTTGAAAAATGGACTTAAATTCACCACCTTAGAACAAGGTATTTGTCAACTGTGCCTTTTTCCTCCCAACTCCTTCCACAGAATAGTAAGTACAAATACTATGGGGAATGCCATGGTACCTCCCACAGTACCCACAGTATTTGAAGTTACCATCTTCAAATCTGAAGCATAACTATCAGCTTATTTAGATTAAAAAGAGACTATCCTATAGAGTTCCAACCAGGATTATTATTATTAGCCACCACATGCTTGCTTTTGCCAATATAAATCATATTTCATTGTCATATTTTAATAAATGGGAAAAACTTAAAGAATACATGCAGCTGAGTTTATTTTTAAATAAAGTTATCAATAGACATTTGAACTTCATGTAAACTGATACCTGGACAGTTCACTTTGTAGAAGGTCATGAAGACCATTTCTGATTCACCAAATGCCATACAAATATTAAATGCATTACCATGAAAGTCTTCATCTTTCTAGACTGGCCTCCAGTTCTTAATCTCTTCTCCTTCCCAAGTTAATAATTTAGACTACCTACTCAATTTCTTCTTGCCTTTGAAGGATTTTTTTTTTTTTGCTTTGCCTATAAAGCAAGTTATATGCCTGCTCTACTTAATATAGGACCACCATAATGGACTGAGATTGTCTAATAGAATTCCTATTATTCCAAAATTAAAAACCATCCACAAAACAGATTTTCACTTCCTTGTACGATTTACCAAGTCATTATCTTTCCTATGTCCCAGTACTAGATATGATTTTTTTTAAAAAAAAAACACAAAATATTGAATTGCACCTCATTTTAAATCTTCTGTGTGTCTCTTCCAAGTAACCATGTCCTACAGTTTAAGTCTTCCTACAGATATAACAATTCTCCCTTCTCATACAGAAAACTACACTAATACCTAAACAGTTGAATTCATTTTAAGAAATATACTCCCAGAACAATGCTAGTACTCATTGAGAAAATGTGGGATATGCCAACATTAAATCAATCGTTTCTTAAGTAAAAAGAAATTTCACTTTAGTTCCTGTTTAATTTTAAAATCGGTTTCAGTCCCAACATCTAAGTACCCATACACCCCTCTCCCCCCTTCTGCAAGGATGGAAGTAGCAGACTGGATCCATTTGCTTTTAGTTCTTTTGCATCAGAAAAGCATAACGTTAAAGGAATGAGGAAAGTTAATGAGAAGGAGGAGGAAGGTTACAGTGAATCCCTGAAGGAGACTGCCAGTAAAGACTGGTCATCTGTTCATCCCTAAGAAGGCAATCCTACAGCTTACTGACAGTAATATCATATGGATTTCTGCAGAAAACACTATTCCTAAAGAACTATGCACAAGTTTCTAAATTAAATAGGAAAACAAAGCAAAGATACTCAGGTGAGTTCAGCAACATGAAAACTTGTAATCCTCACTTCCCACAGTTCCACATTTTACTTATCAGAAGCTGCAATACCCACATCAATATTTTACTCTTTAAAAATTCAATTTAGCCAGTTTAGAGACTTACTCAAATTGTCAGATGACTAATACTCAGTGAGACCTAGGCGTTCCTAATTATCTCAAAAATTACTGAAACAGATTTTTCAGCCTTCAATATAGATGAACATATATATAAAATAACTGTATAAATATATAACATATAAAGGAACATAAATAAAAACACTCTGATCAATTTGAATCACAGATAATACATGAAACCTTATGCTTGCCTCCAGCAATCTCAGGTATGTAGAAATTCTGACTCATAGCTAAGTCTGCACACCATAAAGGCCACTGTAATTCCATGACTCAGACAGCCATGGAATCAAAGTACAACATTAATTTTAATCTAGTGATGACTAGTAGACAAAAAAACCCCAAACATACATACTTTATATGATATGTAAAGATTTTATGAGTTGGTCAAACAAATCTTACCCCAGCAGAATTTTAGCATGAACCTCTTTGTTAGTCCTTGAGATTTCTCTCAAAGAGGTAATTTCTGCATCAAACCAAAATCCTCTTTCTTCTGGAGTCTCAACATTGTAGTTAACCATCACCACATCACCCACTTTTAGTTCACTCCACTTCAGAATGGTTCTTGCTCTGGGCCGAAGATTACTGGTCTCCATTTCTACTATGCCATTCTCTGGGTACCTTGAAAAGTAAAACCAACAACAGTAATGATTATGACTCCTGTAACAGTAAGCCACAGACAACATTTTTTCAAAAGTATGAATTTTTAAATACGCTTTGGGCATATAAGAACATAGTGTAAAAATCTGACCTAATATCCTTTTGAAAAGTTTAGTTTTCATCTAAACACAGACCAGGAATTTGACTAATCTCAGATGAAAGAACAGCCTCCCTGACTGGAATGTAATCAAGCTCAAGGTTTTGGCACACACATGGCCACAGTTTGCTCCCAGTAAAGTCACTATTCCAATTAAAATGACAAAGAGGAAGTAATAAAGATTAAAACTAGGTTCTTCAGCACATCTCTAAATTAGCTTTGCCTTCATGCATTTGTTACATTTCCACTAACTTTAACAACAACATATTTAGGAAAGTTCTTTTTAAAAATCTGACCCTACAACACAGCATATTGAATTCATGTGGTGAATATAGTCCAAGTCCACCTTCCATGCTCCATATTAAAAAAAAAAGTCTAACTACAAAATGTAGTAAGTGAGAAACAGATCTAAGACTCTCAATGAGATCCATGAACTAACAAATTGAAAATGCTTCTCCTTTTAAATTACAAAACCAACAAATCTAGAAAGATAAATGTGGGAATCATTCCTTCTCCTGACAACACACTTCTCTTGGTAAGATGTAGTAAGGAATGCAATATTAGAAGGAAGTAATGGTTTACTAAATCATAATTAATTTTGGTTGATTTATTTTTCACTGAAACTTGGTGACTTTTTTTAAACACAGTATTTTACATATTACCCACAAATTACTAGGGTTTATAAGAGACTGCTTTCTTCATCCTGTGTTGGTGTATGCCACCACAGCACACATACAAAAAATCAAATAGTAATAATTTCTGAAGAGCTCCAATTCCTTTCCAAGTTGAGAAAGACTCATTTAGCAGAATTAAGATAGTGATACTTGACAGCACTACAGCTAAAATCCCAGTGCAAGAAAGCAAGCTTTTAAGATTTGAGATTTTAACTTTCCAGTTTAACACCACAGCCTCCTTAAATCTTCTGTATAAGGCAATTATTCAACAACAGTAGAGTCTGTATAGTTTGCACATGTGCCAGAAAAACAGCACAATATGGACGTTATGAAAACATTGCTTCCAGAGAAAGTTGGCCTGTTACAAGAAATAAAAAGTAAGATGCTAGACTAAAACAGTGAAGTTCCATTCTGATAGTGTGTGTGTAAGCAAATAAAGAATCTTCCGTCACTTAACTAGTACTAGATGAGGTTGACAGTACAAATTTAACAGAGAAAATGGAAGTAAGTCTACTGCCTATAAACAAGTGCTATTAAAAGTATTCATTTTTCTTTAACAAACATTGCTGAGGATGATATATCTTAAATTACATTTCCATTATGCAATTATTTGTACTTTAGCAAGAGTGCTCATACTTTATAGTTAATATACCTTTATCAAACAGCACTGTTAAATCATAATGGCAAAATCCTACTCTTACTAATAAAAGTATGGTTCTGTCACTTTCCAGCATGCCTCCCTGTATCGAGCAAGATCATTTCAAGGCCTTGGGGAAATCATACACTGTAACTTACTAAATAAATAAATACTAAAACTACTGTGATTAACAGCATGAGGCTCTGATAGACCATAGCCTGAAATCAGGATGTCTATTCCTAAACAGTTGATTGAAAGCCTACTGATGTCATTAGAGACATTTTAAACAAGTTCATTTTGCTTTGTTTTATGCCTTCTATGTTATCTAACACACCAGTTTGCTACTACAGATAAGGTGGGGGGGAAGGCTAGACCTGGCATTCTATCTCCAGGCATTTCTTTGTCCTCTACCATGCTAGAGTGTGCCTTACATTTCTGGGAAGATTTATCAGGGTTTTTTGTTTAAAGAAATATGAACATCAACAGTTTAGAAGTGGCTGTACCTTTAGATAAACCAATGGCCAAAAAACCCATATCCTTAACTACTTACAAAAGTTAAATCCAAGAGTGTTTTTTCCCCCCCAACATTTTCAGATCCTAATTATAAAAATCTGTACGATATAATTCCTGTCATGCAAAGACAGGTGCTTGGGATTGAGCTGCTACCCAAATGAGTCTCATATGATGTAACTCTCCGCAGCTTCTGACTTTTTTTCCTTGGTTTTGTTTCTAATTTGAATGTGTACTGCAAAGCTAACATTTGTGGTTTTACCTTTATGTCACGCAGCTTTCCCTAAAAAAACTATTACACAATTCTACTATAATAGTTGTGAATGTTGTACCTGTAATATTCACAAAAAACGTAAGACAGATTCATCTACAGATAATAAGACAAAGCAAAAAGCAGCTATAGAGATAATGTCTATTTTATTGAGTGCCTGAATAATGACATTGCATTATAGTACAACAGGCTACTGAAATCTTAAGACAGCTACGTTTGAGCTACTAGTCAGTTCCAATCATCTTACAATAAACCCTTCCTAAAGTTTGCAGAAGACAGTAAGTAGCACACAGTAAATGAAGACTCAGCTTACTTGAACTCCAAAATGAAAATAGGGCTTAAACATCAGGAAACTAAAGAAGATAGATAGATAGACAAAAAGACATAATTTATGTATACAGTGAAATAATCAAGTGAGAAGTACATATGAGATCAGTGGGATTGTAAAAATAACCAATACATATTAAAAATGTTCCAGTGCCACTATAAAAAAACCCCAAACCAAAATGTGTGACTTACAACAGTTTACACTCATAGAAACTTTGATCTGAAAAATCTATCCCTTCAGTTTCTGTTTTTCCTGGGAGACCTTTGGACAAATATATTTTTTACTTGATTTGCATTATCTTTCCCACCCCTATACAACTCAGAACAGAATCTTTCCTACTGTACTGCTGAGGAACTTCAAAGATTGTCATTGTTAACAATGACTCCATCTCTTTTCCTGGAAGTATGTGATGAAAGAACCCAAAGAAGATCGCTTATAAGCATGACTAGAACAGTATCACTTACAAAAAGACACCCCCAAAGCCCCCTTTTACAGATAGAAAGAAAGAAACTGCTTTCCAAAGAAAGAAGAGGAAGGCAGACTCTTCACTGGGTGAATTTTTCCTCTTATTGGCTGGTCAGAAAGTTAAGCTCAGACACATTTGAAGAAAGAGCTTACAAACAGGTGATATTTCCCATTTCACAATTCACCTTCCTTTTGCATCAGGTTCCAGACATTGAATGTTTTGCTGCTGTGCCTTCACAGATAGAAATAATGCTTTCATGGACAGCGGTGAATGCTAGCAGATATTTCACCATCCACATTTGTCCATAACTGACACCCCAGGCAGAAAAGCAGAAACAGCATTTGTCACAAGCTTTTGAGTTAGGCTTAAAAAATAGCAGAGACTCACACTATATATGTTAAGCACAGCACCACTATTCCTTATTATACTAAGTAATAAGTAAACAGCACTTCCAGAGTAAACTTGTGCCCTCAAATGTATCTAATCCCACAATTTACCTGAGTAAGCATGGAAAAAACCACACTCACATTAGAAAATGCCACTACTTGTTAGTTTTCCTTAAGTTTAACATGTTATTTGTAAAAAAAAAAAAATCGCATATGAGCGTAAAACCTAATCTCTTTAAATATGCAAGGTTAATATTTAAATACAGTATCACAAAATGGGAATATGTGGATTAATGTAGATAAACCAAAACATAAAAGAGAACAAATATGAGCTTTTAACAAGCCTCAAGAATGAAGTGAAAAATCCCTTCTAGCAAGCTATAATAAAGGACTACTGTTAGACATGAATGTTTACTGAAAGTGTTTTCTTATTTATTGAGTTCCTTTTAAAATCCTAACGTGACCCTCAAAGAGAAAACATAAAACATTTTCACAGCAGTGTTCTAATTAGACTAGCATAAGTTTGGTACAGTTGAAATGAAGATTATATAACATAATTCAACCTTTAAACTTAAAACAATTGTAGAAGTTTTCTTGGTTTTCCATGTTTTTCAGGACACCTGGCACCTAATATTGGAAAAAGCAGACATCATAAAAGTAAGCATAGTCATAACAGTTTCATTAATACTGCCCATAGGAAGTCTCTTGTTCATTGCTAAGCTGTTACTTCCCTGTAATATTTCTAACTGTAAATACTAACACTAGCATCAAAAGGATTTCTTAAGATTTCCCATCTGTGTAGACAGTTTCCATAGCAAAGAATTAACCATGAAGTAAAAATTCCAGCGTTTCTTGGCTATGGTCAGTATCTGCTCATTCCAAAAAATGCTCAAATACTAAAAAAATACATTAGCTCTATGTCAGAATATATACAAGTCTGCTCAATTTACTGAAAACTTGCAACATATCCTTTAACACTTTTCCAAGCTGTTACCCAAACAACTGGAAGTGGAAAGATAAAATTCTTAAAACAGAAATCAAGACTTCCCCATACCATACTAGTATGGTAAGGAATGTTAGTGCAATGTGCAATTTCCTAAATGTTATTTTCCAATATGTGTATAAATGACAGTGTAATTTATTTTCCCAGTAAACAAACTCAGAAAAGAATCATTCAATATACTCAGAAATGAAGGAGTGGAAGGGCACAAATAAAACAAGAACAAAAAAGGAATGAAGTCATAGAGGAAGTAAATCTGATTTAAGATGGTAAACCTAAATGAAAACTACATTCACGCCACCACCACTCCCCCAAGAATTTGCAACCTGAGGAAATAATGAGCATAATTTTGCTGTAGTATTTTGACACAGTGAATGACAATATACTGGAAGAGCATATAAGCCACAATTAAGAGTGAAGAAAAAAAAATAAAAAAAATCACTGGGATAATAAAACTGTGTTTGCACTTCCAAAAGACCACCAGTAGGTCTGATAACTGGTTATTACAAGGAAAAAGTAACATTTAAAGAGACAGACTAGAAGGAATAATAAATATCAATAAAGATGAAAATCAGTCACATGGAGCATAAACAAGATCTTGAAAACCTTACCTAACAACAAATAATTACAGAATTAAGCAGCTTAAACACTGAGAAACCATATTAATAGCCTGAAGAGAAAAATCTTAGTTTCCTAATGATTTTAGTTCTGAGTATTGAGAAAAATTAACTTCTAGACTTACACCATTGCACTGTGTGGACAACATGGATACTCTGAAAGACAAACTGGAAACAGTATCAAAACGTTAAGTTCAGAAGCTGTAAGAAATACATATAAGGTTGAATATTTAATACAAAACTGTTGTACAATGGGTCTGAATACTGTGAATATAATGAAAAACAGGTTTACTCCACTAACTAGCACAGAGGATGACAAGTCATGCAATTACTGAAAGACTTATTTTCTGAAAAACCTTTCCTTGGGTGTTCAGTCCTGTGACTGTGCAAGGAGAACACTTACAGATCACTAGAGACAAATAAATAAGAAGTAGAAAGTTCAAACACATTCTCACTGACCACACTTTTTTTTTTTAGCCAAGTATCAGTTTTAAAGGAAAAGAAAAACGTTTAACTGTTGACATTTCAGTTGTTCTCTCAAACAACTACGAGGACAGCAAAGCCTCCCTCCTCCCTTCATTTCATGTTTTTCTAAAGAAGCACAAGAAACACCTGGATCTTCTCCTAAAACTATTTCCTTTTCAGTTTGTGGAAAGTGTCTGCATCCTCAGAAATCAAAGCCATACAGTTAATGCCAGTTGTCAAAACCCTGAAGACTAACACATGCAAACACCGAGATTACAAAACACAGATCATGCAGTCAGGAAATCCACTCCTAATGGGACGAGGAACCTTATAAGGAATTAACTTCTTGAACTTAAGAGCAGTAGTGTGCAGCCTACTCCCCCAAAATACTTTTAAGTTTCAACTAATATGCCTAGACAGCCACATCATAGTGGCACTCTTTTTCTAATGAGGATTTAAAGAATGAAGACTTATATGTGACCTAGCAGGTCTCCTATTGTTTTAGCATTCTCTAATAATCTGTATGAGGAAAGTTTTGAATGAATAAGCAAACTAATGGCTCATATTAGAAACCAGAAAATAAAATTATGCAGCTAGGAGAGGTGCTCCAAGTAGTCACTCAGACCAATTATAAAAAAAAGTTTGTTACTGACAGAAGGTCAACAAAACCATGTTTCCCTTAGGAAGAGATTGTCTTAAAGATTCTACTGGGCAGATGATATAGCTCCCATTCCTCCTCCTCTTTATAAATTCTAAAGTAGCCAACATGAGCTGAAGATAATAGGGTGCCATAATGAAGCTGTGGTCTGTAGCTCCTGACTTTTATTCATGTTTCTATCCATTAACTTAGTATGCTTCAAAAGAAATCACTCCCCTATCTCCTGACTTGAACTGTTAAGACTCCTGTCAGGAATTTGACAGCATGCACCTCTTCCTGATAGGCACTATTCCCCATGCCTAATGTATAGAAGAAAAAAAGTAAAATATTTCAGTTAAACATGTTTACAAGGCCTATTTGAGAAATACATTGTGTGAAAGGGGATGTATTTTGGCATTTCTTCACAGAAGACAAAACAGAACTGCCTGCATCATGCACTTTCACCAATGCTGCTCAAAGAAGCAGTGATTCTTTCCCTTGTTCTGCCTCCACTGTGTGGATCAGTGACATAAAACCCAGTAATATTCACATAGTGAACATTAGTTTTTAGAGATATTAGGAAGCAAAACCACTTCACTGTACAGAAAAACAACCAGCAAATTTAATGCAACTTAACTATCAAATGCACGTAGTTGGGAAGTAAGGTAAGAGGAAGCAACAGTGGCCACCTCATGGCCTCTAATGTCTTTTGGTCTCCAAAGCCAATTTATCAACAGTGCAACCTGTGTGAATTCTCAATATACATTTTATTAAATCCCAACCTACTACCTTTGTTTGAACATTTCACATAGAAAGTATTCTGAAAAATCATAGAATCATAAAACGTTTTGGGTGGGAAGGGACCCCTAGAGGTCATCTAGTCCAACCCCCCTGCAGTGAGCAGGGACACCTTCACATAGATCAGGCTGCTCAGAGCCCCATCCAACCTGGCCTTGAATGTTGCCAGGGATGGGGCCTCCACTAACTCTCTGGGCAACCCATTCCAGTGTTTCACTACCCTCACTGTAAAGAATTTCTTCCTTATATCTAGTCTAAACCTACCCTGCTTCAGTTTAAAACCATTACCCCTTGTCCTATCACAGCTGGCCCTACTAAAAAGATTTTCCCCATCTTTCCTATAGGCCCCCTTTAGGTGCTGAAAGGCCACAATCAGGTCTCCCCGCAGCCTCCTCTTCTCCAGGCTGAACAAGCCCAACTCTCTCAGCCTGTCCTCACAGGAGAGGTGCTCCAGCCCTCAGATCATTTTTGTAGCCCGCCTCTGGACCCGCTCCAACAGTTCCATGTCCTTCTTGTGCTAAGAGCTCCAGAGCTGGACACAGTGCTCCAGGTGAGGTCTCACCAGAGCAGAGTAGAGGGGCGGAATCACCTCCCTTGAAAAATATACCTGTTAAGCAAGTCTAATCTTCAAATCACTCCTTGGGAAAGGAAGAACAAGTTTAAGACTATTATCCTCTTGACAATCTCTTCAGCTAAGGAAACACTTTAAAGGAGAAAGTGATTATTTTTCTTCACCAGGTAGTACTTAGAACTTTTCTTCTCATTTCCTCAAAATATTCTTTGCTCTCCAACTATCAACCTGTGTCTTGCATGTTTACTTACAAGGCACACAGGACAGCTAGAATTTTTCACCTCCAACAACACCATGAGATCCTAATTTTCTTAATATATGTCTCTGTGTGTATATACACACATACGCTTTTAAAGAAAATGCAGAAGTGTGCATAAATACATTACTTTTCAAAGGTTTATGATAGTCTAGACTACAAATGAAACTCACCTGAAATAGGCAAGACACTTTTGGTAAGGATAATGGCTACAGCAGGACAGAGGATTTTAGAGTGCTAGGCTATCACAGTCTTTCAAACAAAATGCCATAGTTTAATTTTGCCTTCTCCCTTTATAAAAGGATGATCAGTAACACCTTTAGCCTTCATTGGGAACTGTTTCTCCTGACACCACTTTTCTCTTACTGTCTGCAACTCTGATTAGTCCTGAATAAATAGATGTGTAAGAAAAAGGTTTAAATAAAAAAAAAATAGTCTTCTTGACAATGAAAACTCCCCTTGTACTTAAAGACCTTCTCCTCCTACACTTAAAAGACTTTCCAAAGATCCTACAACATGAAATAATACAGGAATAAATGTTTTCAGTTTGAGGATGATTAGATCCAGGGAATGAACAAACATTAAAAAAACAAACAAACAAAAAAAAAAAAAGAAGTATTTCAAGTAGGATCCCTCCCAATGTTTTTCCTGCTAAACTGTTTTTTTGTCCTGCACTATTCCGTCTGTCCAAATAAAGTTTGATGCTTAAGTTCCTATTTTTGTGTATCTTTCAGCTAACATGAGGCACCCATGCCCCTAACATGAGGCACCCAACATGATTCAAACACTTCAGAAGCAAGTACGCTTAAAATGGTAAAAAAGACAGCTAATCTTACAAATGCTTCTCAGGCAGAAGCAGACACAAAAATGAAAACACAGGAGTATTGAGTTGATGGGTCAAAGCATTTTAGTAGTGTTTAAGAGCAAACCTATCTTGAAATGAAAGTCACCGCTGACAGACTGATACAACTGAATTAGTTCAATTTACACATAGGAACACAGGAGTCCAACCAGTGTCCCGTATCACCAAGATCAGTCCCCTTTTATTACAAGCTACCACATACACTTATCTTTTCCTGGACTCCATTTATGATCTGAGGGTCTAAAATTACTGTGGTATTTTCTACAATATTTTATTTTTATGATATTTTACACAGCTTATGAAAGACTAACCAGCTAATGAGAGAGACATACTGACTGAGGCTTACAGGTATGGTAATGGCATATTCTCACGTGCCTTTACCTTCAAAGCAGGCTGTAATCTCTACAGGGTAAGGAATGTCTTTTTGTTAAATAGTTCTATGAAGTTTAGCACTACAGGTAGTGAGTGTATTCTTGAGGACTACAGGTCTAATTAGTAATAATATTTGATAAAAGCATATATAGTGCATCAGCACAAGCTCTTTATTTAGATGCAACAGCATCAGTAACTTAAGGACAGAATGAGTAAGAACAGACATCTTACTAGATACTGAGGAAAATTAACGCTGTTCTTAATTCTTCATGCTGAAGAATGAAATGGACTACCCATCAGTAATTTTATGTCTTAGAAATGCACTACTCAGGTTTATTCTGTAAATAAAATTGCCTCTGTAGCAGGCATAGATCTGCACACATTCTCCTCTTCCCATTCCTCCCCCCCCGCATATTTTTGTTACAGGGGGTCTGCACGACTGCATCACTAGCATCAGCTACAAGAAAAAAGGGTCAGCATGTGCAGAGTGCAAGTAAGACTGTCACCCTAGGAAAGCCATATTCATGATCACGCCTGCTTTGCCAGGCTACATGCAAAGTTCACCTGTTCAAAGCTGACTGTTTTGTCCGCACAGAACAGCTCAATTTCAAAACCCCAACAGCATACAGACTCCAGGATAGATCATGATGAACACACACGGAAATGGTACCTCAGAGAAACTAGTTGCTCTTAAGTATCCCTCCTAACTACCTACACATCAGTTGACAGGTACAGTCAGTAGCTCCCCACACCCACAGTTTAGACAGAGTGGGTTTCCCATTGCTTTGTTACACAGTAATTGCTGTAAGATCACATTCAAGGACAGCATAGTTCGTAAACACTGATTTTCTACAGATACCCAGAAAGGTGGCATTCTTTATTGAAGTCAGTTAAAAGTATATTGCAGCTTAAGCTCTGCCTTAGCACTCTTGCAACAGATTTTCAAACTGCCAGCATCCACCGAGACCACGTCTAAGACTGCTGTACCCTTTGATCTTCCAGCTAGCAGCACAGAGACATAGGCACCATGTGAAGTACTGGTCCTAAGCAAGTTACATGATGCCTATTCTATCTAACTTATGAAAAGCTATGCAATTTAAGAAGAGTATAGGAAAAACAGTTTTGTAACCAAAATCAGAAGCAGGCTGAATCATAGTTTAAGTCAAAATCTAGACTAGGTCCCAAAAGAAACCTTGTAATACAGAAAACCCAAAAAACAAACCCACACGCAGGCTGTCATTCTCCCTGTAGAAGCAAGAGAAATCATGAAAGTCATCTTGCTGAAGAACAGAAGTAGCAAGCTGGATGCTCTGAAGGTTAACATCAGCCGTCAGTTTTCTACCCCATTAATGATGAGGATCCCTCAGAGACTGCAGCATTCTCACCAAACCCAAAGGAAATATTAACTTTAGTAAAGTGCAAGGAGAGAAGCCCGAGACACCCACTGAAAGACGGTGTACTGATATGGAAGCAAGGACTAACATAATAATACTCAAGATCCATCAGACAAACAAAAGTATTAATCAAAGAGCTTCTCTGTGAAGAGGGACACTAATGGACAACAAGAACCCTAATGTACTTGGAAACTTAAGTTCACCAGGTTAAAGCCTTCCTGTTCACACAACAATGACAAAGTGTATTTTAGTAAAATGAAACATTAAGAACTGGGGAGAAAAAGCTACTCTTCATAAATCTACTATTAGAAATACTCTTAACTTCTGCCTGCACAGATCCAGGAACTTGGTAAAGCTTTTAGGAAGCCTTGCTAATAGTAATGGCCATCTGGCTACCTAAATGGCCAGAATCAGGCTGGGCATCCAACTCACTTACAGTGCATCTTACCTCACACTGCTTTTCAGACAGGCTCTTTACAGCATCAAAGAAAAGACATCCATGTAAATTCTTATGGATCAGAAAAACATCCAACTCTCATCATCCTACACAGAACAGACACAGATTTGACTATAATCTCTTGGGCTAAGAAACACATATACCTCAGACTACTTCCAGATCTGAAAGAGTTCAGAGGGCATAACTCCACAGCTCACATTAAGCATGAAAGTAAATAAATTATCTCTCTTGCTGAAGTATCTGGTACCCTAGAATAAATAACCAGTGTGCTTTATGACACATCATACAGATATTACCTCAAAGTTTAAGTTAAACTTCTCTCTTGATTGACCTGAGAGTGGTATCATCAGGCAAACACAACAGCTCTGGAAAAAAGTTACCTACACTTGACTCACACTAAATCTACACTTGCATTTAGGTAGGCATACTGACATTCCTCAGGCTGCAGGGATGTCCAGCCTTCCTCTGACTACCATTAAGAGCCTTCTTAAATGGAAGGCCAGCAACTGTCTGTAAATCAGTAAGTCTTTCCACTACTTCAGATAAGAGCTAGCCATCAAGAACCTAACACTCACAGAGTGAGAGAACTGCCTCCCTGAAACTAAGTAGACTATAGCCAGTGCTGCACAAGCAACAATACAGAGTAAGTTAAGAGGAAAGGGCAAACTTTAACATGACACAACATTGTAAGACATATCCTTATGGTTCCACATTAAGCTACTGAAGTGTCCTGCTCCTGATTCAGAAATAATTCTTAAGCAAGCTGTGGTGGAGACTACATACAGTTATACTAGTTATCTTTAAGATCTAAGCATGCATTGGATTCCTCACGAGTCCTTTCAAATAAGGATTCGGCTTTCTTCTGTTCAAGACAGGTTCACATCTTCTTCTGTATTAGAAGACAGTTGCTCAGAGTAGAAAAAAAAAGAGAAATGTATGACAGGAGTATATGAAACTTGATAGTACACCCTTGACTTTAAAGTCTTTAATGGCTCTTTGTGATACCAACAAATGCAAAGGTGAAATGGAAATACAGTTAATAAAGTGTCAGAAGGAGAGGAAGGGGAGGAAAACAACCTGTGTGGAAATAGGATCACACCTATAAACAGTGTTTCCTCCAGTGAAAAGGCTGCATTCAGTTTCTGAGTGCAGAAGATGGACTATTGGGCAAAAGCTATAGAGCCACAACTGGATGCCAAGAGACTAGGTACTGACTGAGGGTCAGCATTGATAAAACTGATACTTTGGTCTCTTCCTCACTGATGAAGATAGGGCTCTTAAACAAGCACCACAAGCCTTTTAAATCTTTGAGCTTATCAAGAACTGTGATTCCAGTTTAATCTGAAACTGACAAGTTAGAATCACAGATATTTTAGGCTGGAAAAGACTTTAACGATCATCAAGTCCAACCATTAGCCTAACTCTGCCACCCCACCACTAAACCATGGCCCTAATAAGCACCTTGTCTACCCGTCTTTTAAATACCTCCAAGGATGGGGACTCAACCACTTCCCTGGGCAGCCCCTTCCAATGCTTAACAACCCTTTCAGTGAAAAAATTTTTCCTAATGTCTAACCTAAAGCTGCCCTGGTGCAACCTGAGGCCATTTCCCCTTGTCCTATTGCCTGTTACCTGTAAAAAGAGACCAACACCCACCTCGCTACAGTCTCCTGTCAGGCAGTTGTAGAGGACAATAAGGTCTCCCCTCAGCCTCTTCTCCAGGCTAAATAACCCCAGTTCCCTCAGGCACTCCTCTAAGATTTGTGCTCCAGACCCCTCACCAGCTTCGTTGCTCTCCTCTGGTGATGTTCGAGCCACGCAACATCTTTCCTGTAGGGAGGGGCCCAAAACTGAACACAGGTTTGAGGTGTGTTCTGTTCCTCCAAGTGGCACTAGGTTTTCTAAAAGCAGAACCATCTCTCTGCAGAAATATGTGGGCCTTAGAACTATTGCAGCAACTAAGTTAAATGGTAGGCATACTGCCTCAGGGCTGGGGAGAGGGAAACCACAAAAGAAACAGCTACAAAATCAGAGGGATATGTAGTACCTCCTATCTGTAGCAGTCATAGCTGGTAGGACAGCCCTGTTTAGCAGTATACTCCTTTGAAATTACTATAACTAAGCTCTTGCCCAGAAAGGTTAGCTTCTCTTAATTGTACTCTTTGCTAAAAGAGCTCTGTTGTATTTTTCCCCTTTGCATTCACTGTAACTACACTATTTGAACAAGTGAAAAGAAGAGAGGAACAAATGAAAACTCAGACCCTCAGAGAAGGTACACTCTGATGAAACAAAGGATTAGAAGAAAGTGGGGTTTACCATACCTAAAACTGCAAAACATCATGTTTAAGTTTTGCACAGGACTTGTGATACGTAAATCTAGCAGCAGCGTTCCTAAAACCAGCTTTCCTACTTAAGGGAAGGACAAGTCCTGCTTCATCTCTTAAGAACAGCTGTTCTTAAGAGAACACAGTGACCTTGTTGAGAAAGAATTAATGATTGATTGGATTCTTCACTTGATTGGACTGTCAAATGCTTCCAGCTAGAAAATCAAAGCCAGATGAACACTAGATCTGTTGATGCTGTTCTAACTACTTTCAGAAAACCAGGTGTGGAACACACAAGTAAGCCAGTACAGATCAGCCTCCTTGATGCACAGCCACAGAACTACATATATCCACTGGCTAGGGCAGCATTAGCCCTTCATTGAAACTGGTAGAAGAAGGGTAAACACACACCACAATTTCTGGACACATTTTGGATGAAAGTTCTTAATTCTTCATGCTCTTTAGCAGATTTTCTTGCCACCACCCCCAAAAAAAACTTTGAAGTAGAGAGAAGCGTGCACCAGTAAAAATTACTGAAGCAATTAAGGCTAAAGGTGAACCTTCCTGACAAGCACAGTCCAAGAGAAAATTGCTGAGGTGAAGCTTCACTTTCGGATAAAATTCCCAGCTACACAGTTCTGAGATAGATGGTGTCAAACAACACATAACTCAGTCCTGCATCTATGAATACAGTGTTAATACCCATGGGAGAGCTAAGAAAAGAAAGAACAGTTTCAGGCCTTCATCTGAGTCAAGACATGGATCTGTGTGTTTCAGAAACAGCAAGGCGAGACCTGCCTTAGAGGACTTTGTTGCAAGAACAGGGCCAATGATAATGGAAGACCTGGTCCCGAGACAGGATTGCACAGACTTCCAGTATATCCTACATGAACATTGCTATTAGCATTACTTGTTCCAGCCATCAAGAGGGAGAGGGGGGAAAAAAAACCCCACCAAACCCCAAGACCAAAGGACATTGCTTGAACTTTTCTTTGGTTTTGGGTTTTTTGGGGTTTTTTAAAGGCGGTGGAGGGGTGGGTGTCAGGTCAGACTAAGTCTGCCACAACACATGGTAAAGTATATTTACTATTCATCACAATGAAGCCTTGGATCAGAGTCAAGGGGCCGGAGTAGACCAATACAATGCACTACTACCAATCCCTCAGCTGTAACCTTCTTCTTGGCACATTTTTTTTTCTAAACTGGAAGGACATAGCAGGCAGAGAGGGAGAACCAGTCTGGAAACTGAGCATCAGTGATGATTTGAGAAGTTGTGGATCTGTGTCCACCTCTGACACATTGTCCTTCTAATGCATTCAAGTAATTTTGATGGTTTTACAGGCACCAGGCTTACGTAATCATTTTTATTCTGTTTCAGGTAACAGCAAGTGTTTTCACATCTTATAAGAATATACCTGTTGTAGGCAAGGCGCAGCTGAGATTGTGCCACCAAAGGGAATCATCTTCTTTAGGAGATAAAAGGGAAAAGAGCAGCTTCAAAACAACACAGCAAGAACAGACTAGAGAATACCAGGTACATCTCGCAGCAAATGCACAGTGCCAACCTAAAGCGCAAAGCACCCAGGAACAGGTAACTGTGCAGAAGATAGCACCAGCAGTAAAATATGAACTTGAAGAACAAGAGAGATAAATTAGATGAAACAATTTCTGGAGCAGAGAACAACTGTGTGGCAAGGCATACCATGACCTCCCTATTAACCCACATCAGGCACACAGGTGGCAGGATACACGTGTGGTCTACAGACACCAAAGAGGTAAACACTAACACATGAAAACAAAGTGGTATGAGCGCACACATAGCTGCCATATGAATATGCATGTTAAGTAACACTAGAAGAAAAAAGCAAGACATTGAAAGATTTGTATCAAAGGTCAGTAACATTCACCAAAAACCCAATCACTTTGAAGTGTAGAAGTCTCACCCTCCAGAAACACTTCCAATAGTTTTTCTTTCCAGAAGCTCAAACTTCCAATACCTAAGACTAATCAGTTAGGTAACTGTGACTTCAATGACTACCTTGCAACATTGTGTTTCTGCGCCTTACCTAATTTTGTTGGCTAAGAATATACAACTGCTACTCATAATCTTGTAGTAAGAGTAAAAAGACTGTCTCCACCTGCTGAAAGGGAACAGCTAGATCCTGAAGTATGCATAAATAGAGGTCAATCTTCTTTTTTCTTTAGTATGAACATGCCAAAGAAAAATCAGACCTGTTGTGAAGCATTTTCTACTTCTGTACTTTTAACTCATGGAAAACAACAATATCTACAAAGAAGGAACATAATTTCACTGCAACAACAAAACACTGTTTCTCAGAAATGTTTACCCATAGCTAACTTACATATAGCCATAATATTGTAAATTTAGGTAATCTTAACACCACAATAGACATGTAAAAAAAAGAAAATATTTTCATTTTGATCATACTGGTTGACTAAGTTATTTTCATGTATTTCTTGCAATATTCAATGAAATATTTACATTTCTACTTCCACCTTTGTAATTCTCTTAACATTAAGTAGAAAACTTACACAACTGCAGATACAGAATCTGAACTCAATAGTTAAAAAGTGCACTAAGTTGTATCTGCTGCCAGTAAGAGCAACAGTGTTCTATGCAAGTCAGATTCACATTACATATTAAAATAACTGAAGTTGAAATAGCTGTTCTAAAAACATATTTTGGAAATATACACTTAGTTAATATTTAATATACTTTGCATTCTTCTACCTTAATCTTACATTGCACAAGCTACAGGATTTTTAATAGTCTCAGTACCAAAAATTAAAAATCCTCAACTCATTTATTTTATTCGTTTAGAAGCTTAACTTAATGCTTTAACACATATTATTAAAAAAAAAATCCACCAATTTATCAGGCAAATGGAGTGGTGTAAAACCTGTTCATAAATAAGAAATCCCTCCAAACTCAGGGCTTCCCACCCACACACTGCAGGCTCTGGAATTTTTTTCTACTACAGAAACAAACAAAGAGAAAAAAACCACAACCCACCCTTAATGCCCTCTCTCCAGTTCAGAATCAATTTCATGCCCTCAGTCACAGGGTGCTCTGTAACAAACCTTTACTGTAAGTGTAAGCCTGCAATTTTGTGCACAATTGTTCTATTTGGAATAAAATTGCTCCAAATCAAGTAACAAAATTTGCTCTTACGAGAGTTCTCCTTCAGCTCCAATCAGAGGAATTGAATATACACAGGGAATAGTTAAAAAAAGTAAAACAACACTTTACTTGGAAAAACCCACAGTAAAAAAAAAAAATCACTTCTATATTCTTCTTCTATTGTAAGAAGGATGGATTTTGAGTTTCATAAAGACAAAGAAATTAGTACTTGACAAGTATTTAGGCATGAAAAATATTACTCCCAATGGATTCACTATATCCAACTGAAAAGTGTTATAAATTTTTTAATAACTTTTTTCTTGCTTGCAATATTGAACTTGCTTTCTTTGATTCCAAGCTTCTTCAAGAAATTCTTGGTTTATACAAACCAAATAACAATATGTGATGTCCTCAAAATAGTATCAGGAGCACTTACTCATCATACTTGATATGATAAATAGCTTCTTCACCAGTGTCCATACAGTCTGAATAAGATGTGGATGGTGTACTGTCCAAATTATTTGCATTTTCTCTAGAATGATCTTGACTTAAGTTTCCATTAGTCCTTTTGTAAGTGTTACCACTCTTTCCTTGAGCTTTACCATTCTTATGTCCCTTTGTAGCTCGGGTAACATTTTCTATATGAGCTTCAAACCAGGCTCCAATGCTGACATCACGGGCATCCACCAATTCGTTTATCTAAAAGGAAAATTCAATAATGAATTTATGTTTATTCCATACAACTGCAATTAAGAAACAAATAATACAACTTACTATGCTACTGCTTAACTTTATTATCAGTAAAACAATCAGCTCTAGTACCTAGTTGAGCTTGAGCAAATCAGTAACATGCAGTCATTACTGTGTTGCACTTTCAGCACTTTGTTACTCTTCCCTAGTTAAGATCTAGTAAGAATATAATTTGTATGTAATTTTAAAAAGCACTGATAGATTTTTTTTTTCCCCCCCTCCAAACCTGAAAGTTAGCTTAATCTCTTTCATTATCACCTCCTCTTGCTTCACTGATTGTTCTTTATGGCTAAAATAAACATACACAGCATTGAAATACTAGCTCACAACCAAAGGGTTTAATGACTTTCCTGAACTTCCAATTTAGAACTTGTTTAACCTTCTATCTTTCTGGCCTGCAAGATTTTTTTAACCCTTCAAGACTTGAGGAGAGAGGAAGAAACAAGTCAAGCAAGATTGCATCACAGTCAGTCAAAATCTTATGTAAGTAAGAAATGGAACTATCTCCTAGAACTTCCCACTTCTGTACTCACAATAATACTGGTATTAAGCAACCAAACCACCTTACTATTCTAAATCATGTTTCATTTTCTCAAGTCTTCAGCTAATTAAGCAGATGTTCCTTTAATAATACTGAGAACACTGAAAAAAGATTTAAAGAACACTTCATCAACAGTAACCAAGTATAAAAAAACATACCACAGAACTACTGCACAGCCATACCATAGGGAATATCTATAATAAGCAATGAAATATAAACGTGTGTGTGTGTGTACATATACAGTTTAAGCTACAGCCTTTGTCAAGTACCAACATAGCAGCAGATAGATACTTGCTCTTACTAACCCCAAAGGCTAGTTTCTATCAACTGATCAATCTCACTGTATTTTCACAGGACCAAGCAAAAAAACACGCTCAGTAACTTTTAGTATTTAGAGAAAAGCAGTCCTTAGGTATCTGAAAGTGCAACTGAAAGCAGTTTGAGCTAACAAGTCTATCCCAAGAAAGCAATAATTCGTATTTTACTCTTTTCACTCACCTTCTTGAAATGACCTCCAAAAACTCAATCCTCTATTTTTCCTCCCATGTAAAATATCAGCACCATACCTTTTTGATTTTATTCTTACAACCTACAGTATTCAAAGTACAGCTTTTCGCCAGGATGAAGATTTCAGTCACGTAACAAATCAGAGAAGTACAGCCTCATTTTAAATCTATCGATCTATTTTAAACATGAACAGTGGATTTTGGCACTTCTAGAAGGAACCCTTATGAAGGCATCCTTACATAACCTTACGTGTTTGAGTTAGTTTTAGCTCAAAGTGCTTCTTTACTTCCTCCTCTCAAAAACACAATTGAGCAAGACACACACTACTAAGGATTCCCCCATCTGCTGCTACTTCTTGTGACCAGTTATTCAAGTGCCAGAGAAGCCATGTTAGCCAAGTCAAAAATCATTATCATATCCAGAAAAAAAATTAAAATAAATCAGTGCAAGCTCCCTTAATTGTTCCTCTCCAATGCATCCTTCCATAATTTGATGTGCATACTTACATTACAAGACTTCCCACCCTTGCAAAGACTAAGGGCAAATAATTATTACCACTGAGGAACATCAGATAACTATTTTATGTTAGTAGTGTCTGCTTTAAGAACTGGCTGCCCAGGGAGGTGGTAGAGTCCCCATCCTTGGAGGTATTTAAAAGAAGGATAGATGAGGTGCTTAGGGATATGGTTTAGTGGTGGGATGGCAGGGTTAGGTTAACGGTTGGACTCGATGATCTTAAAGGTCTTTTCCAACCAAAGCGATTCTATGATTCTATGATTCTATTACTAGCTCTTTGTGAACAGTATTAAACAAATAGTGGTTTTAATTACAGATTTTGTGTGGGTTTTTTATTCCAAGCTAGTTAGAGTTCTCTGCTAAAACATTTTTACGACAGCCAGAGATTTCTGGATGAAAAGTTATCACAATTGTGTGAGAATCAGAAGGGGAAACATGCACATGCTCCTGAATAAGCTTTGTTTTTTCTAACATAATTCCTGCATGGCCATGTTACTGTAATTCCTCTCTTGTTACCTGTCTTGTATTCCTCTTTTTGATATTGGAGATCAGCTCTTGGTATCCTGCTTAGCCAAGGTGGTGTCCTTCACACATGCTGAGTCCATCTTGGCATGGACCCCCAGTTCTTAAACCAGACACCACTAACAACTCTCAGTTTTAGTAACAAGGAACAGGAGTTGAACATAACTCCACCCACTACTAGTCCTTCAGTGCTCAAGTAAATATCAGATGTCAGGTACAACTGGGATGTAAAACAAGCTAAAGCATTCTGATCTACGTTATATACGCAAAGGAAGTCTGTTTAAATCACTATTTTAATCATCTAATACAATTATTATTAACTATTATTTCCAGTATCAACTCTGACACTTTTTTAATTTCAGGTTCCGTACTGGCTACCTTTCCTTTTGGTAGTTGAAATCACAGGGAGGAAGGACACAGAGGCTGAGACTATTCATAGCGTGGATTAAGTAACAGGTATCTTGTTGAGTCTAGCTCTGGATGACAATCCAGTGAGGCACAGGACCTTCCTTAGACAGGAAAAATTGTAACAAATTATTCCTTCCTGTAACTAGACAAATCCTTACTGTTTGATAAACAAAATGCAAAATACTACATCCATGTATTTAGCTATCTAACATAGCTTAGTTTATGGCCTTTTTTCATTGACTTTCATTTAACAAGTTTCCTACATTTGAATTACATTGTTGGCTAAAAATATATTCTTAAAAGTTTCCTGATCATCTAAGTAGAAATCCTCCGTATGTTCCTACTGTCATCTACAAATAGCAAAGAATGCAACGACTGTACCTTTATTTTTCTCTATATATTAGAAACATATGGTTGGCTGAAAAAATAATGAATTCACAGGTAATGATGGAGAAAGTATAAGGTCCCTAGTATTAGAGACCACAAAAATTCCAGCTGACTCAAGAGAATAGGTTGCCTTGAATATGTCTGCCGATATCACCCTTCCCTGTTCTATTTTCCATTTTAATCCTCAACAAAACAGCTAAGAGACTACCTGATGTAGTTCTTAGCATTCTTGAAAATGTATTTTTTAATACGCCTTTCCTTTGATCAACTGATCTTGTGTGGCCTCCCATCTCCCCAGTATTCTCCGCATCCTTCCTCGTATTACCTTTTACACTCATTAATTGTGAAGCATCAGAACAGAAGAATTGGGGTTCCCCCCCCCGCCCCCGTAATAAATGGAGATAAGAGGAAAAAAAAAAAAAGAAAAAAGGAAGCAAACAAGCTTGTGTCTCCATATTCAAGCCACTGATTCTTTGACTCCCTGATTTCTCAGAGAGTGAATAAAACTCACTGCACGGAATTCTACAGGAACGTAGTGTAAGTAACTTACCCTACGTGCTTAATACCTGAAACATTTAAGTTAACAGCCTACACGAAACTAAGACAGCTTCCCATCAGGATGACAGGTCTAAATAACAGCATCCCTCTAACTGAAATTAACTTGTACACATATGGCGGCCTCAACCTCCTTTTCCCCTCTCTGCCATTTTGGACACTTTCCAGCAAAAGAATTAGTTATGGATATTTCTTATCCAAGAGAAACACCCTAACAGGGAGGTAAAACACTACCATTCCCTATATATACACACACCCTACTAAATATCCAGTGAGCTAGCAATCTGGAAACTGCCTGTTTTCTGTTTAAATTAAACTTCTGGTACTCTGATGTAATCCTACATGACAATATGGAAAAATTCAATGAGGTACAAAACTAACAATGAATGATATACATGATTCCTAAAAAAATCTATACTAAAACAGCAGTCATTATATCACATACAATTTAAAGAAATTGTGTATTTCCACAGTTTATTTAGTTCTAATGCAGCACTGAAACATTAGGAGTAAAACTTTTTTTCAAGTTTGCCAAATATAAGTAGGGGAAAAGCTACACTTTTCCACAGAATTTTTTATGAGCTGCTTCTGTTCAAAGAAAGTATTTCTGTTTCACAGGTACACTAATTTTTTGGAGAACATGTTTTGGAGAACACAGTGTGTCAGAGTTCATGAACTCTCCTGAAACCTGCAACACCAGTGAGCCTGGGACAGAGATGCTTTTGTGACATTGCAAGCGTCAGCTTAAATGAAGTCAATTTGACTTATCTCAAATCAGGGAATTTTGTCAAATCATGAAAGAAAGCAATGAGGATACACACTTTCACACAATAGATCAACTTTTTTAACAATAAAATTAAACTCTCAAGTGTGAGGCAAGTTTCCAGCTTTCAAAGTTGTACGTACCTTGTACAATCCAATGCCAGGATCAATGAGAAAAGAGCGAGATGATGTAGATGGCTGACTGGGTGATCCACTATTTGTTTTTTTTACTTTGTTCTTGCAGTTGGAAACAGCACAGGGATTGACTTCTCCATCCTGATCTGTCACAGAAGCACTGGTAGGAGCTTCAGATTCAGAACGTATCAAAAGCTGAACTATGTCATTTAGTCCAACATTGTAGTCAAATAAAGTGTGTCCATCTTCTAGCTGTCAAAAGAAAGGTACACTTGTAAAATTCTACCTTGAGGTACAGTAGTAGTTTCCAAATCTTCCTTTTACAGACAATAATTCTACAGACCAAAAGAGGCAAGCCATCGATTTCAGGTAAATAAAAAACAATGTCTAGAGTCTTGCAAAAACCAAATTCTCATCAAGTTACCTGCAGCCATGATTTCATCCAATGGAAAAAAAAAAAAAAAACCAAAACACTGAAACACTTAAAATTAGTAACAGACATCTTTACAGACTTCAGAACTTTTAATTATGTATGAACATCCAAGATAATGCAGTGATTTTCTAATCAAAAAACAGGTAGAATCTATGTTGCCACTTATGTGAGGTATGCAATAACTATAAATACACGCAAGAATTTTTAAATTTACAATCACTGTGTTGTGTACTTTTCAGCTACATAATTTCACAATTCACTCTTTCTCAATCTTTTCTGGAAAGCAAGGCAGGACCTGATACTTCCCTAATATTTTGCAAACTATTTCCTAAATAAAACATCTAGATATAAAAGCCTCATACACATACAACTCCACTTTTCAAAACTATAAGATCTGAAAGTATCATGCAAGAGGAACTACACTTAGAGGGAAGCAATACCACAAGTAGATACTGGGCCTTCAAGTTTATGAAAGAAAATGTCCTAAATTGAGAGCATTCAAAAACATTTTTATTGCAGCTTTAGCTAGCCCCAACCCCTCGCCCCAAGACCAAAACATGATTTTTCACTGAAAGCAAGTCTTTTAACTGGTCAGTTTAAAACCTATTATAACAGTGAAGAAACATGCACCGCGTAGCACTCCCTCAAATAACTTCATACATCAGGCCCCGCTATATTCCAGATGCAATCAGATCCTGCAGAACACAAGAGTATAAACAGAAGTACACTTTTTAATCATATATAGCACACAGTTACTAAACATTATTTTGGACCCCACTCTGCACACCTTTAAAATACCTGTTATTATCTTTATTTTACCTGACGATCTCACCTACCTACAATTAAGGTGAGAAACTCACACCAAAGAACACCAAGTTATATGCTAGGAGAGAAGAAAAACAGGGAGTAGTGACCACTGTTGCTCTGCTCAGTTAAACATTCTTAATGACCTACAGCATCTCTGAAGCAGATATTTGATTTAACTAAAAGTATAATTCATTGCTTTAGGACATCAAAACTAGAATTTGATTAGTTACATTTTGCTTCATGTTGCAGTGGGAAAAAAATCATGCATGACTTGGGGGGGGGGGGGGAAGGGAGGGGAAGCACAGAGAAAGGAGGGAATCACACCTGTTTCCAAACTATTTTCCAACAAAAAATTACCTGGCCTTTTTCCAGAATGGGTGCTATTTTCAACATCACTGTTTCAGGAATCTTTTCAAACATATCTGTTTTCATGAGCTTATGGGCAATATCAATACAACAGGAAAAAGTAAGGAGCAGGAAGGAACAGAAAAAAATGAAGAAGTGGGAAGGAATTCTCCATCTTCTCACTAATATAGTCTTCTGTAACATTCAAATGATCTCAGGACAGACAAAAGTGGAATGCACATTTCTTCCTTAATCCCCTCTGCTCTTTCAAAACAACTCTAAAGGGCAGAGGACAGTTTAGACATAAGCTGACACTCAAGAAATGAGTCAGTTCTTCATCTGTGATTTTAAGATCTATGAAAAAAAAGATTACTTTCCTTACTGTTGATAACTACTGTACCCATAGCTGGGATGTGTAAACAGGAGTACTCAGTTCGTTTCAGTGTAATTAAAGCTGACCCAGGTGTCTGGTCAACAGCTATGGGAACAAACCTTGTTCACCTGACTCTTTTCTAACCAGTTCCACACACAGCAAGTAAAACTACTGAAGATTTTGATGCTGCATCTATGAAATGAACACAAGTCTTAAATGGAAGTCTCCAGCAACTTATTCTACAGGTGACTACCAACACTGTCTCATACACCTCCAGCTTTAGGCTAGGGCTTCATACTCAGTATCAAGCTACTTAAGTAACTTTAAGTAATCTTTTCCCATCCCCCCACGGGGATGTACATTCCTACACATTTGACAACTCTTTAATGAATGGGACAGAAGTGTTCTTGCAGCCCTATGCCAATCCAGATTTGGGGGCTTGTCACACCACAAGTTTCACTGTTAAGATTATTAAAGAAGTTTCAAACCAGCTATTCTTAGATTCAAAGTACAAATAAAACCAAAACAAATACAAATAATCACCTTGCAATAATACATTTGAAAGGGGAGGGGAATCCACATTTCTGGAGCTGCTACTGCTTCTGAGCGCTACTCCAGGCCCACTTTGAAGATTCAATCCCTCACCAAGTGATTTTTTTTGTTGCAAAAAGTTTAAAACAATTCAGCAGTACATCTGCGAAATAGATCACTTCTGAAATAATGGATAAATTCGATATCATTGGAGACAACGTAGCTTCTGCTCTCTTTTCCTGTTCCAATTGGACTGGACAAGCTGTGGCAGAGGTTCCAGTGCACAATTTCTAGAATCCTACAGTATGAGGAAATCTTCTGAAAGCTAATGCAATGGAGAGAAAAGGATAACCTCACGCCTGGTAAACTGAAGGTATGCAGGCAACACACAGGTGAGAGCACAGAAATACTGTCATTGTTCCCTCTCAGGACATGCCACGTGCAGGGTGACAGAAAAAAATATTCTGAGGTACTACAGTTTAAAGCCAGTTCAGTGAATATCTAACTCGGAACAGCCCAAATGATCTACCATATCTAGGCAGCCAGCATTAACACTCAAAATTGTCCTGTGTCTAGTCTTTGCAAGCTAATCATCAGTTTTGACTGTGGAATAAGTTATATCTTTGATCCACAACTGAATCCCCCCCCATTATATTATTAGAAAGAGGAAAAAAAAAGGAAGACTTAAAAAAAGTAGTTTGTCCAGGAATATTTACATATTTTTACATATTTAACATGTTCAGAAAGCAAGAAATACCTAGGTTAGGCCTCAAGTAGGAAAAAGCATTCTCAAACAACACACATGCCCACCACCATGTACAGACTACCTATTTCTGCACAGGAATTTAAGAAGTCAGCTTTGATGAGCATGAACTGAATGGTCGGCAGCACAAACTGGTGACTGCAAAGCTGTCCATTTTACAGTATTACTTTATAATGAATTAGCATTCTATTCTCTGCCCAAGTGGTTGTGGGGTTTTTGTTTTTCAGTATTCTTTGCAGGAATATTTTATGACTATAGACTATTCCATGACTAGTGATGTCACACTTAAGTATGGAAGCACAGTAACAGAGATAAGATTACTATAAGCACACTTCAAATGAGGCAGGACATAGCACTTGGCAACGTGATAGGGAAAGAGCACCTGTTTATAGTATGAGAAAAAATATGTTCCCAGGTTATTAGCAACCATATAAATTTAGACCAAGTCAATGACTGAGCAGTGCCTGCTTCTGGGAACACAGTAAAGAAACACAAAAACTCAGCTAGTAAAATCAAGTTCACATGCCATTTGACCCACAAGAACTAATGTGTGTATCTACCAGTATCCAGCATTACTGATCACTGACAACTGAAATCCTTGGAGTAGCAAAATTGGAGAAAAAAAACCCCACAATGTTTAAAGAACTCTATCCCAAAATAGAAGAACTGTAAGATGATGGTTCTTGAATAACTGACAGTATACTGGTGATAATAATACAATGGTATCTTGGCCAGTAAGACTATAACCTCACAGACTACTAGCAATAAGAAAACAGTAATTCAGCACATCACTTTACAGTGATATCCCTCTGGATAGAGTAATATCTGCTACTCTGTTACAAGTTGGCCAGGGACTGTAAGATGACTTTTCAAATTATATTAATAAAGCAGTATCAGATGCAGAAAATTCAGGACCTATCACTATGTCTGGATATTAACAAGCAGTAGGAGAAAAAGCATTATATCTTCCTTTCTACAGACTAGTACTTTAAATCCACCCTGGAATACAGTATTTCTTACCCAAAAGAACCAAACAAAAAAACAATCCCACAAAAAACCCAAAACCATCCACAAACACCACATACCTACCCCTCTCATTTCCCAGCAAACACTGCCTTACTATGTCATCAAAATTCATGAAAGCATTACTGAATTGAGTCCTAAATAACCTCACAGACAAGTTAAGTATTTGACCCAGAAAGGTAGAAAATTTTGTCAAAAACAGTCTGGCAACTTGTGAGAAAAGGTGCTGACCAGTCCCCCAGTCAGCTTTATGGTATGCTCGCTTCTAACAATAGCTACTTATATAAATATATAAACAATTTAATCCTGTTCCACTGCATGAAGATACTAAGAAGATTCCCTGAGAAAATACTTGCCTGGACATTTTATTAAAAGAAAGGCAGAAACATTACATGTTTACTTAATCATTCACTAAGCATTTAAGAACACTTGTCATTTACAAGTTTATACATGCAAACCAGAAACAAAAGTGATTAGGCGAGTACAAGATCATCAAGCTGTATCTCACTCAAGTCAGTTAAGATTTCTTGATCGGTGATTAGAACATGTACTAAAGCAAAAATAACTGAACAGGCAATTTCTTCTATGAAAGTTCACCATCTCTTCTGGCCCTACTGTCATTAAGAAAAGATGCATTTGTTTCTTTAGGAGTAGATTTCACTTTCAGTTTTTCTTCCTTTTAATGACTGGCATGCTTCAAAAGCCTTTAAGGCTTCATTAACATACTCTGAATGACACGACACTGACAAGCAGCTAGACTTACTGTATCTAACACTCTTTCACTGTACTAAATACCTGTAAGTAGAGAAACAGATTACATCTTTCAGATGTATTTTCATAGATCACATTATAGATGCTATCAATTTCAAAATACTTCTAGAGAAGGTTGTTATAAATACTTAAAGGTAAGACAACCTGTGCTTACACTGCTACACAGGAGTAGCTTGTAGCAATGCAATATTGGAATTGATACCTACCTACCATCACTGTTAGAAGAATTGTCTTGTAACATCAAGCCACAAATGACTTTAAAAGCACACAGAATCTGCACTTACACGAACATGAATGATCATGCAGAGTGCAGTATGATACTACATTACTTGGGGAAAAAAAAAAAAAAAAAGGCCTGACAAGTAATTCACCAATTATTATCACATTAACTTGTCTACAAGTCCCAGCAGAAGCACAGCTCATTATGGGTTTTATGGAAAGTACAGAGACCTCCCAAGAAAGCAAATAATCATTCTTGCAAGAACACATTACCTACTGTTTTTATCTTACAGTGTGATCCAAGAGGGTAAGTTCCTGGGTCACCTTAATCCAGCCACTCCACTTGACAATCAAGATCCTTAATCACTTACGGAAGCGTGCGTTTGAGCATCTTCTGATGTTTTCTTTTCCAAGAGCTAGAGCAGTGCCTACATCTAGCAATAAAGATGAAAGAAACTATAATGAATGCAGAAGAGTTCTTTAATTAATGTAGTACGATGAAAAATTAAGTGACATCAATCTTTTATTCTGCACAGGTATTACATGCACCCTACAAATTTCTTTAACAGGAAATGCATAAGGGTAAAGAGCTTTAAGCTCAAGTTCAGTAGAACAAACTCAGTTAAGAGTTGTTTACAGGACTCACCCAGAGGGTAAGTTAGTCTGAAGAAATCGAGAACCTGTAACTTCCAGCTGGGTAACTCACTGAAAGCAAGTAACGTGGACTTCCACAGTTTCTAGTATTCTGTGTCTCAATACTGATGTACAAACCTAACTTTTTCTGCCTGCAAAAAGGTATTTTTACAGAAGCATTCAAACACATCTCCAACCAGCATCTAGTAATGAAAAGACTAACTGAAAATTGAAAATCAGCTTTTAAGTATGTAACAGTGAGTTTTGACTCAACAAGAGCAGCTCAGGTCATGACATTGGACACTTCTGCCATTCACAAAGTGTGCTCAGTTTGCTTACACTTCAAAGCTTAAAGAAAACCTGAATAATAATTTGTATCCCACACAGAAAACTGTGGCCTACACGTGGATTATCTGGTATCTGAAGAGAATGCTTCAGGACTCTGGGATGTTTAAATCTGTGTATTAACCACATTCAGAGTAGTAGGCACATGGTCAGGTTTTTACAGTAACTGTGTACTGCAACTGTTTCCCAAGGAAGTACAGTTGTCCCAGTTGCAACAAAGACAAAAGCTAAATAAAAGGGAATTTAGTAGCCAACCACATAAAGAAAGTTACTGGGTTTATATGAATTGGAATGTTTAATATGTGCTGTCTTAAAGTGTTTGCAACTCCAGAAGATCCACTTCCTCCTCATGCAACTTTAGTTTCAACAGTCCTTGTTGCAGCTCCATCAAAAAATACTTGGTCTGGAGATCATTCTACTAAGACATCCCATCTTCTTGCACATGGGACAGTTCTGCTGCCATCAGTGACATTTTTTGAGTGAGGTATCAGTAACTGTTGAGAGTCCAAAAAATGCTATTCTTGGCCCTGCACAATTAAACTCCACTCAGACAATCCATTATGGCAAGAGACTAAAAAGGCAAGTAGCCACACCCAAACATCTTTATGCAAAGACTGCACATTCACAAGGTTTAGTGGTTCCTTCTCACAGGTTTACAGAAGACCGTTTCTTGACGTGTAGGCTTGACTATACTATCCCCACATTGTAAATGGGGTTTTTGCATATACACTGCAGTCATGAAGACACCTTGTTCATACTGTTTTTACCTTGGCACTCCTGAATGTTTTCTCCTAACTCCCCCTTCATTATTGCTGCTGGCATTTTTAGCAAAGATGCTAATAGAAACAAAAGAGCAACACCTATCAGTCTCACACAAAAACTAACTAAAATAAAGGTTTTTCCCTAAATGGGAAATAACTTTAATCTTGCTTGGAGAGAAACATCAAAGAAACCCTAGGTCACCCTTATCTGTGCCTTTTGTCCTTCCCTCTGTAACAAGCTCCTGAACGAAAGCAAAGCCCAAAGAGAAACAGATTGAGACTTTACAAACATGTTTTTTGCTTGCCACTACAAGCACTTGAATTTACACAGTTTCATTAAAACCCCTAGTATTGACAATCTGTTCTCCCAGATTCACATTAACTTTTTGTTTCTTAATAGTTTGGACTTCATAGCTTGCTTTTAAAAATAAACAGATGCAAGTGGCAGATCATTCCCTCATTTGAAGAAGGAAAATTTACTCATCAATTAAAAAAAGATAAAAATCATTCACTCTTAGTACTCTAATAGCAATGAAATCGCAATGGAACACAAGTAGATGAAACATCTGGACAAGGAAGTTCTCTGACAGACTCTAGATCCATATCCCTTCAGAACAGAATACAGGCAGATCACAATGTTTTAAAAAACAGTAACCAAACAAGTTATTAGTGTCTGGAGAATACGGTCCAAATTAGACTCAGTTCTGTCAATTTTTTGCCACAAGATTCGCAATTGAAAGCGGCCTACAAGAATGTTTAAAGAAATTACCATTATGCCACCAAAAGTCTCACCAACAAGGTAACACCAACTAGTCCTTATATCAGACAGTTACACTCCCTTTTGACTTCTTATGCGTATTATACGCCCTGGACTCCAGAAAAAAAGGTAGCTGTAACACTGGTTGGTATAAAATATCTTACTCTCAATAAATCTAGATAGGTATCATAGTCTTACAGAGACTCCCACGGTACTCAGCAGAAAGTGTACAGCAAGATGAGCTCCTAGAGAAGGAGGAATATGGAAGCTTCCAGTATCTGAGAAAGGCTTTTCTACACTTATAGTGACAATCAATGAGTTTAACTATAGCACAGTGTGAATACACTGTGCTGCTTCAACCCTCCACACAAGAGGAAGTCTGGCATGCTACACAAAGCCATGCAACCTAGGAAGAAATTAGAGAATCTTGTTGCTGACACTGTCCGTAATTACATATCAGTCTCAGTACAAACACCATGATAAATTTACATTAGTCATCTCCAATCAACATGACTAGCTTTCTCCAAGAAGTTGTTCACACTTTTCCTGAAGCTCTGCAGCTAAAATGAAGTACAGAAGTCTAGATTTTAAGGCCACATTCTCCAACAAAGTGTTTTTTACACCATTACTACAAAATTATTTGTAGAGTGTACCAACACATTTTACCTTTTGATCTGGACTAACTATAAGTCAAAATATATTCTAGTGTACAAGATTAGGGCCAACACAAAAACTGCTGAAAGGCAAGAGCTGCAATAAAAGGCTTCTTGACTTAATCAGAAGATCAAGGTGAAGGCAGCCATTCTCAGTCTCAACCAATGACTTCTAACAGGGTTCAAATCTGCACCTCTTCCAAATTAAATTTTTTAATACCAAGTTCAGGTTTTGAAGACTATTTCTTCCTTTATCACTGCCTAAGATACAGAAAAAAAAATTGTTAGTTTAGATACGAAATTTTCTTCTTGAATGCAACTCTAAATCACACTGAAGGAACATTTGCTCCTTAACTTCTAGCTGGAAGATGAAGTTAGAGCAGCAAGGTTTCTCTTCTTTTGCAGTTTTCAGGAGTCTCTCATTAGGTAAATAGAAGTTCACAGTGTCTTCTGGCTGATATTTAGGATTACCTGATATTTTTGTAAAACAGAACAAAAAAGTAGTATGTCAAAATACAAAGCTACATTGAAATCCTTAGAAGCATGGGAAGACTCATCCATCTCTGTGCTGAATTAGATGAGAGTGGTCAAGTACCTCCTGTATGATGGTATGGACTTCTATAGCACAGGCAAATGAAGTTCAGCAACAGTGGTGCCAGGGAGAGCAAATGACTATCTGCAGCTTGTAAGGATACCTGTAACAAAGAACTCGTTATTATCTGAACCTTCTGTAATCAACAACAAAAGTCTAAATAAATAAACAAATACAACAGCCAAGTAAATCAGGGCAGTTATTTTAACATAATTTAACAGTTAAATTATTAGGAATACAGATCAATTTAACAGCTTTTAAGGAAGAGAATCATCTCATAATTTCCATCAATATAAATGATATCAACATTTGATCACATTTCATCACTGGAAATCCTCATCATCTAGTTGTCAGTGTAGGTACGCTCTGCATCTAAGGGTTTGTTTATTTAACACAGAAGAAACATTCAGTTGCCAGGAGCTTCCAGATTAATTAAAAAAGTACAAGTACTAAACTATCCTAACTAGATTACATGACCAAATATACATGCCACAAAATATAGCCTTAAAGCTGGCCGCAATTTCTTACAGGTTATGTTATGTTTTCCCAGCTTCCTAACACTGAAGTTGTAAGTACAAAAGAGTATAAAGTATTCTGTTTCCACATACACTTCAGCTTTTCCTTCAGTTCGTTTCAGTGCTTTGAATAACAAAGACAATGACACCAAGGAATGGTAAGTTGCATTAGTAGCTTTACAATAAAAATTTAACAAGAAGCTGATTTCAGTAAATAACTTGTGCAATCATATTAAAAAAAATGCTACTAGCGCTACCAAACCTACTGCCAGCTAGGTTCAAAGTATACTCCATGAACATTTTGGGAATTTTGGAATGCAGTCTGATCATACGTGCCCTGAAGACTCCAGATGACCCTCTCTCATCAAACTACAGAGCTACTTGCTACCAGCTTCATCAAAGAATGGCAATCACACTTTCTACGACTTCTTCAAACTATTTCTCCAAAATATAAAACTTAACTGCTCCAGTTGAAGATTCCTCACACCCAGATTCTGCCTGAAGCAGGTGGGGTTTGGACAGCTTCAGCTGAAAATGTTTACAATTTTCCAAACAAAATAAAGCTGGGAAGATACTGTGTTTTATGAATAGGTTTAGCACGCCCATTGTTCAGGGAAAGACTCCACAAATAATGCTTTTCTATCCTTCTGGAAATTCACCCACACTGTAAATATTTAAGAAGCCCCTAAAACATGCAGTTTACAAACCTGAAGCTTAAACTTACACAAGATTCTATCCAGTGCTCACATGCCAGCCCAGGTCAGCAGCAGTTAAAGAGAGCTTATATGAGGAAGGCTGTAGGTAAACCAAGGCGCATCCTTTTGCCAGGTTTGTAACTGTGTGTTTCACTGAAGCTGCTTTATCACAAGGATGCTCTCGGGCAAAACTAAAGCTCCTCCACTCCTCCAACCCCTCTATAATTTCAGTTAAATTCACAGAAACAAAACCTTAAACACTTGGGCGTTACAGACTGCACTTGAGAGTCAACTTGCACAGCTAAGAAATGCAATGCATACTACCATGCTTTTTCTGTGCATAAAAGCAGAGCTGAATTTCTTCTAATGAAGTAAGCCTGACTAGCATCAACTTTCACTTCTAAGTAAGTAAATGGCTTCAGTACTCTAACTTCCACCTGCTGACTTCAGTCTCCCATGAAACAGGTTTGGACTGTCTTCCTCACCAACAAGATTAACAACTTCAAAAGCAATTTCCATCACTGCCTCTTATATATACTGTGAGGAAATGTTTGGGCTCCATTGTAAGGAGCCCCAACTCTGGTAAGCACTATAGAAAAGCCACTTGAGATGACTGTTTCTTTAACAACAGTAATTTATGAGTTTTCACCGAATTCAAATTCCAACAGGGTGGGAGAGGATGATGGAAGAAGCCAACACAAGATTGCATTATTTTTTATATTCCATAAACAATACATATTGCTGAAATACAACAGTGTGCACATTTAGTTCCATGTGAAACATAAGTTGGTATTAATACCCCCATAGCCTTCTGGACATCCTTAAGTTCTCCAGCAAGTTTTCAAACTTAAAAAACTTGAAGTCCATTTACTTCAACATATTTACTGCTCAATTCTTTCAGCATTGTAACTGAAAGCTAGAAATCCCGGTGTGACTATGGTTTGGTCCTGTAGAAAATCTGCTCTGGCAGGTCAGGATGCCAAGAATTTGCCTACTATAATTTCTCCTTCACCTTCACAAATGAAACTGAGAACATCTGTTCTTATCAAGAAGTGAATTGTTTTTCCAATTAGGACAGGCAAAGAGTATGCTGCCAGATAGTCTTGTCTTCCTTTTCCAAATTTTAGAAGAAACTCCACACAATGCATTGTAATTTATGAGTTTGCTCAAGAGTTAACATGTAACATCACAGATAAAGCATTAGATGAGAATAGTCTATGGTGGAGCAAGGTTAAGGTATGATTTCTTCCAGCATAGGGAAATATTTGTGTCCCTCGGAGATGCTGCCAGCCAGTAATCCAACTTCAACTAAAAAAAGCAAAAGACTTCACTGCGGGTTTCTGTGTTCAGCAGGTTTCTCTGGATAACTGCAGACTGGGTTATTGTGCCACAGTAAAGAGCTATGCATACACGACTATTCACTTTCCTCAGAAAGTTCTGCCTTGATCTACAGAATGACTTGACTTCTCTGGCTGATAGACAGTTACTCAGCTCTGACAAAATGTGGATCACCAGAGAGCCCAGGATGTCCTCAAAGACCAGACCAAGTCACAGAGTAACACTGTCATGCTCGCTCTTCAGTGCCACACGTGGGTGGTAGGTCTTCCCAGCAGTAAGCGTTAAAAACCAGAAACCAGTCTGTTCAACAAAGTAGTGCTTTTCCTGGTTTTACAAGAAAGAAAAACAGTAATACAAAGTACTGCATTAATCACAACACTGGGTTTTCATCAGTAGTTCTACCGTATTTTAACCCTTAAGAACAGGAGTGTGAAGTACTGCTCATTTAAGATCCTGCATTAGTGTTTGAAGATCAGACAACAGCAAATTACAGTATACGACATAAACTACATTAACTCGACATGGACACTCCTGAAGAACTGCAAAGTAGCAGCTCTGGCTCAAAATGTTTGTTGAAGCTGTTCTCTACTGCAAGCTAGGAAAATGAAGTTGTTGAAATTCAGCCCATAAACGGTGACTCACTTAGGTTTCTGTATCCTTATAACCTCATACACCTCCCATTTTTAGAAGAAATTAGGTTATTTAGCCAGTCTTCTGGTACCCACCACCTGCAAAGTCCAAGCATTTCTAGAAGTTCCAAGAGTTAAGCAAGATCACAGTTCTACTAGCAGAGCACACAGATTTAACCATACTGAGCACTACAATAGGTAAAACAGGAAAAGAGTTTGGACTAGATGGAGGTGGTTTCCTAACACATACAAGAATCTTCAGTTCTTCCATGTTTTAACCCCAGTATACTGCTTTCCATCCACCTTGCTTTCAATGGAAACGCCCTTTTTTATTCTTTTTTTATTTTACCACAGCCCTGAGAGAGCTGAAGTTGTTTACAGTTTCTTCTGCTCACGTCTCTCAACACCCAGTTTTACTTGTGCAAGAGAAATCCTTCTGACCTTTTTTCTACTTACTAGCACCATGGGATCAGAAAAGCAATCCATAACTGTCAAGGAAACTTCAGAATTAATTATGGCAGTTGCAAGAAAATGGACGTAAATGGCAAGTGAAGCCATAAGAAAAGAAATCCCTAACTCTTCACTGAGCACAATCCCAACTGCGTCCTGAACTGGATAAACTAAGTGCTAAGCTCACAAATGCTGCTCAGGTAGGCAACTTCAGCTATAGTATTTCACTAGTCTGCTTTCTTAAGCAAGACACCTGTTAAATGAAAGGTTCAAGCTAATTGGTCTGGCGACGGACAGACTACGTGGAAAAGCACAACTCATTCCAGGCTCATCTTCCCTGCCTCTCGGGTAAACCTTACGTCCCGCATCAAGCTCTGCGCAGAAGTAAGAGGTGTGCTGGCACAGCACAAAGCTGAACAAGCTACAAAACTTCAAGACTTGATGTTCCTTGATTTGGTCCCTGCAGAGCAACATGAGATTTTCCGTAACAGTCCCAAAAGACACGTCTGCACAAACACTCACTCTCACCAACCCGCAGAACACAAAAGTCTACCCATCTGCTACTGGGTTCACGATCTAGGCTTAGCATCCAGCCACGAATGCTTACCTCCTAGAGTCATAGTTAAATTTCTGTTTCTTACATTTCCTCCCCCTTATTTGTAAAGATGCACACTTCCCCTGTTTTGGGGCAGGAATACCAGCACCTTGCATTACTCAGTTCAGGTGAACACTGCAACGCTCATCTGTTGTAAGAAGGTGCATCCTAACAGCCGTGCTCCCAGAAACTACCACACATCCGATACCTGTCTTGTCAGGAAATAGCTGCGCCTCACTTCATGACTCAAGCACCCAGTACACCACACTGTTTACATCATACATGTTGAAAGGTTACACCCTTCGGCAACAAAGATACAGCCCGAGGCCATCTATTCGGATCAAAACGTGTCCGGCACCGGAGGGAAGGGGGGAAGCCCTGGCTCAGGGAAAGCCTTCAGCCAAGCACCCCTGTAACGCGGACCAGCTCCGGACAAGGCGCCGCCCCGATCCCACGCGTGACACGCCGGCCCCCGCGCCGCGGAGTACCGGGGCTCACAAGTTGTGCCCGCGCAAACTGACCCCGCGCCGCCGCCCCGCCCACGCGGGAGCCCCGGCGGGCCGGGCCGTCGCCGCCGCTCCCCGGCCCCGGCCGTCACGCCCCGCGGGGCGGTGGGAGGGGTTCACGGCCGGCGGGCCCGAAAACCGTTACTCCGCGGCGCGGCGCCCGGGTGCCGGGGGAGGGGCGCGGCGCCCCGACCCCGCAGCGGGTACTGACGGGACATCGCACTTGGCGCCGCCGGCGCGCGGGGCCCGGGGGCGGCGTCCGCCGCGGCAGCCGCCCGCCGTGCACCCGCGCCAGCCGAGGCAGCGGCCGGGCGGGGGGAAGCGGGCGAAGCGCGATGCGGGAGCTCCGCGCCCCGGGTCTGGGCGGGGAAGGGAGGAGAGGAGAGGAGAGCGGAGGGGCTTCCTCCCCCTCGCAGCGCTCCGGCCGCCCTGTCACTTGGGTATGATGAAGGCAGGGGCTGGGGGAGGAGCCTCCCGCGGTTCAGGTGGGAAAACAAACACACAAAGGGGCCTCTCTGGCACCCGCCGGCCCTCGGGTAAAAAGGCGGGCGGGAAACCCACGCCGGGTGCCGGAGCCTCCTGTCAGGCCGGGCGCCTCGGCTCCCTCCTGCCCCTCGCCGCCCTCTAGGCCCGGCGGGACGGGAGTAAACAAAAGCGGGAGCCACAGGACGGCACATGGGTGGGGATGGGGACCTCCGCGCCGGGCCGCACAAAGAGCCGAGCCCCGAGACGGGACGCGCGGGGCGGGAGAAGGGGAAAGCCCCCACCCGTCCCCACCCCGCCGCCCAGGTAGGGGCGTTTCCGCCTCACCTGCTTGCCCCGGTAGAAGAGGCGCTGGCGGTCGGGGCTGACGCGGAAGGTCTCCTGGATCTTCTCCCGCAGGCACTCGATCTTGGTAAGGCGGCTGAGGTCGTCGATGGTCTGGGTCTGGGTGCCGTCTATGGTGCGGACTTGGATCCACATGGTGCGCGCCCTCCCCCTGCCTCAGCCAGCCGCGGGGAGGGGAAGGAGGTCTGGGGCAGGAGGTGGGAAAGGGGTCCGCTCCCGGGCTGCGCGTCTGCGGCGTGCGGGGGAGAAGGGGAGGGGGCCGGGCGCTTCCCCCGCTCTTTGTTCGGCTCAGTGGGGCAGGATTTTCAAATCCCGCGGAACAGATGCGAGCCTCCCCGCCCGCCGGGCCGCCGTCCTCGCTCAGAGGGGCGCGGAGAGGGAAGGAGACCCGAGCCGATCCCCCGCCGCTTCCCGATCGCCCTCGCCGCGAAGCCCCCAGAGGCAGCACAGGGCGAGGCGGAGCCTGGCGGGAACCGCGGCGGCCGGCTCTAACGGGCGCCGACGGGAGCCATCTCCCGACCCCGGGGAGTGTTTACCAGGCGCCGCCGCTCTCACATGGAGGTCACGGCGCCAACGCCGATCTCGCGAGAGCCGCCGGCCTCGGCCGTAAAGAGACAACAACACCGGGGCGGGGGCGGGGGCGGTGAGCGGGCGGCACCACGCCCCCGCCCGCTGCGCCCGGGCCGCCAGCCCTCGCGCCGCATTCGGCACGGCGCGAGGCACCGCCCACGCCGCCTGCCAGCCCCGCCCCCGCGCCCCGCCTCCCCCCCTCCCGCCCTCCCGCCCCGCGCGGTCCTCCGCTGGCGGCTGGCGCGAGGCCCGCGGGGGGAGGGGTTGGCGCGCGCCGGGGAAGCGGCCGTTAACGTGTCCATGGCGGCCGGGCGGGACGCTCTCCCCGGCTCCCTCTCGGGGCGGGCCCCGCAGGGCCCGCGGCCTAGCCCGGCCTGGGGACTGGCGGGCCTGAAAGTGGCCAGGCATTCACAGGCAGCCGGCAGGACGGTGTCCGCCAGCGGAACCCAGGCCCCAGCGTTTCCGAAGGTGTAAAATCTCGACCCGGCCAGATTTAGCTCTACCTAAAATACACAGATGAAGTCTGGCTGCGCCTGTTAACGTTAGCTGGGTGAAAGGACGGGCCGGGACAAGAAAAGGCAAGGCTCATTTATCCTTCAAATGTGATGCGAGCTTCACTTTACGTATTTTTCTAAATCGGGTAATTCTGCAAATCAGTAACATAAAAACCTGGATTTACCACGCTGTTGTGGGATAGCCCTGGTAGGCAGCAGAGCCCTGCACAGCCAGTCGGCCACTCCCTCACAGCAGGGTGGGGAAGGCGAGAAGGGCAAAAGCAAGAAAACGGGGGTCAAGATGGAGGCAGTTTAATAGGTAAAGCGAAAGCTGTGCACGCAAGCAAAGCAAAATAAGGAACTAATTAAGTACTTCACGTTGTCAGGCAGATGACTAGCCATTCCAAGGAAGGCAGAGCTTCATCATGTGTAAAGGTTACTTAGGAAAACAAACGCCATCACTCCGAACATCCCACCCTTCCTCCTTCTTCCCCCAGGTTTTATTGCTGTCCATACATTGCATGGCCTGGGATATCACTGGGGTCAACTGTCCCAGCTGGGTCCTGTCCCGGTTTCCTGCACGCCCCCAGCCTACTTGCTGGCGGGGTGATGTGAAACAGTGGTACATCCCTGATCCTGATCCTGTGTAAGCACTGTTCAGCAATAGCTAAAACATCCCTGTGTCGGCAACACCATTTCAGTCACAAATCCAAAACACAGCACCATACCAGCTACTATGAAGAAAACCCACTCCATCTCAGCCAAAACCAGCACACGTGAATACTGGTGAAAATACTATCAAAATGTATACAGTACAGGGCTCACTGGAAACCAGGAGCTGCAATAACAGATGCCTTTGGGAGGAATTCTGGGCAGGTTTATTAAGACTCTGGCAGCTGTATTAAAATACGGATTTACAAGATCCAGGTGACATCTGTGTACTTTTGTGGCTTTTTTGTACCAGGTGGTGTAAATATCAGTGGTAGGGTGTTGAGTCAGGGGAAAAAACAGATCACAACCACCATTACTAGAACACCATTTATTCATTAGGCTGTTATTATTAATAGCAGATAGCTGTTTGCATCCTACAATTACTGCCTCACGCAGTGCACACAGCCACAGTCGCCCAGCTGGAGCAGTAGCGGAGAGGCCAACCCCAGGAGTTCAGTCGGCAGCAGGGGCTGGTACCCCCGCCCCAGGGGCTCCAGGCAGCTGTGCACAGTCACACGCGGGGTCCCTTGTTTCAGCAGGTGTGCTTACACACACTGCCCTGTCGTCTTTGTCCACATAGAGCAGCCTTCTTGGGTGCGGTGTGGGTTACGTGACCCATTGCGGGTGCCAGTGTGTGCTGGAGGCCTGGGCAGGTTCAGCAACTCCTCGGTACCCTGAGCTTACCGATTTTGGATCCAAGACCACTATGAGTTCCTGTGAGGCTTTCAGATGCTATCCCCCAGCATGTATTTTTCCTCTCTTCACCCGGCTGTTTGTTAACAATTTCTCCATCCACACATAGAAGCACCTACAGAGCCCACTTGCACAAACACAGCTTTTATGATTCACTATGGTAGCAAAGATTCCCATATTTTACTTTCAGGTCTGAGAATTCCCACTGCAGTTTTGAGTTACTTAAAGCTTGATTTTAGGGTATTGAACATGTGCAAAGGCAGCTGAACAATTAAAAGTCTCTTAGTTATTCTGCAAATCTCTTCCTTTCCTCTTCATTCTTGCTAATCTATGTCTGCTCTTGCGACAGCACAAAACTTTCTTTACTGCCGCTGTCATAGCATGTCACCAAATTGCCATTTACATAACTACGGAGTTTGGTTTTCAGTTTGTTGGTGGTAACACAGTCTCAGACTTATAGGCCTTTCACGACCCTTTGGTCCCAGCCTGCTTGGGTTCACTGGAACATTCAATGATTATTTAACAAGGAGGAGTACCATAAGAATGTGGTTTAATAGCCCTATCTGAAAAAAAAAGAAGGATAAATCAAGCTGTCTTCAGCTTTAACTTAGTTACACTCCACCTCTACAGTAAAAGGAGCAGAGTCTCATTATAATCCCATTTGCAGCATACAGCCTTTCTGTTGAAGCAGGGAGTAAAATGTGTCTTGTCTTTTGCAGTGGGGAAAAAAGGTCTGAAAGAGTTCTGAGATGGGATATGTTTTACCACATTAGGGAGAATAGCATCAGTCTGTGCTAGGGAGACTCTGTGGAAAGTGCAGGATGGAATTCCTAGAACAGAAGACATTTTTTGATACAGAGAAAAAAGTGGAAGAGGATCAGCTTGTTACACCACTGTATCTGGAAATACGTTGTGTAGCTGGGATTGTAAAGAAAGGCAGGCCAGATTTCTGGCAGAGGAGTTACTGATTAGAAAGAGCACTTTGCTATGGAGTGAATATAGGTGGCCTGTTTCATAATGTGCAGTATGGACTGGAGGCTAGAATATAAAGCAAAAAAAAGTGTGTCAAAATTCTCAACTGGGAGTCTGTAAGAGGATGTGAAAAGGGGCAGTTATTGAGGAGGTTAGAGGAAAAGAAAGCTGGTTATTTAGAAAGCAGTAACATCCTCTTTGGGACATGGCTATGGTGATGAGGAAATCAGGTAATGCTAAAGGAGAAACTGGCTGAGCAGCACAGTATGCATGATAGGCTGGGGTGACAGTAGCAGAAGAATTACTAGAGTGAGCAGGACAGAGAGGAACGGAGTCGAGAATATTAAAGTAAAACATGGGAGTAGTGAGGAAAGTGCAAAGATCTAATTGGAGACAAAACCAGAAATTAGTGACAAAAAAGCATGAAGAGGAAAATTGGAAAGATTTGAGGAGATAAGACCACACTAGTTTTCTTAGAAGAAAACTATAGAACAAGAATAAGAAATCACATGAAAATTAAATATATCAAGAATGATGTAATGGGAAGCATGAGTTTGTTTTGAAGTTAAGAGATTTTTTTATGATGAAATGTTCAAAAGCAAACCGTGATGCAAATTGGGGGGTTTTTGTGAGGTAAAATAGTCAAACGTTTAAAATTATGGGGTGAAATATGGGAGCTATTAGATTGGGGCCTTTGCATGTGTAAGCATTTTCATAATTTTCCATGGGGAGGTTGCTTTAACATGTAAATAAAGGTAATTATTTGCTTGAGATTGTGTTTGTTCTGATATGCAAAGTTCTGTCTGAATTCTTAAACACTCTGGAGATTGTCTTATGTATTTTATGTTTGTCAGTAGGAGATCTCTTGACTGAATGGCCTTAATGTGGATGCAGTCATGAGGATAGACAGAAGAAGCCAGAGATGAGCTTGACGACAAGACAAATGTCAGGAGGGAGTGGAAGAATGGAAGCGCAATACAAAGCAGAAGAAGCAGAAAGAAACCAGCAGAAGAGTGAAATGCATGCCACTGAGTTTCACGGAGGAGCTGTGGAAGAGGAGCAGCAAGCCAGGAAGGGAAAAGACAGGAAATCTTTTTACAGGCTTATTTTTCTAATAAGCTTTACACCCAAGAGCCTTTTAATGACTTGTAGCCAATTTAATAACCTATGTGGATGTTCCATTACTGTTTTGCTCAGATGTGCTGATGTGCCTTCCAGAGAAGAGGAAGAGAAGAAAGAAATTTTAATTGTCTATCAACTGAACTTAAGGAAATGTGTCACTTAATTCCCGTTAAGTCAATGTGACTATTCCAGTGTAAACATGTTGGGAGAGAAAACCAGGCTGGCTGACTTAATTAACCTAATTTAAGCTTGATGAAGAGAGAAAAAGCAAATATGGTATAGTTGTTGCAGGTAATGCAGCAAGCATGCATAAGAATGGTATCCTATATGTAGAGCTGACTGCTCTGTCATATAAGGGAAGTTACAAAAGACAGCAAAGCTGTGACAGTAAGAGTTCATAACATAAGTGTTTTTATCTTATTATGGTAGGAACAGAACTGCTAAGAGCTCTGCCTTATTAAGGATGATACATGTAGCAACATTTCTTCTGCCAGAAGGGTTTGTAGAATCATAGAATCCTAGGTGGGAAGGGACCTCAAGGATCACCTGGTCCAACCTTTCTAGGTAAGAGCACAGTCTAGACAAGATGGCCCAGCACCCTGTCCAGCTGAGTCTTAAAAGTGTCCAATGTGGCAGAGTCAACTGCTTCCCCGGGGAGATTATTCCAATGGCTGACTGTTCTCATTGTGAAAAATTTCACTCTCATATCCAATCGGAATCTCCCCAAGAGCAACTTGTGTCCATTCCCCCTTGTCCTCTTCATGTGACTCCTTGTAAAAAGGGAGTCTCCGTCTTCATTGTAGCTACCCCTTAGGTACTGGTACATGGTGATGAGATCCCCTCTAAGCCTCCTTTTCTCAAGGCTGAAACAAACCTGTTCTCTCAGCCTATCGTCACATGGCAGGCTTCTCAGTCCTTTGATCACCTTGGTGGCCCTTCTCTGGACCCCCTGCATCAAGCCTGTCCACATCTTTTTTGTATAGCGGGGACCAGAATGGAGCACAGTATTGAAGTGTTAGAAAGTGTGGGTTCTATGGCAGCTGGAATGAGAAGAGACTTATGCCACACAGGTGAGAGTTCAGAGCAGCAGGGCAGCGAGTGTTTTGCCCTGACTTAAGAAGTAACACAAGTCCAGTTTTATTTATGGTGAGAAAAGTCCCTGTCCTGAGGACCATACAGCCCAGAGCAGATGCTGCCTGTTTCTTTAATACATTGTACCTGTTCGTGGAGTGATGTACTTAAAGCTCAGTGAAGTAAAGTGAACCTTAAATTATTCTTTATATAATCTGTACTTATATAATTTTATACAATTTATGTGGTGAAAAAGGTAAAAAGAAGTAAATATAAGGATACTACATCATTCTAATAATCCCCAACCATAGCTAAGTTAGAAGTCCACGTTGTTTCCTCATGTAATTCTGCTGATTCTAGCAAAGTTGCTCTAAGAATTAATTTATCTCACTATATGCTTTTGTCTTTTAAAAGCTAGCTCATTCGTATTACCGAGGTTGTCATCCTTAATTATTTCAGATGTCAGTAATTCTCACCATGAAAAGTAACACTTCATGAGATTACAGCCTCTTCTCTGCATATGATTTGAGAGTTTTTCTTAGTTTGAATTGTTCGTTTCAATTTAGGTTTCAATGTGATATATTACAACATGTAAGAGCAGTTGATATTCTTATGGAAATGCAATTATTTTATCAAGAATTACTGTATTATAATTGTGTTTTCAATACTACATTACTGAAACGAGTAATGAGACATTACATTTTCTTTCAAGTTTTTATTTATAAATTCTGTGGTATTATGTCCAGGTCTAACCGTATTGCATTCTCTACAGGCATCCTTCCACGAAGATGCTTAACTTAAGAGCAAAACTATGGTGTTGAATACAGTAGTTATATAGGTTATAGTTATAACATAGAGAAATACTTTATGTGTATGATAAAACTAGTCTTCTATAGCAAGGCAGATAAATGTTAGATTATTTAATAGCTACTTGAGAAATTTAAATGCCAAGTAATGCTACTGATACTTAGTTGGTCAGCTGGGAGTTTTTAGGTATTCATAATTCATCATGTAAGCATAGAAGTTAAAAAATCAAGAGTAGACCTGGTCAAAAATACTCACATTTTATAATGTAGAAGGAAAGAGGCATATCGAGTTTATGTCCTGTTGTCCATTCTCTGATGCAGAAGTGGCAGTCCCTATAAGTTTGAGCCTCAATTATTTTTGAGAGGATATGAAAAGATGACATACATGGGGCCATTTAATGCTTTCTGGAGTACCATTGTCTTCTATACATGTGGGTATTTCTCTGTAAAAGAGTGGTGTAAACACAGTCTTATCCTTGAGTCATATCCAGTCCTCAAAATTTGACTTAATTAGGAGGAAAAGCACCAAAGCCTTGGGTTTTTTTCAGAAGTTTGTGTGTTTTCTGCCCATGGTTTTAGACTTGTGATATTTTTTTCTTACCCTTCTTAATGATATTTTCTTAAATTTTTCTCAGCATGACAGAATACTTTCCAAAGTTAGAAAATTTTTCAAAGGAAAAAAGAAACCTTTTCTGAAGCTATAGACTTCATTGTGGTAGGCTTGGAGTTAGGATAAATAGGTTTTCTTGTTTCCAAATAGTGTCACTCTATTGTTGGTGAGAATTAAAGCTTTTAAAATATGTTGCTGCTACTCATATGAGATGGCTCAGGCTAGCAAAATAAGTATGATAGCAATTAATAGAGTCCTGATGTGACTAAAACTTGAACTTCACTGTTAGCTACTGTTGAATTGCAGGATTTATTAAAAAACCATTAATTTTCTTTATAATCCCATCTTTCTATTTCCATCTGAACTTGTATGATTCACATAATTTTTGTTGCTCTACTGCATTTTTTGCTTCAGGTGAGCATCCTGTGGTAACAGCAGGGTATGTGCCACTCTTGTTGGCATTGCATAAGTAGAAGAGATGCTGTTGTGACATCATAACTGAATCTGGAGCATTAGCAACTAGAAGCAGCTCAGGTAAAACTCATAAAAGTAGAGTGAATCAAGTTTTCCACTGGTTTTACTTGATTTTTTCCAGCAAATCATAAAATAGGCTTTTGTGACAGAAATCTTCTAGTAATTTCAAAGGAAAATTTGTATTGCATCTGAACCAAGCTTTGTAGAAAAGCCCATTTAAAATCAGAAGAGCATTTATAAAGCTGTCTTGACTTAGAATTTGATAAAATTACTCCTTGAAAACCAATGGAGCATTTGTATTGAATTTTCAGAAGTGGCGAATCTATAGTTCATCTCCTTTCATTTCAGTAAGGATGGATTCATGAAGTAGAAGAACTTTACACCTAGATTTGTTATATATGGGAATGTATAGAATGGCAGGTGTTTCAGCTTCAGTTTCCCAATTGTTTTAAAAGATCACACCAAATCTTTAGTTTAGATCAAAGAACTACATCCTGCAAAATGGAAGGGAACTGATCACTCTAAAGCCTTTTATGGTCTCCTTTGTGTTTCTGAAATCTCTAGGCATGCCATTCAACTCCTGTATAGTCAATAAAAAAAACAATACAGGAACTGTATTTTAGTTAGTGTGTTGGCTGAAACATGGAAATGTATTTCTGTGTTGAGAGTATGTGAAAAATAATCACTGAGAATTTTTACTGCAAAATAATAAACCTGCGAAAAGAGGCTAATAGTAGAAATATCAAGGTAAATGTAATCGTCTGGCTGATGTGATATCCAATGCTAATGTTATTTTTCAATAAAGTTTAAGAATGCATTTGGTGTAAGCTATAGTAGACTTCTTGCACAATTACTGTTTTATCCATGTAACAGGGGATCCCTGCATTCTTCTGCACTCCCAGTAACGCAGAGAAAAGTGTGCTTAACCAGTTCTGGGGGTAACTTTTAAAGGAACAAATTGGAAAAAAAAAAATCTCTTCAGGGATTATATTAACCAATATAGATGTGTGGAAGCCTTGTCATTCACACCTCTCAGGAAAAGTTTCCAAAGTTTGGGAAGGCATATTTTTACCACATAAATATTAATTTTTCTACTAGAGCTCTTTTTTCATACATGCAAAAGGACTCAAATGGGGACCCCATTTGTACAAACCTCATACGAAACATTTATCTAAAATACTGTTTAGTGTTGTCAGGACAGCTTATTTTAACTAGGAATAGGTAAAGAAAACTGCTTGTAAGGTAATCTACAGCATAGAGAACCTGTCTTAGAAGATTAGAAGGGTTGGCTTGTTCAGGGCTAAACACAACAGGTGAACAAAACGAGAAAATAGTAACTGTGTGAGTTCAGGCACAGTGTTCCACAAGGAGAAATTAAAGCTTCAGAGAACTTTTGTGTCATTTTTAGACTGGCAGCTAAAACTTGGTTTCTAATGAGCAGAAGTTGAGGGGTAAAGGGAGGTCTTTATTTTTAGGTTTTCATACAGCAGCAGTATTCTGTATGATTTTTTAACATCTCTACCTTGCCAAGACATGTGAGAGAATTTTGTATGGAAGGTAACTGCATGACTGATGGCTTTGCTATGTCAAACTGGATCAGCTAACTCTGTAGATAATCCAGAAAATTAAGCTAGACACAGAATCCCATCATTTCTTTGTGGCAAAACACTCCTCACTAGAAAATCATTATTCCCACTGATGTTTGTTTAATTTCCAGTTTGAATTTGAAGTGCCACTCTTCCTTTAAAAATCTTCAGATAGGCTGGAGCCTTACTGCCTAAGATACCACCATTTCTCTGTGACGTTATTACTGTAGCACTCAAGCTGTCCCATGATCTCACTATAACCCTACCTCATCAATTTAGAGCATTTCAGATTCCAGTTCTCCATACTTGACGCGATGGCACCATGTTTAACCCAACTCAGCAGTTCCTTGCGGGTTCTGGTTTGACTGTAGGTCAACTGGGTCTGGTCTGCCAAAACAAGAATCTTAACCCTAATTCTTGTAACAGCTCCCAATAAGACAGCACTAACCCTAGCTCATCAGTCCTAAACCTTCCTCCTAGATTAATGTAACTATAATCCTAGTACATGAAACTCTGCAAGTGCAAACACTAGCCATACCACATGTCAAGAAACCACTTTCAGGCCTAAGCCTAGGCCTAACAATGTGTCTCAATAATTTATAAATATGTAAGGAGCCAAGGTTAGTATGGATCACATCAGTCTAATTCTAGGCCTTTCACAAACTCAACAATGCCTGCTAATCCTCCCTGAAAACCTAGCCCAGCAGAGCCAGCTTCCAGCCTGACCTAGCCTTTCACCCATAGCAGACCTGGCATTTAGTGTAGAACATCGCCGCTTGATACTCTTATTTCCAAGCTGAAATGCTAACCTCATTTTTCTGCCTTTAATTGCTTCTTATGTGTCCGTTAACCTAGGACTGAAGGTTCTGGTTTTTCAGTTACATTAATGGCTATCTTTGCCTCTGAAAATTAGTGCTGTTCTGATAAAAAAGCTGGACTTGCTTGACCCGATCAAAAACCAAGGGTAATGTGGATGGCTCTCAAGAAACGCTTTCAACATGTTTCAGCATGAGTTTACTCGGAAACAAGCATACAAATGCTTGAAAAATCAAGCACTGATTATTTAATCCTATTTGTCTAGCAGCTTAAAAATGTGAAAAGTGCAAAAAAGAAAAACATTCCGGGTATTTATATCTTAATTATAAAAATATATATTTATGAAAGCTGAAGCAATTAGTCCTCATTAGAGAGCACATGTTTGACAAACTATTTTTTTAAAGTACAGCTGGTTTTTTAGTTGCATAATAAAATATATTAAGTTTGATCTCCTGAAAATATATTCATTAATAAGGGTGTATTTGTCCTCATGTCAGATTATTAATTAAATGTCAGAGAGAAAAGTACTTCAAAGACAAAACTGTGTTTGCCAAGGCCAGATTTTTTTTTCTCAGCATCATAAGCTCCAGAAAATGTAAGTTAGCAAAAGAACTAGAATGTCTTTCATAATCAATTTGTCACTACTGTATATTGCTTCAGTATAAGGAAATAAACAGCAATCAAAATGAAGAGGATGTGTACTAAAAAAGACCAGGTGCTGCAAACACATAAGTAACATAAGGTCAGTTGAACTACAGTATGCCTATTCTTGTATGTGTTTGCAGAATCACAGAACCATAGCATGGTTTGGGTTGGAAGGGACCTTTAAAGGTCATCTGGACCAGCCCCCTTGCAGTGAGTAGGGACATCTTCAACTCCATCAGGTTGCTCAGAGCCCCGTCCAGTCTGGCCTTGAATGTTTGCTGGGATGGGGCATCTACAGCCTCTCTGGGCAACCTGTGCCAGTGTTTCACCACCCTTATCGTAAAAAAATGTCTTCCTTATAGGCAGTCTAAATCTACCCTCCTTTAATTTAAAACCATTACCCTTTCTCCTATTGCAACATGGCCCTGCTAAAAAGTTTGTCCCCATCTTTCTTATAAGCCCCCTTTAAGTATTAAAAGTCCTCAATAAGGTCTTCCCGCAGCCTTCTCTTCTCCAGGCTGAACAAGCCCTCAGCCTTTCCTCATGGGAGAGGTGTTCCAGCCCTCGGATCATTTTTGTGTCCCTCCTCCAGACCCACTCCAACAGTTCCATGTCCTTCTTGTGCTGAGGGCCCCAGAGCTGGATGCAGTGCTCCAGGTGGGGTCCCTCTGCGGAGAAGAGGGGCAGAACCACCTCCCTCAATCTGCTGGCCACACTGCTTTTGATGCAGCCCAGGGTACAGTTGGCCTTCTGGGCTGCAAATATTTAGCTGTGTTTAGCTGCAAATACTGGTTATCTAAAAACTAACAGATTATAAAGTTGTAAAGAAGATGACTATCTATTTTACTTCTTGAAAAGCTTTATAATGTTATCAAGTAGTTTTCAGTGGCAATAGAGTTTTATCTTTTTAGAAATATTTCTATTCCTGACTACCCATCAGAGAAGTGATTCATGAACTATGCACAACCCAAACCAGCAATGTGCAAGGCATTTCTAAATGATTCACATTTGGTCCTCATTACACAGAAAATGCAGAACATTCTTGTCCTTTGTGGCTATCCCAGGGGCCTATGAGAAAGTTGGAGGGCTTTCTTGTGCCAATAGTTCACTGGAATCACTGAACAGCACAAAATTCTCTGGTTACAGCAGCTAGACCTTTGTAATGATGGGTAGGGTAAGTGGAAGTAACCTCAAAGCAATGCCATACCTAGCACTTCTGGAGCTGAATGTAGACCTCTAAGTGAAGCATTTAAGTGAACTGCACATCATGTGCTAAAATTAGATGCCCAAGAAGGACATCCAAAACAGGCAGCATGATGAGTAAGGAGCTATTTAAATTCAGTGTGGACAGTTTGTCTCTGCCTAGACCTGGAAGGACAGAAACAATGAGGGAAATCTTAAATTCTGTTTTGCAGAAAATACAAACAGCTCAAACAGCTAATTCTAGATCCCCACTTAGTTACAGGAACCAACTTCTGAAAACAAAGGCTTATTTAATTTCTTTCAAAGATGTGGACAAAGTTCACTTTTTAATAAAAAAAAATCAAGGATATATTAGGATGGCAAGGGATGCTGTTGTTACCAATTCCATTCTTCTAAGCTATCTTTTGCAAGATGAAGTTTCCTCTGACATAATGAGTTCTTATGTCTGTATATATGTGTAGGTATTTTATTACCAATTTGTTGTACCCAAGTTACAGACCAGTTTGAATCTCCCTCATTTAGTTGCACAAATTCTGCAGTTGTAAGCCAAAGAACAAACTTTATATGCAAAGCCAAGAATCTACTGTTGGTCTAAGTAAAATCTTAATATTCCAAATAAATTCTTAATCAATAGTTAATATTAGCCCATTTAAATGTATATCACCACTTATAGTTCAGACTATGTACAGTTAAAACTAATTTATCTACCCCTTTCTTTGACTGGATGCCAACCTTTCCACTGACCGTCTGAGTATGAAACATTAATGGCTTGAGTCTGGGGGCTGCATCTCGAGTCTGTCGCTGAGAGGAGCATGGTATTGATGGTGGGGTTTCCTCCTCCTCCCTGCTAGCAGGAGTAAAATATTGCTGATGATGATTTCTTTCTCTTCACTGTAAGCCCTGTTTGGAATCACTATTGTATGCTTGTTAACATATTTTACACGTTGCTCTTTCTTCATCAGACCGCAAGTCCAGAGTAGATCAAAATGTACTATAAGAGGTGGTTTACATATGTTGGATACTTGGTCTTTGTTCTGTTACCACTAAGACTGGTTTTACCCAGCTCCACAACTTGCACTCCTTTAATAACCAGTAACAGACTGTTGAGTTGCTTATAGCCTGGGGATCCCACTATCATCCTGTACCTAGGCCTCTGCTATCATGTGATTTCTCTAGCCCTTAATGCTGTGTTTTATTATAGGTCATAGATATTTCATTCTACAGAAAATAATTACTTCCTGTTGCCATTTGTTAGTTCCAAAAGGCAACAATTTGTAACAGTAGGCTACAACTTGACTGTGACAATAGGCATTACAACACACAGCAGCACAATGCTAAGCAAAAGGTAAAGTATAATACAATCATAGGTAATAGTCACCTAGGTAAAGTATCACGCAATAATAGGTAATAGTCACCTGTTACCTAGTACTAGATAATTACCAAAAGAGTTAGATAACTGCTCATAGAACAAAACAAACAAAAGGATAACTCCAGGTAGGCCAAAATAAATCCAGGCAAGTCCTAAGGCTTGTGTTGTTCGCTTAACACAAAGTCTGTGTCCTGTTATAAGGATTTGCATGCCACATTTACTGGGCTTTAAGGCTACAATTTTAATAAAACTGCAAGCTAAGGAAAGCACAGGAAATCACTGCATATTAATTAGAGTAATGTTTGCGGTTGCTCAAACTAGTATCAGTATTAGCTGAGCTTGCAGACCTCATGTTTTCAGGATACACATTTTCAGCTGAGAGTCAGGAGGAGGGGTGTTCCTCTGCCAGGTCCATGGTATACTAACACTCCAGTGGCCATGCAAATTAAATTGGGGATTGTCTTTGTCTGAAATAGAAATATAATTGTACTGTATGTCTCAAATATTTAAGTATCCCAGTACTTCCAATGACAGGACATGTGGGAATGGCTCAAAGCTGCATCAGGGGAGGTTCACACTAGATATTAGGAAACAATTCTTTGCCAAGAAGGTGGTCAAACAATGGAAGAGGCTTTCTAGAGGGGTGGTTGATGGCCCAAGCCTGTCAGTGTTTAAGAGTTATTTGGACAATGCTCTTAACAACAGGCTTTAATTTTTGGTCATCCCTGAAGTGGTCAGGCAGTTGGGCTACATGATCGTTGTAGATCCCTTCCAACTGGAACATTCTATTCTATTCTATTCTATTCTATTCTATTCTATTCTATTCTATTCTATTCTATTCCGTTCTGTTCCATTTAATTCCATTTACGGGATATTACTATGCCCACCATGACAGACCAATTTAAAAATAATCTGTGTGAGAGAGAGAAGCCATCCGTTTTGTTAACTGATGGCTATTCTGATGATTGCTTGCACACAAGGTCTCTGTACTTTGTAGAGCCGCAACAGATCCAGCACTGTGAAAGCATAGAAGAATAGGTGCAGTGTAGTTCAACTGACCTTACACTACTTAAAAATGTCTCAACTACAAGTGCAAGTATCATATCAGCTTCTTGCAGTAAGATAGGTATTGAAGCCTTTTAGTAGAACAAGCACATTATTCCAGACAGAGAGGACAATATATACGTGCATGCTTGGTCCCATGTCTTGCATCCCATTCCTGGACCTCCTCTGCTTCTATTCTGCCTGTGAGCCTCTGGAACTTAGTCCTGATTTATTCTAAAGACTGCCTATTCCACACTGGAAAATAAAGAATTTTATATCATGCAAGAATCAAGTGTCGCCACTGCTGCTCCAGCTGTTCTCTATGTGTGTAGATAAAGACATTGCCTGAATTTGTATCCAATATGCATTGACACAACTGTAAGCAAGTAGACAAGATTTTGCCTCTGTTTATGTTATAATAACATTGATTTTCTGTTTCCATCTTCAATTATCTTACTTCATTCTATAACTAATCTCTTCTGTTAAAGGAGCTATAAACTAGGCTCAGCCTAACTCTGCAACTGAGCTGGCTATTCAGAGAGCTCTTCTCATTTTTTTGTGAAATCTTGCAGTTTTCAATAAATAGGTTGAAGTTTTATTTAACTACAGTCCCCATCTAATACAATAAGGTATCGCTTCCTAAAGACAACGTAAAACAGTTCTTCCAGTCAATTGACCTGGTATAGGTGATTGTGATTTTGGTTTGCAGCATTTATATGTCCAGTGTGGTATGAAACTATCAGCCTTCTGTACAGCGTGGCTGCCATCCTTCATATCTGAAGAAAAAGTACATTTTTTATGTCCCCATGGTGCACACACTTACACTTTCATTATATTCAACACACAGTGACACAGTCAACATATCAGATAGTAACTATAACGTATTGAAACAGTTAAGACTGAAAAAAATAGTGTAAAGGTTGAATGCTATAGTGACATTACAATATTCAGTAAAATAGGTTTGGGGCATCAGTGTTTTATATGAGTAAGGGATGTAAGATGGTTTCCCAAGAGGATGGATCTGTTACTGGTGGCAGAATCAGCCCATTATCTCCATTAATTTTGTGATGCCTTTATTTTAAAATCTTGTTTAGTTGTCTGGCATTTAAGGGAATTAGCTGAGACAAAAAGAAAACTTATGTTATTTCATACTGCTCTATGGGATGTAGACCAGAAATCAAAGACATTTTAGGATTTGTTTCGGAGATACTCAGGAATTTAATAACTCATATAGGTGATTTTATCAGGTAATAGAGTTTACAATAAAATTTCATTAGGAATACTGCTAAAAATGCAATCAAATGGAAAAACAGAAATAAAAAAGTCTTCGGCTTTTGAACACAGGATGTGAATTTGTGTTACGCTTTACCTACTGTAACTGAAGACCCTGCCTTTTGTTAAATTGTGGAGATCATACAATCACAGATTTTAACATCTGACCTAAAACTAATACATCAGAAAAATTCCATGTAATCAGCTCTTTGATCTGACATATCCTGCAGCAACACCATTGCTAGATCTAACTAAAGAAAGGAGTGAGCAGGGCTGCCTGGTTTAGGGCCAATTTGCTGTAAAAAGTAATGTGAATCCAGAATTGCAAACTCAAACTGCTGCAAGGACTGAAGTGTACACTGACTGACATGTCTCCTTTTTATCATGCTTGACTCCCACAAGCGGAGCATTTTCAACATGCCTCTGTTCCTGATTTGTCTTCGCCACATTGCCTTAGCAAGGTTTCTAAGGAGGATGGATTACTCAGTGTTAGGATGACTATCTCTGCCACTTGCTGTAGTGCATTGTAAGAGGATGGAAGTGCCAGAGCCTAGCCCAATTAATTTCAATTTTTTGCCAGTATACTCCATGGGTTTGGGATTTTGTTGTTGTTATACATAGCTGTTCCACTGTCTTTTACACCCGCAGATTATCAGCCACTCTTTTGTACAGGAAACTGAAGTTTATAGTTTTGGGAGGACACCTTGCACTTGCAAACCTGCAGGCCACAAATGGACGTGCTTTTTCTTTTGTTCTGAGTAAAGTTTCCTGAGGCAGTGGAACTCGACTTTTGCAGTTCACAGCACGGTATCACGGTGCTCAAGGAAATGCAAAACCAGAGAGTGGTAAGGGAGCCATCCAGTGGACTGGTGTGAAACACGCAGCCAAGACAAATTGTAATTAAACAATCCCAGAGTTTCTTCTGCCTTTTCGGTTGCAAAATGTTGGGTGTTGTGCCTTTGTCCAAAACCTGCTTTACTACTTTACTTTTTATGTTCATTGCAAAGAACTAGTTTTTCCAAAAGCGTAAAAGGTTTTGAAGATCAGGATGTGGAGCTGTATTTTCTAGGATACTCACTCCATTAATCTGTGAACACCAAGCTCCAGTTTTTTTCAGTTTACATAATGGAAAGGGAAATGTACCATACAAAAATGAATGCAGCTGGAAGATACTCATTTATCCCTTTGATTTCTATTCTGAAATACAGTTTAATCCTAATGTTTTTAGTTTTAAGTGTGCGATATTTTAATGGAATTTAAAGGGCTTCCAAATTCTCATTAGAGATTTACTTCAATTCTTTTCAAGTATTTTTACAGATTATTTATGGATGATTTATATCTGATTGGTTCGCTTACCAGAGTAAACTGAAAAGCAATGGAAAATATCACTTTTAATGCTCATAGCAGCACAAGATCTGCAATCTGGAAAATTTTAGATTATAGCTCCAGGAGTAAGGAGAAATTGCTAGCCTTTCCTAAGCTTGGAGAAAGTGTTAATTGAAAAGAAAATAAAGATTTATCTTTATTCCCAATAACCTAGCACACAGTAGATTTTTCCTACTATTCTTACTGATCAAAACTTGGTCAGGGATTGATCTTCAGTAAAAGAAGTCCCAGCTCATTGCAGGGGGTTTGGACTAGATGACCTCTAAAGGTCCCTTCCAACCCAAAACATTCTATGATTCTATGAAAAACACTTGACCTTGTTTCTTGGCAAAGAATGGTTTAAATAGTTAAAATGTTAGATATAATCACAAAGTCAGCAAAACATGCAACTGAGCAACTGTTAATTGAAAAGGTAAGAATTCAGCACAATAGCAGAGATGGCTTTCAAATTTTTATTCCTTCCTGTACAGTGTGCTCCTCTGAGGCATGTTTCTCTTCTGATCACCATTAAAAACATAAAATAGAATCTTTTGCTGAAGCTCACCTAACATAACAGTAAGTGTAGTTTATGATGTAAGCCTGTCCATAAGTTTTTTATCTCAGGCAACTTCAAGTACTTTGGCTTTTTTTATTCACCTTTTGCTAAAAGGTAAGCAAAGCAAAAGTTGGATAATCTTCATGAGTAATCTAGGTAAGTATGTGAAAAAACTCTGAATTTAGCCAAGTGTCAATATCAAATAATTGATGTAGTTCCACAATGGTCAAAAATATATCAAGATCATGTTCATAAAATTTAATTTTCTTGTATTATGTATACAATAAGAAATGTAGGTAATATTATTTGTTACTTCACTGTCTTACTGATATAAAAATTTGTGAGCTTTAAGGATGTTTTAATCACTCTTTTAAACTTGTTTGCTTATTTTACTACAGAATCTGGAAGCCCATAAGTCTCTTATGGGTCTAAAACAAACACACGTACAAAGCTGGGAACTACATATGCAGTATTTCAGGGTATCAATTCTTAATGCTGTAGTATGTGAACTATAGCTCTGTCTGACATAGCATTGCAAAGCCTTACATCAGTTTGGTCAGCAATTCCCTCCTGTGAATTTTGTCATACATGCCTACACAAATTTGCCTGTTAGACAAATAAAAGCCTGGCTACAATTTAACTTCTTTTGTGTTGGCTGAAAGCTGTGCTCAGAATCGTGTTAAATTGTTATCGTGATGTTTTTCTGCTGTTCCAGTTGATTCTTGGACTATTTTAGGAGCACTCTTTTAGTTTTTCAAAATATGTTTGCTGCTGTTGCATTCAAAATACAGTTATTTTATATTTCAGAGAGGAAGAAAGACTAGATTGGATTTTTTTTTTATATTTATGCTCATATTAATAATTTGTTTTCATTGAGAAATTAAAGCACTTGAAAATCATAAATTCCAGGAGAAACACTCCTTTTTCAGCTTTTTACTGCCCTGCAGTTTGGGGATGTGCAGGTGCTTAAATGTAGTTTGGTCCCTATTCTTTACATGAGCACCAAATGAATTCCAAGTCCAGCTCAGGTGATTTGCTGGTATTCCACAAATCCAAACTGGAGACTGCCTTTCTGTAAGAAAACGACAGTATGTAGGCTGATCCCTTCGATCCAGAAGAGCAATACCTTCATAATAGTTGTTGCGATAGGTATGGACTGTGTTTGGACAGAGTTGTGCATGTGTTGATTCAAAGGTGCACAATGCAATCCTGTGCTGAATTCTCTAATTTAAACAAAGTGAGGTAGAAAGTCATGCCTCAGGATCCCCTGCACCGGGGACAGCCTCTCACAGTTACCTCACTATACTCTAAGTCCAGAATGTCTTGAAATGTGGTGCAAAGTGACTGTATTTCCCATATTTATCTCAGAGGAAGTCCAGTTAGTGTATTTTGAATAAAATGGTGCCATTTTATGTTGTCCTTTCTTTCTGTCAGACCAATAAAATCTGGTTTAGGCTGTTTAAAAATACTTTTTCTTCTGCAAAACAACTACTTTTAAAAGCAAACATTAAGGATCTGTAAATAACATATACTTGGTTAAAAGGAACGATTTGATAATTTAATTAGTGCTGGCCAAACAATTCATGCTGCTATGAGATACAGGGCTTTCAGACCTGATATAGTATACACTGCATGCCACGTTTCCTGCTAACTCAAACCAGATAGAAAATGGTGCTTTCTCTTTTCTCATGGTAATTTTATTCCTTGGCCTCCTTGCTTCTTGTTTTTCTGTTTCTATTCTTTTTTTTTTTTTTTGGTAGTACTGGCTAGAAGAATATAGTTTCTTGCCAATGCTGGGCTTTTTTGTATGTTGGGGGAGGAAAGATCAACAAATAGACCTTGTGTATTGATTTCCAGTAGAACTGAGAGGAAGTGATCCAAAACATATCCTTCTTGCATCTCTTCGTAAAGGTCTGGGGGTGGTGAAGAAGTCTGACTTTAGAATATAATAACAGGTTTTAAAGAAATGCTAATTTAAGGACATGTAATCATTTTCTGTGGTAGAGCTGATAAATAAAATACTCAAACTGAAGTGGCTGTTATAGAATATATTTCATTGGCTTATTTTTACTGTTAGAAATATATCAGTATGTTATAGGATTCATAGCTACTATATGAGCAACTCCTTTATAGAAACTAAACTGGTAGATGAGACTGTAAAACAGTCCTTCGTATAATCTCTTTCAGCATCTAGAGCAAACAGGGATGTATCTTTCCATCTAGGGATCCAGGTTTTTTATCACCTGCCCATACAGTTGCTAACAATGAGGCAGAATAGCCGATCTTTTCCCAGACTTCAGTTATGGAACAACACCAAGCTATAATTGATTCATCTGTTTGCTGAACTCACTAGTTCCTGGAGAATAGAAAGCATTTTCATAGGGGCACTTTATTTCTGAGATTAAGTTTTGAGCCCATGAAATCATATTCCACTTAGGGACCTATTTTCAAAGTAAATTAATTTCAAAACATGAGTTAAAATTACTTTCAGGTTTTACAGCTGCCTCTGACCTTCTTCTGCCAAGTACAAGGCTTTAGCGCTGTATTTTCATGTTTTAAGCAAAGTTATTCTCTCATTGCTATGTTAAAGACCCATTCAAACAGAACAGGATTGAAATACAGCCTTCATTGTGCAGCTGAACCGGCAAGCGTTCAAGAAACAGAACAGTTACTAGGAGATCTGAGAAACCATAATTCACAGTAGCCCTAAAGCCTTTCTAGACTCTGCCTCTGCCAACACCAGCAGGTTCCAAAAGAAAAACCTCAGAGCCACTGTTTTCTTAATGCCAACTCCTCAGCCCTGCCACCCCACCCTAGTTAATCTGGCCCAGAAACAGATATGCCGCTTTTTAAATTATATCTCAGGCACTCATGCATTACCCATCTGCACCACTTTTTTAAAAGTGTGATTGGTGATTTGGCCTATTTTAGGCCCAAGTAAGAGCAGCGTGAAAAACCTTGGTGTTCTAAGGCAAGCTGAAGCATATCATTCAAACCCAAGGGAACTGACGGCAGCAGTACCACTGCCTTCAGCAGTACGGTTACCCTTAGTATCTTTAAAAGTAGCTGAAATTTGCAGCTCAGCCATACAGTTGCCCTTAGCATCTTCAAAAGTAGCTGAAATTTGCAGTTCAGCAGTGGAACGTAGAGGACTTTGGTGCAGCTCTTCCATTAGGGACAACAGAGTTCATTACCACTACATCTTTACCACCAGTCACCTTGGTAATATCTTAATTTTCTCTGTGCTGAACACCGACAAGAGCAGTCCAAATGCCAGCAACAGGGTGGGCCTCATAACCACAGAAAAGGATGGTGCTGTAGCCCCCCAGGGAGGTGGGGACTGGCTAAAAAAGCCTCACAAGTGCCACTGTAACCTCTCAGATTATAGCTCACCTTGCAACCTCTCTGTCTTCGCCCCAAAGAATGCCTTCATCAGAATGCCTTCTGCCTCCATCAACAGTTAAGTAACACACAGAGTAGATTTACCTAATAAAATTATTTTAATATAAACCTTTCATAAATTAGCATCTCAGTGTACAGCCAATAATCTCTTTGTTTGCCAAATGCATATCCCACTGTGATAAGGTGTATAATCGGGTTTAACAATGGAATTACACTAATATGTCTGTGGATTCTCTTATCAGCAGCTTACTAGATAAACAGTAGCTGTTCTGTTCATTAGCACTAATACTACAGAACTGCCCACAAAGTAGCTCCAAGCTGGGAGTGGGAGAATTGCTTGTCAACAGCCTACTTCATCCTTGCTGTTAAAAAAACATGTTATTATTGGGGTTGTTAAAAGAGTAAATATGTTCATTATATTTATTTAGTGATTAAGCATCCATAGTCAGAACTGGGACCTCACTGAGATGTTATTCAAACACAGTTTGTTTAGATTTCTATTTGAAGTAAGACATGATAAGAGGTATAACAAATGATAGAGAGAATAAGATTGCAGACAAGAAAGGATAAGGTTTATAGTATATTTCTGTGTCTGACCCACTGTCTTCTGTAGAGCATTATACTGTTTGTGGATTTCAATGCATATTGTGATTTAAGGGGAAGCATAGGGAGTAAAAGTCCTTCTGGGCTCAATGACTGGAAACTAAATGTCTATTATTCCTCTAATTTCACAAGCAGACTTTATGACTCAGCTGATCCATTTCCATGGCTGTTCTGTATTTACACAGGTAGTTCATAACTTTCAGCAATCCTGGCACTATGAAATTCAATTTCAAAGTCAACTTCAAGTCATATTACTAGGTTTAGGGTATTACCAGGTGGAAGCTGAAAAATTATGACAAATATATTGAGATTAATCTTAGGTTGTAAATAAAAAGATTAGTTCATCGTCATGAATTAAAGTAGTGCTTTCAGAAACTGAACAGATGACTAAAATCAAAAGAGAACATTGTCGTATCGTCTGTTTGCCCATAAAAATACTGAACCCTGTCCTACTATAAAGACCACAGGACTGAAGCCCCAGATACACTCATTTCAGTGTGAAGCTAAATGTACTGCCACTGAGGTTTGCAAGTGGTTTATAATGAAGATACGCTGTGCCTGTATTTCTAAATTGTCAGTTCAAAGCTATCAAAGCCTAAAATGTGTAGAGCAATCAAGAGGAAAGCTGCATAAAGTTAGCTCATTTTTCCTGATCTTTGTCACCTATTAAAAAGTACACTGTAACAGACTTAAGACAAATATATGTAGGCTAAATTTTACAGCTAAAATTAAAGCAAAAAAGGATTACAGAAATAGAAATATGTGCAATAAGACAAAGCACATTAAATATGCTTTGACTTAATGAACTAATTGTTTTATCATAAATCAAATATTCTTTTATGTCTCTGTAAGGAAGATTGCGGCAGGGCCTTGAACGCCATCAGCAGGCTCTAATTGCCATGAGAAGCCTATAACCCTCTTTCTCTGTAACCCCCCTCTGCAATCTCTTCCCCTCACTGAGTGCTTGACTGCTTTTATTTAAGGTCAGCTCACTTTCCCTAGCAAAGAGGCCAAGCCTTGCTGCTCCCTGGCAGGTTATCTGCCATTTCTTCCTCCAAATGTCTGTTATTAGTGCCTCAAAATTGTATCTCCACTTCTGAATAAAAATAAATGCAAATTCCAGAAAGTTCTTTTGTAGGTCTCACAGTTGAGTTAACCTAAATACATTGATCAAAATATTTTTGAGTGTAAGAGCTTAATAAAGACCCACGATAAAGGTTTGTGATAAATTATTCTCCTCTGTGTCTTTGGAAAAACAAAGAAAAAGCTGCATTTGTAAGGAGAGATCAGGTTTACTTCAACAGGGTTTGCCAAAATACATTATGATTAGAACACTGACAACTACTAATTTGATAGGAAATTTCAGTTGCATTCTAAAAAGCATTTATTAATCTTCTGTTAAACTTGCTAGTTCTCTACTGTCTGAATTTCTATATATATTGATTTCTGCAGTCTAGTGAAAGCAGGTAATGTTTCTATTTTTAAGCAATTTCTGACAATTACAATCATACATGAAACTTTGAAACACAATACTGGCAAGTCTGTGTCCGCAGTTAAAACTTGTTAAATTTATTGAGATTTATATCATACACATACACCTAAACACTGTAGATCATCTCATCTGTTAAAACTAAGTTCCAAAAAAACATTCAGGTCAAAGTCCTTTCTAGCTTCCTGTCAGTAACTTTTTAAATTTCATTAGAATGAAAAACATATGAAATTACTTTCATTTCAGTTTTGAAAAAAGCCATTCAATGCTAAAAGGTCAAAATCAATCCTGACTGATACATTTGCAAAAGACTTTGCTTTGCTTTGAAGTTCATGCTCTAAAGTGTTCATACCCTGATAGGTATGGAAGATCTGTTAGAATCTTATTTTTTAACTGTGAGAATGCGTGTGGATGTCAGACATACCACAAAGCTGCAATTCTGCCCTAGAACAATACTGGAGGAATGTGTGTAGGACTGGGAACCATGAGTTAGAATTCTGGCTTTGCCATTTGTTATTACCTGGTCTTGGCTAAGTAATTTTTCTGTCTCTAATTTTGTCTATTTAAAATGTACACAAAAAAAATTGTATTCACCCTTATTGCATGTTAATATTTTACAAGATTTTGGCTCATAAAGTACTATTGGACTGTGAAGTGTTATTGTAGGCTATACCAATGCAGACTATGTCCCTGTTTACAATACTACAGTTTCAACTTTTTTGCTTATTTACAGTTCTAAGATGCGGAATAAGTGGAAAAAAACACAGTGGGTTTCCACCCAATCACTACATTTGGAGCATGATACATATTCAGTAATACCTTGGGAAGGTATATGAATACAATGATAGTTAGGTTGCTAAATTTATAGTTTTAGTATAGATGGTTCAGCTACTGTTGTTAGAATGAATTTTTAAGTTACCTCTAAAAAAAGGAGATCATGCAATACTGAAAACACTGGATACAGAATTAAGAAGACATTGTAGAAGTCTTCTGGTAATATAATCTACCAACAAAGAGATTACTTAGGGTTCACATTTGAAGATTTAGCTCAGTGTCCTTCGGAACAGAAAATTTCATACAAACAAATGTTTTATTCCCACCCTAAGTATTTTTATCCCATTTCCATGTTCCCGACGCTCCTCCCAGAAGCAATTCTTCCTGGCACAAATTCCCCTTACAGAATAGAATCACCAGCAGTTTTTGTAGAGTAACTGAGGTTGGAAGAGACCTCCAGAAATCACACAGTCAGCTCTGCTGCTCCCAGCAGGATGAACTCAAGCAAGCTACTCATCACTTGTGATGCACATCGTCACTTCATGGCTGACCTTGAGATCCATCTGATCATCAGAACAAATCCTAAAGTTCTTGTTTTCATCTACTGCAAGAACTGGGGTTTGTCCTGCATCCGGATTACACTTTGTAAACTCCAGTTCCAAAAACATTGAGCAATTATCCCTGTTAATTATTAGGCTAATTTATATGATAGATAATTGAGAAGAATGAGTACTGTCCAAGTATTGAAATGCTTCTAGATACTTTGTCAGGTGGTCTTGAAAAGCATAGCTAGTTATTACCATCTCAGTAACATGGTTTTGGAAAAAAAATTTATAGCAAAGGCACCTCAGTGTGACATAGTGAAACATTCATTTCTCTACTCTTGAGTCAAAACCATTAAATAGTTTTAAGGCTTATCTTAAGAATGAAGCTTGATTGTTAGCAAAGATTGTCTAACTTTGTAAATACAGAACATATTTGTTTATGTTAGCAGTCAAACTATCATAGTGGTTAATATTAGTTTTAATACTAATGTATTAGTATGACTAATAGTCTAGTATTTTGTATGACCTTATTCAAGAGAATTACATCATTATGAAGAAGATACTAAATTAATTTCAGACAGAACATGTGGAGCTACCAGTAAAGGAAGCAGCAAAGGTCAGACTGTACGTGTCTTCTAAAACTTTGAATTATGTAGCCCCTATTTCTAAATGACAGCTTTATATAGAGAAGCTCAGCCTGAAAACAAAGCAAACTCATAATTATGAATTAACTACTTTCTGTCTTCCTAGGCTGTCAAAAAAAAGTTGAAGCTGGATTGAGAGATCCTGCAAATTCTGTAGTAAAGCTGCAGCAAATAGTGAAGAACGTATGACTTTGTAAATAGCCAAAATGTAAGTACCCCACATGCATGGATAGCTATATTTAATTCTGTTTTTATTTTTTCTGCATTTCTTCTCATACAGCAAAAAAAAAGTAATTTGATGTGCCACTTAGACAGTTAAAATGATATCTACTGAGGAGCTAAAGCTTCAAGTAACAGGCAATAGATTTAATTTCTGCTGTGTATGAGCACATACCTGTTATCTTACAAATACGCCCCAGGGCACCATTTCAGTTAGTCTATCTTATTTGCAGCTCCCTGTATAACCATAGAATAACCTGGGGCCAGAGGTGAGCATAGGGGCAAAAGAACTTGTTTAAACATACCTTTATGGCTTCTTTGGACTGTCATCTGCACTCATTTGGGAAATCATCAGTACTATGATAAAAGGGCTTTGGGACCCATAAAGAGATTTCAAGACCCTGTCCTCTGCTCAGCTATGTGAGAACTACAGATTTTTACCCAGAGTTAGCTTATTTAACTCTTCTATTCGTTAGTTTTCTAAAGGGAAGGAGGAATGCACATAGAATCACACTATTCTTTTTGTGCTTCATTTTCAAACTTTTTCTTTATCCTTTTCCATTTTATACCTTTATCTATTTTTTTTCTTGTGTATCTTTCTGCCCTCTGTACTGTGTCCTTCTGTTCTCATCCGTTCTCTTCCTCCATATTTTGCTCTCCATTTCCAATCCCTTTTCTAGCATTTCTCACCCCTTTTTTTCAGGTGCTTCTCATATTCAGTCTCTGTAAAATACCTTAGACTCTCTTTACCAACAAACTGGCAGCAAAGATACATTAAACAACATTTTAATTTTTCTTATCAGAGTCTGCTAATCACTTCAGTTACTCGCATTGACAACAGGTTTGAAGCCCACCACACCAACAGCTTGACTAGAATACTGGACATCTGGTTGCTTCCTCTTTGCAAACACTTTAATGAGAAAGCAATGCAAATGTTTTCTGGTGTACTGCCTAACAGGACAGTTAATGCTACAGAAAATATCATGCCTTTTAGACACAACTTCAGTGTCTATGAAAGAAGAATCTATTTATTACAGGAATTAATTGTTCTGATAGAAATTTGCATAACTTGTGGAATTTGGGTAACACTTGTAGCTAGGTGTATTAGATCTTTTAATGTTTAACATTATTAGAATACCTAATGTACATTCTGATTTCTTCAGTAAAACTGTAGTTTAGTCATTACTTTTAATAGCTGGGGGTGGTGGTGTGTGTGAACAGAACAGAACTGACCACACTTCAATACAATGAGATGTGCTTACTGTATTTCCTGAGATCATTCAAATATTGAGAAAACTATTACTGTAAGAAAAACTACACCAGAAACAATCAGGTAAAATAACAGTAGCTTTTAAATTCACCTATTAATCATATTGCAATTACTTTTTATTTTCCAAATGAGCCCCTGTTCTCCTTGTACAGTTTTCTGCTTTGAAATAGCCTATATGTTTTGATTTGAGTTTTCTGGAGACCAAGAGGGAATCTTTCACTTGCTATGACATTTTTTCTGACACTGAGTATATTCCCCCTTGCACTCAAGCCTGCATCTAGTCATGAAAACATTGTGCTTTGGGATTAAATCAATAGGATTTATTTTGTTTGCTTTCATGTGGTTCTGTATGTTTGTGTAGGTTGCATTGAATACTTCTGCTTTTTGGATTAGATTTTCTGTAAGTCCTAAGGCACTGAAGCTGCCTTTGAGTCATAGAATCACAATATAATTCACATTGGAAGGAATCCCTGGATGTCATTTTGTCAAACCACCTTCTCAAAGCAGGCTTACCTTCAGCATTAGATGACGTTGCACAGAGCCTTGTCCAGTTGAATTTTGAAAAACTCCAAAGATCGACACTTTATAATCACAAAACCTGTTCCAATTCCTACATAACTTTATACTTTTTTTTTTAGTTAACAGGCAATCAAAATTTCCCTTGCTACAACTTATGACTACTGCCTATTGTCCTTCTGCTGTGCACCTTTTAAGGGAAGTTTGGTTCCATCTTCTCTGCAACCCCCCTTCAGCCAGGTGAAGAGTCACCCTTCTCATCTCCAGGGTAAATTAACCCTGCTGCCCTACCCTCACCTCTTCAGACACTCCATCCTCCTAATCAGCCCAGTGCCTCTGCTCAGCCTTGCTCTGGTATGTGCCAGGAAGCCCAAAACTGAACGCAGTACTGCAGATAATGGCCTTGCAAATACCAAATAGAGGGGAAAGTTTTCTTTCATTGACCTGCTTGGCTGTCCCCTTTGGTCATTCCAGACACAGGAGATCAAGGCCTTATATCAGCTGGAAATTTCTTGTTTTCAGCTGCTAAGAACATTTTTGTAGCTTGCTGATGTGCTAAAATTTGGATGGAGAGTTACTACCATTCAGCTGAAGTCCACGAGATGGTGCTAGAGAAGGACGGCTTCAATGAACTGTATGTTAGGATAGGAGCTGTAGGTTAACTGCTGCCATCTTTCGTCCTCCGTGCTAGTTAGCCCATGTAGTTTGCCAGAAGCAATGAAGAGAGGAGCTGGTAGAGAATCTGCTCCTCTGCAGCTACTCACATATACAGGGAGTAGGAGGAGTCACAGTTAAAACACAAAAACATTGGAGGAATTTAGCCTGCTTATGATTTCCTTGGTTAGACAAATTATTGACAAACAGAAACAAAACCAAGGGGACATGAAAAAAAAAAAAATCTTTATTTATACATATCTTCTATTTCAAAATTCATGCCACATATATCTAAAAGCAGCAACACTCAAGACAGTGCACTTTTCTGTCTGAATCAGTGGGGAACTACGAGATACATATATATTATTGTACCTATTGTAATGGCAACATCATCACATCATCCTATCTAAGAAAAAAGGGCCCTTCACTTCAGACTCTGAGTGACTGGGAGTGTGAGAACTTCACACCAGGGAAGAGGCATAAACAAGTCTTTTTCTATTGATCTGTAGTGTCAGTGAGGATCCTTACAGAAACTGTGTGATTTGGATTTCTTAACGAGTTTTAGTACTGTTGCAATTGCTCTAATGCTAGGTTACTCTGTTTTGTTTAGATTGTAAAAGCATTCATTAGACTAACTAATTTCTAATTCTAATTTCTAGTTCTTCTGGCTACCCATAATGGAGGTCGATGTAAGACAGTGCATATACTAGGCACATATTTCAGGGCTAGCAAGGCTGGCTGCCAGTCTCCTGCTTTAACATATGACAATTATTCCTAAACTCACACTTTAATGCAGTCATTCTTTTACCAGTCTTCAGTGGTTTTTACTATGTTTGGGTTTGGTTTGGCTTTTTTTTTACTGTAGATGACCTTTCCCTTCCCCATAATTGAAAGAACTCTGGTTTCCTGAAAAATTAGCACATCATAAGAAGATATGGTCCCTTCTTTTACATATGTTATTCTGGTTATCTTTTGTCAGATTAACTAGTACAAGGATTACATTCTTTGTAGTTAATGATGTTGTTCTCACAAGTTTTATTCTAACAACTCACAGATATGGTCAAAGTACTAGGAATTACATATGAAGAATACTTGCATTAAACTGCTCTGCAGCAAGCAATATGGTATTTTCTTTAAGGCACAGCTTTTGAAGAGGAAAAAAATAAAAGCAAAATATTTGTATTAGTATTTCAATAATTATCACTTCTGCTAAGTAAAAGTTAACTACTCTTTCAAAAACACACTGCAAAATAGTAATTATATTTCATACTAAAGTGTTAGACACATTGGATAAATGGTTTTTTTGTATTGTAAAGTGTTGCAGGCTATATTTTTCTATAAGACTCACTGGCTATAATTTTCTATTTTTAAGTAAAATTTCTACATGCCTTCCACCTCACAAAACTTATCTGCAACTCATGAGACACTTGGATTAGTGGGAATTTGAAAATGTCAGTTTGAAGAGTTTGTATGAGCAAAATAAGAATCCAGGAAAGATTAGGATCCAGAAAATGTTAACTTGTTTTTCTATGTACATTTATAGTTACAAAGGTGGCTGAATTTATTGTGTTTTCTGAGAAAAGATGTCAAATGACATTACTATCTTATATCTCAAATTTGAAACTTTACAATATTACCACTGCTGCTTTCCATAAGGGCTTTTGTCCCTTAAATGGTTTAAAAAAGTATCATATTTTTAAGGTAGATGGTAAAAGTACAAAATCCTGCATATACCCACAATGTAGGTATTAACTATAAAATAGACTCAAAACTCACTGAGGTGGGTGTTACTTTTTTTGCTGACATCAGCAATGCTGATTTCATTAGTATACTTTGTATGAGCTTTACAATAAAATGCCATTGTTTCATCAACTTACCACCTAGAGAGCATGTTCTGTAATTTAGCAAGGTGATCACATGACCAATAATAAATGTATGACTAAGAAGTGTTAGTGTATCAATTAGTGAAATTATTGTACCTGGTACATAACTGAATTTATTTCTTGTGCAACATAGTAGATAGTGCTAAAATAATTTAATTCTAGTGTAACGCATTCTGAAGTCAATATCTAGAGTTTGGGCTTTTTTTCTTCCCACTGACTTCTTGGAACTCTTAACAGATCCAGAAGTTGTAAGCATTATTTAGGGAATACTCAAAAGCTCCCTTCTATTCAGTCAGCATTGGAAGCAACAGAATGATTTTCACTATTTGAAGAATACAACAAGCCCAGCAGTGAAACTCCACATTGCTGGGGAGGAGGCGGGGGGGGGAGGGGGCGTGGAAATAAAATATCTTTTAAGGTCTAACAGACCTTTGGAGTTTGGCCTACTATAGGTAACTGCCTTATTGTAATGTGCATTGGTGTGATTGACTGACGTTAGGATAGCTATTTCAGGTATGCATTGTTTATTATATTTACACAGAACAATTCCTGCAAGAGCTGTGCAGCTTGTAGATTGTTCCACTGCAACCAAGTGGCAACCTCTTGGCATAGCTGCTTCATGTCTATCATTTATACGTGTACATCCCCAAATTATTTGCATCAAAGAAAATTGCCACTAAATCACAGTGGGACTCCATGCACAGTAGTGGAGAACCAGATCTTTAACACCCTGTGATCCTGTGTACACTTTCGGTTTGTCTCCTCGTCTATTTCAAATGTTTCGTGCCTTGCAGGATACAGTCTATGGATGTTTAATTGTCAGCATCTTCCATTTCACACTGACAGCCCCTGTTGCTAAAGGGCAGGTACTCTTACTGCTCCTCCTGTGCACCCCACATAAGCACCTAGTGTTTATTTTACTCAGTCATTTTGAACATTTAATTATTTTGCAGATGCTGTTCTGTGCTCTGCTTTGCAGCTGAACACATAATTGCATCTCCCACTATGATTCAGAGATGGAAGCCAGTAAGTCAGAGCAATTTGCTGCTGGTGTTCCCAGGCATCTGTTATGCCTTGTCAGTTCCACATGCCTCCCTCCCTCTGCCTGCACGCTGCAAGTATGATTCTCTGCGTACATTTTCTTAGAGAGCTGCCATGCTGGATAGATGCTGAAATTGTGCAATGGAATACATGGGCTGACTTGGAGCTACAGAGGCAGAGAGATCTTCTGTCTAACCTTCAGCCTCTTCTGCTGTTCTCAGTCAGACCTGAGGCACCTCTTCCACTCCTTTCCCAAAGTCAGTCAGGCAGGCAGCCAGGACATGCACATGTGCATTTAGTAACTTATAAATCTTTTCTTCTCAAGTTCAGGTGAGCTGGTAAGAAACACTTTTTAAAAAGTAAAATGCTTATGACATGGAGAACTAACAGTGCTTTGTATTTCATATCCATGTATGCTTCCTTCTTTTTCCCCTGTCTTTAAAATATCCCCTGTGTATTTTTCCCCTTCCAGAACAATTCAGCTCCTTAAAACCATAATTGTGCAGGTAAGACAGAAAAAGATTGATCTGTTAGTATGTTTTTCAAACTTAGTTTTCCTCTTTTCCTATTGAAAGTACAGAAATAAAGGATGTTGCTCATGCAACATGGTGACTCAAGAGATTACATAAAAGTAAAAATTAAGCCAAAATGGAAATTAGTTGATCTCAACCTTCCTTCTCTTCTGTTAGCTTATTATAGGAGTTGTGTGGACACTTAGGCCACTGAAAGGTAGACAAGTTACTTTTCCTCTAAATATGACACCCTGAAGTAAAAATTTTTGTCCCCGTTGGTTTCTTTTTCTGGCTTGCGAATATCAAGTGAGTCGTCATTCACATGCAGGTAGTAACTTGTATCTTCATAGCACTGGAACTGCACTGAATCTCCTTGGTAATGCATGATGAAAAAGTGATTATCTTCACTCAGCTATGAAAATACACAAAGTAGAAATGTGTTATATTTTCAAAGCCTTTCTATAGCATTTCATGTGACAAACATTCATGTATGTTGCTGGCTTGCTAGATTTTGAATGCTTTTCTCCACTGACACATATTTACCAATTTTTAGATAAATCTTTGGCAACACCTAATCATTTGGGGACAGATTCTGTGATAACTATAAATAAAATAATATCTGTCTCCCTCAAAGGATTGAGTATTTCCAGACCCACAGCTGCATTCCTTTGCTTCACAAAAAGACCAGCACAGTTTTTCCTCTGCAGTATACCTGTTACTGGGATAATTTAGGATTTTCATGTGGTTATTTTCTTACCACAGACCTACCCTGTCAGCTGCCACTAGCAAAAAAAATGTCAATCCACAGTTTTTCTTGCCTCTTTTGGAGTACAATTAGAATGTTACTGTGCCAATTACTCTTAAACAACTGTTCTATTACCCATGATTCTTCTGAACATCTCCAGTTTCCAATACGCTTTTTTTAAGATCCATCTTTGGAGGAATGGCCAATATTGAAACAGCCCCTCTGTGTGTGTGGATGTGTTTGGGCTCTCCAGGCACCTCAGGGTGAGGATGGAGAAATAGTTACCAGAAAACACCATGCCAGAGAGAGGGAGAGTATGTGCTGAGAGGTAGCCTCTGAAAACATAAGCCCTGGAGACTAGTAGCCCTGTTAAATCTGAAAAAAAAAAAAATAATAATGATAAGCTCAGGGTACTGAGGAGCTGCTGAACCTGCCCAGGCCTCCAGCACACACTGGCACCCGCAATGGGTCACGTAACCCACACTGCACCCAAGAAGGCTGCTCTATGTGGACAAAGACGACAGGGCAGTGTGTGTAAGCACACCTGCTGAAACAAGGGACCCCGCGTGTGACTGTGCACAGCTGCCTGGAGCCCCTGGGGCGGGGGTACCAGCCCCTGCTGCCAAGTGTGTGCACTGAGTGAAGGAGTAACTGAGAAGACTGTGTGAATCGTTATCTGCTGCTAATAGTAAAGGCTTAATTAATAAAAGGTTGAGATTCATGTTTTCCCCAACTCAACTGCTTGTCAGGGAGCAGGGAATTTATAGTATCTTTTGGGGAAGACTGAGATGGTAAACAAATGCATCATAATCCAGTTATTTCATCTTCCTTTTTGAGTGATCCATTTGAACACTCTCACCGTAGCCACAAGACAGTCCTATAAATCTAACCACTCTGGTGTATTATCATTGTACACAATCCTTAAGGGGACCTCTAAAATTAAACTGAATGCTTGGGGATAAGCATAAGGATATTAAAGGGTCCCAGCTATGCTGGAGATTACAGCATTGGCGATAACCACCTTTCCATGGAAGGAGGAATGAGTCCTTTCAGCCCATATGACAACAGGGGATGGAAAGAGAATGTTCTGCAGTTATTACAGAGCACATGAAAGAAACTTGAGGATACCCCTCCTGTATTAGCAAAGCTATGATGGGAAGCAGCTAAAACGTTCTGTCCTGATCAAGTCGGTGTAACAGCAGAGTAATATGGAGCTTCAATCCAAAAATTCTGCTTGAAAAATACTATTAAGAAAGTTGAAGACCATTTGTCTTTAGGAAAGAAATACCTTCTAAGGACTCAAAATGGTAATAAGGAAATACAAATGGAATAAGAGAATCTGGTGACTTCAGAAAAAAAAAAAAAGAAGAAAGAAAACCTGTAGAAACAAGGAGACGGATTAATATGTACAATGCAGAAATTCACTCTAGAGCAAGGGAGACTCCAGAGCAAGGGAGACTCCAATTTGATCTGGTAAATGTGAAGCCAAAATTAGGTACTTGCAAAAGCAGTACAAGATGCAAAAATTAAGAATAGCTGCTGTATCTGCATGAAATGATGGAAAATTAGATGAGAGCCATCACAAGAAGATGAACTGCGGAATGATATTGTGTGATTGGGAGAAGAAAGAGGAGCTGGGAGTAGAAGTGTATCCAAACACTGCTAGGGCTGGGATCTGGCACAGGTTATCGAAGGACAAGGTGTTTTGCAAGAAATCATGGCACAGATAATTTTCTATTATAGCCTGTTAAGAAGGCTGATGAGAAAACCTGGAGAATATGGTGGACTACTCCCAGATAAAGTTCATCCTGAGGACAGCTCCTATGGCAGCAGGCATGCCTGAGAGATCATTTGCAAGTTCCAGGAAAAAAATAACTGGTTTTCAGTTACAGATCTGACTGTTTCTTTGCCATTGCATTAAATGAAGAACAAATTTGCAGGTTAGGTTTCACATTTAGTGTCAAAAAATACAACTTTATTCATGTCCCTGTCCTGGTTGCAGCTGGGATAGAGTTAATTTTCTTCCTGGTAGCTGCTATAGTGCTGTGTTTTGGATTTGGTTTGAAAAGAATGTTGATAACACCCTGATGTTTTAGTTGTTGCTAAGCAGTGCTTACACTAAGTCAAGGACTTCTCAGTTTCCCGTGCTCTGCCAGGTGCACAAGAAGCTGGGAGGGGGCACAGCCAGGACAGCTGACCCCAGCTGGCCAAAGGGCTATTCCAGACCATATGACATCATGCTCAGTATATAAACTAGGGGGAGTTGGCCATAGAGCAGCAATCGCTGCTTGGGGATGGACTAGGTGTTGGTCAGAAGTTGGTGAGCATCACATTTTTCCTGGGTTTTGATTCTCTCTCTCTCTCTCTCATTGTTTTCTTATTAATTACATTTTATTGTTGTTGTTGTTATTTCCATTATTATGATTTCCATTATTAAACTGTTCTTATGTCAACCTGTAAGTGTTCTCACTTTTACTGTTCCAGTTCTGTCCCCCATCCCACCGTGGGGGGCTAGTGAGTGAGAGGCTGTGTGGTGCTTGGTCGCCGACTGGAGTTAAACCACAACAGTCCCAGAGGTGATTCACAATGCACTTGTGATAATATATGTAAGCTCATGTTAGAAAAATGCTATAAATGTTGTCTCCACGGGCTAAAGAAAAAAATGTGGTCTTATGGAATAATATGTCAGTGATGGGAGCTAGAGAAAGATGTGAGAGAGTAGTTATCCAAGTTTTAAAATAAATAGACTCAAAATGGTTTAAAGTCAGTTTGAATAAGGCACCATGAGCATAGACCCAGGCTAAGTTCAATTGCTGCACTCTAAACCAGGAAGCAGCTAAAAGATAAGAAGGAATGGATATGAACACCAGCTGAAACAGAACATATCGTCTTACATTGTCATAATATGTTACACAAAGGATTATAGGGCACACTACAATCTACATTTTGCCTTGGATGAAACAAGGAAATGAGCACATGATCAAAAATTGCATGAGTCGTACAATGATGATAAGCAAACTAGTCAAACTGAGCTGCCACCTCAATTACACTGAAGAAGCTATGGACCTTGGAAAATATTGAAAATTAATTATATGGCACTTTGGATTTGTGACTAAAACAGGGTTGATGACACACCAGTGTTTTGGTTACTGCTGAGCCATGTATGCACCAAGGCCACCTCTGTTTCCCACCCTGCCCCAGCTGAGTAGGCTGGGGATGGGCAGGAAGCTGGGAGGGGACACAGCTGGGACAGCTGTCCCGGACTGGCCAAAGGGATACTCCATGCCACATAATGTCATGGCCAGGCAGAAAGACTGGTGTAGAGGAAGAAGAAAGTGGTTTGGTTTTTTTTGCTTCCAAGGCGGCTGCTGCTCAGAGACTGGTTGGGCATTGATCTGCTTACTGGAGGAGGTGAGTAAGGACTTTCACATCACTTGGGTTTTATTCCAACCTTCACCTATTTTACTGTCTTTATCGTGACTCATAAATTTTCTCACTTTTGCTCTTGCTATTCTCTCCCCCATCCTACTGGTGGGGAGTGGGATTGAGCGAGCGGCTGTGTGGGGGATTTGCTGCTGGCTGGGGCCAACACACCCCAGTGCTTTTTTTCCTCACAGCTGTCCTGTCCTGGAAAATGGTAGGGCTGTGCTTCCAGCCCTGGGGCAGTCAGTTTCAGGTGTACCGGACACCCCTCCACATGAAAGCAAACTATAGACTGCACTCTGGGGAGTACCAAAGGGATCAAGAAAAAGGCTTTGGCAATGTCAGTTGTAGCATACACTCTGCCACATTTGACTCCCATTAATATTGGAGCTCTGGGACATCTGATGCAGCAGCACTCAATGGTGGCATGACTTTTTTCAGGCCAGAATAGTCCACTGTTAACTTACACCCTCCATCAGACTGTCACACTGGCCATATGGGACTACTGCAGGGTGAGTGAACCTTGCTGATCACTCATTGGCTCTCCAATCAACTTATGGAGCCAAAAAAACCCTCAAGCTGCATGTTGGGTGCCAAAAAGGACTGGTGGGTTGACCCCAGTCAGCAGCCAAGCACAGCAAACATAGAATTGTCATTACTGTCAAGGTCAAAAGTTCTGAACTGAGGTAATTCTGTAGAACTCGCTTGCCAGATTTTGCCTGTTGGGAGCTGCTTTTTCTTTATTTTAGCCTATTTAACTGCAGTAAAGGAGTAAGTCCCACAATAAGGTCTGTCACAACTGCATAGCTAACCTCTGACTTAATCTGCCTCTGTCTTGTTTACCTCCATCTAACTGCTCAGCAAGGTAGACAGGACCCTAGAATAAAAACTGTTGCAGCTCTTAATGGAGCTTTGAGAGTCCTTTGCAGCCCTTCAGAATTCAGTCCATCCAGGCTGGGGAATTCCAGTCAAAGTTTTGGGATAATGCTCTCCGGTTATAGTAACCTAATAACCCTGCATTATCTCAAGGGACAGCAACTTGAAGAGGAGCAGCCAGATCTAGTGACAGAATTGTTGACTTCAGTAATGCTTTAAGCAAATGTGTTAAGTCAAGAAGGAATTTAGGATGCGTATGAACCAAGCAAGGAAAGAGAAAGCAAGGTTGAAACTAAGAGAAAACTGAGTGCTAGTAGTACTTAATAAGAGCTGAGAGGGTTAAGTATACGTATGCAAAGGTCTGAGAGCAGTAATGTATCATGAGTAGTAAAATACTATGGTTGAACCAGAACAGCAATAATACTGAAGAGAGGTACTAGAGATGTGTACTTCTCTGATAACCAATATATAATCACTAAACCCTGAAGTTCTGGAAGAGCAAAAAAGAAATAGTAAAAATTTGTACATAATTAATTAATATGGTAAAGAGAGAACATTAAAACCTATACATGCATGTAACAACACAGAATGTGAACAACTCTCCTTGGCAATACCCCCCTCTACTATTTGTTCCTCCTGTTCCTCCTCCTCCTCCTACGATCGGTTTAGCTGCCTGTTTCCCAAGGGTACAGGCCCAGTGCTGATGCTGCATGGCTGCACAATTTTGGTCCAGATTTCCAAGGAAACTGATAATTTATGAGACAGCCTGCCAGAAGTTGAGAAGGGCATGAAACAGTAGCAGTGTAGTTGAGACCTCCAGATGAAATCAGGCCATTAGTGTCAACAGGGAATGCTAAATAAAATTCATTTCAACATCATAACCATACGCTGGGCTTTTTTCAGAAATGACTGGGATTAACACTTTCTTGTCCATGGGCTACATCAAGTGACAAAGTTTGCAAATATAATCTTACTTGTGCTAAAAGAGACTGTACAGGCTAGTGGGAGAATTATATATAAGGACTGGGAAACATCCCATCGTTGTCAACATGTTGTGGGGAAATAGCTGGGAAAACTTTTTCTGTGGCAGAGCTAAAGGGAAATACTGTTCTGTATCTCTTAATTCTAACTGTTGTGTGGTTAACTGCATTTGCTTGTATGATACTATTAATTACAATAAGCATGCTCTACTATAGAGTTAAAATAATTACAGTTGTAAGTAAATGTAAGCCTGCTCCTGAGTGAACAGCTGGGGTTGGCCTCTCCACTGCTGCTCCAGCTGGGTGACCACGAGTGTGTGCACTGCGTGAGGCAGTAACTGCGTGTATGATGCAGACAGTTTTCCACTCTTACCAGAGTAGTATTGCAATAAATACTGGTTGTGATCCAAGTGATCTTCCTGACTTAATCCCCTATTAGAACAACATATTCTTATAAACTACTATTTGCTGTTATAAGGTGTTATTGTGATAATAACAGCCTAATTAATAAAGAATGCTTTAATAAATATTGATCGTGAACTGTCTGTGCCTCTATAAGCCTTGATTACAGAAATGGAAATTTACAACACTATATGCAAGCTGTCCTGCTGGCGTAACAGCAGGCTCCACAGATTCTCATGTTTCTCGTAATTCTACTAGCAGTCTTCCAATAAAAAAAGGAAAATGCCTGTCTTTATGACTTATTGTTAAAAGCTAGCAGACTAAATATCATCTGTCTAAGATATCTTAGAGAACTACTAAAATAGTTTCCTTCCTGTGTTCACAATGTTTTATCATTTCTATCTAGAGAAGAGCCAACAAAAACAAGTCACAAAAACATGTTAAGAAACCATCTGGCTGCCTGTATTTCTATACGCAATACATTACTCCTGATTTATAATCATCTGCTGACACAAAATTCGGATTGAAAGTACTTCAGGGACTGCTTACTTTTAATTTCTTATTTATATTAAATTGTATATATCTCTTTTATGGTTTTATTATTCCCCAGAAGTTTTTGACTGATGGATTCACTATTTCCTAAAAACATCATTACTCTTGTAATCTGACTCTTCTAGACCTGCTAGTACGCTAATCCAGATTTTCTAGAACTTGTCTAAGAATTTGTACCAGCTGAAAAGTACTGCATTTTATATAAGCATAATAATACAGGAAACATCTCCACCTTTCACGTTTTAATTGAAAGTCAGATATTTTGTTTGTAGATTGAAGGATGTATTCATACATACAGGTCAAGTGAATAGTATGGAAAAGTTCTTACTTTTCTTCTTCTGAGGAAAATACTACAAATCAGCTGAAATTTACTAGGGAAGTAAACAATTAGTCACTTAATGAGTGATGCATGGGTGCATTTAGCTGCACTTTTTTTACACTTACGTTCACATACACTCTCACACACACGTTTGGGTTTTTTTGATCATGATTATATACCTGTTTGAAGTCAGGATCTTCATGGCTGCATGCATTCACGTTGCAACTTTCCACTGAAGGATAATCTGGCTCTGAACAGGATGCTTTTAAGACCTGTGTTTACAACCACCCAGATTGGTAATTTTGTCTTCATATTTTGCTCTTTTTATCCACCAGATGTAGTATTTATTCTAAAGAAAGCCCTTTTTTAACAAAGTCCATTAATGATTACCTTCAAATTATTGAAGATGAGTAAATTGATAAGTTCTCAAAACCCTTCCATGAATATATTCCTCTTTTACCACTTGCAATGCAAAATGAATTGGGTGGAAAGCAAATACTGAAGACAATCCTTTAAACTGTTTAATGCCCAGATTCTATTTTGCAATGCAGCCAAGACTGAACGATGTTGTAACAGAATACCAAAACTTTCTCACAGAGAAGGAGCCCTGTCATCTTCCATATCAGAATTCCTGCTGAGATTAAGAAAATGATTTGTATTCTGCTGGAAAAAGAAAGGTCCATGATCTTTCCAAGGTTTTTACATATTTGGAAGACACTAAATATGTCTTACCTCATTTTCAGATAAGAACTGCTTTTAATCATGTCAAGAAACACAATCTGGTATAACCTGGTACTTTAAAATAGGTGATTAGGAAGTAAAATCCATTAGGTCTCAACACTCAGTTCTTTCCCTGACTTGGTGGAATACCTTTCAAACAACTAATTTATGAAAAGGTAATCTCTGAACCAGAAAAATCCTTTTAAAATAGTTGCTCTTTCAAGGACAGAAAGAAAAATCCCAGTGGGAGAATAGGCTATAAATATAATTAATGTGTCTTGCAACATACATTTCCCTGGATAATTTCAGGAAATAGCTTTTATGGAAAGTCATCTGTGAATTAAAAACAAATGAAAACCATCAAAGACTTAATCTGAGGAAGCACTTTGCAATTTACACCATCATGCATGGCCAACATTAGGTGAAGGGTCATTCTTTATCTCAACATAACCTGTGTAAACAGAGCTTCTTAGACCTTTGCCCTGTTTTAGAGGGTAAACTCCAACATAACGTTCTTCCTCAGACAGATTTTAGTAAAGGTTATAACCCTCCAATTGGGAAAACTATCCTTGCCTGCTCTTCCTACCATAGACAAACTTTCACAGGACTGGAGAAAATGAGAATGCTCTGACAACAGATAGTAAATGTTTAAAACAGGATACTATGTTCAGCTGTATTTTCTTTTCCTCACATTCCTTATCTTGTAATCTGGGTTGATTAGGAGAAAATAATTCCCCTCTTAAACTAATCTCTTTCTAAGGCACCATTCCTGCTTCTTCCTCCCCTTTTCTTTCCTGCACGTTTTCTGGTTAAGAAGCCGCTTCTCCCTCCACAGAGACTGGAACCCAACATCCCCAACTGTCTCCTAGTGACAGTAGTCACCTACCTAACCCAAAGATTTTTGCAATAACCTACTTTAAATATTTCCCCAGACAGAACAGAGGAAGGTAGTCAGAAGTTGTGAAATGTGGAAGGGGTAAGTAAAGGAACATGAATTTGAAAAGGTCTGTAGGGGAAATTGTCCTGTAGTAAGAAAGAGTACCCACAAGTTACAGAGGAAACAAACTTCTTACCTTCAGAGAGAGATGCTTCTTACCCTTGCACAATAGGACAAATTCATTAAGCTTTGATCTTTGTGTGAGGATCACCAAATTTTTAGAATCTGTTTTACATAGAGGAGACTATTGTAATAAATTGTGTATCACTTTGTAAAATGAAGCATAGCTAAAAATATTTTGTAAAGAGACAACATTCAGGTTCACTTCACATCAATAGGCACAGGAATAGAAACAAATATAACCGCTCTTCATACCCTTCTCTTCTGTAAAATATTTAAAGCCTATGGCTTTGTGATGCTTTAAATTTGCCATATATACACTTTCTTTCTCTATAGTTAATGTATGGAATAGCAGTTATACATTAATATAGATAATATGAATTACAAAGTTCAAATATTAGTATTTAATGTGTACTTGTTTACATAATATACCTGACTGTGTATACATCACTATGGAAAATGCGGGATTTTTTACCTTTTATTTTGTGCATGCTTTGTAAGGCAAAATATGTCCACTATCATCATTCTGAGTGCATTGGATTTACTCCCTTTTGAGATAATACTGTTTTTCCAGCTGTAGGAAATGGCAGTATATCAATAATACAGGATACTGCTCAGCCTGATAAGCTGACAGTATCTGTTACCTTTTGGTACTTCAAGGCCTCAGCAAGAAGTAAATAAATTAAGCTACTCTTTATCAACTGATATGCATACAAGAGCATTGCCTAGCAAAACTAGTGGCATTAATATCTATCTAGTGACATTATAGCTATCTGACTGCCTTGCAGATTTACTTCAAATAATACCAGTTGTACTTTTAAAAGTATCTCAGGTGTACTGTTTAAGACAAAAAATAGAAAAGAAAGCAGCAGTTGATCTACATGTCCCTCACTGCAGCAACTGAATACAAATTTTACAGAGGTTGGGTAATTATGCATTAACAGTTGCAGTTAAGGAGATTTTCTTTCATATCATCAAAGGTATTTTTTAGCCTTTGGATGATATTCAGAATCAGCAGAACATATTAATCCCACCTGACTGATTTTAGCTGCTCTAATCCTGGCCATGATTTTAGTTGCCCTAGCTTACCCTAACTGCAATGCTGTTGTGGAAGACTTCTGAAGGAATTTTGTCTGAGCCAGCTACAGCATGAAAATAGCCTAGAAATCCTTGTTAAAAATTGAGACACACTCCAGCCTAGTATATTTTGCTTAGTTTATACATGTATTCAGATAAATGTAGTAGCATGTAGAAGGCCCATTTTATTACTTTTTGTGACATCCATTTAGATTGCCTCAGCTGCAATTGTCCAACTTCAGTTGCAGCACGTAGGAGGCAGACCACCAGGGAAGAGAGATTTCATACCCAAGTCAAGAGCATTCTGACTTAGAGGTAGGAACAGTAACAAAAGAGGGATGCGGGAGTTCAGCCAGTTGATCAGGGACATCTGTCAATGTGAGTTACACCCTTGGCCTTCTCTGACTATAGGGCTTATTGCGACTTGCTTATGCTTGGTTTAGTTTGAGTAAATCTGAAGGAGTCTAACTTTCCCTATCACCTCTGAAAAACATGAAATGTGGTCTATTGTGCAGACAGTGAATGGCAAGGAAAGTAAGGAACCTTTCCATTATTTCATATGTGGTACTTCCACTCTCTGATGGCCTTTGGATGAATTACCTAGCCTCTCTGGTTACTAAAACATTACCAGAGTCCAAGGGGCATTTTTACAAATTCATGCAAAGGAAATGCTTTGAAATTAACGAAATACAAGAAAACTCTTCTTGCTTGGGGTGTCTCTGAAATGCAAAGTGTTGGTATTTGGGAGGGTATTGGTATTTTATACTGTTACCTAGAAATCCTCATTTGGTGTGGTCCTGGCCCAGGTGGATATTTGCTCTTCTCTATTACAGCAGCCCTTTATGGTTGATATTGGAATACATTTCTCTTCTAGTGGAACCTGAAACTAATATATCTCTGATTTTCCCAATCATTTCTTATGCTTACAGTATGAAAGTTCAAAAAATATGTCTTCTCTTTCTTCATATCCATTTCTTTTTGGTTTTCCTCTCCTGTTACAACAGGTCTTTGCTAGCTAAGACCCATATACCAGCAATAGAGCACACACACTTTTAAAAAAAATGGATTTGCTAGCTTGTATACATTCTATTTCCTCATATGCACTTGTCTTCAGTCCAAGCCATTACTTATAACTTGTTAAGGCAAATTTTGTGACTTTGAATATTTCCTCTTATGCAAAATAGAAAGGCTCTTTCGTTTTTAGAGTTGTCCAGAACCTGACCTAAATGAAAATCTGGTATAATATCTTACTTCTAATGTCAAGTCTTTGTATAAAACATTACTAATTTCTTGTCCTACTCTCAAACATCTCTTCAAAACTAGACCCTAACAAAGAGAATGATACATTTTATTCCCACAGGAGTCTTACCAGTAACCGCTTGTTCATTCCTTGTAAACACACTTAACCATGCAATATCTGAAACAGAAGATATTTAACAAGTATGTGGAATTAGATATTTACATTCTTCAAATTTAAAAACATCACAAACAATTTAAAGAATTGTTTTAAAACATAATCTGAGAAAGAGTTTATAATAGCAATAGGCATTGGTCTTCATTTCCTGCAGGTCTCTGAATTCATATAACCCTGGCAGACTGTACAGTTCGAACTTGTGAACAGGTGCTCTGAAGTCTGAACTATGAGTATAATATATGTATTGATTAATTAATTATCTTTTGCAAAAGAGAATGCACCTCAGAAAATAGAGTTCAGTAACGAGACGTAAGGCCTAAAATCCTGTCAAAGAGAAGCCTGGAAGTCTTTGGCAGCAGATGTGAGGACCCTAATAAAAATGTAAAAGGTTGGAAAGTTAACAGGTAGCAATAGCAGGGGTTTCTGGCTTTTCTGGCATCAGCCTGAATCACGTAGCCAGCCACCTAGGGAAAGCACCACGCACTTCAGGTCAAAGTCACAAACATCTAGGTTACAGTTGGTTCCTAATATGATGTTGTCTTAACTGTATCATCTTGAATATATGTTTGTGGCACTTGTGTTTACATACACAAGAATTTTACATAGCATTTCCTTTTTTTTTTTTCCTTTTTCTTCTAGGAACATCAGTATCTTCTACATCAGGATTGTCACACTACCAATCTATTCACAGACTCCTTCTATTGTACACCTATACAGGTTGTGGTTCTGTTCATAAATTAGCAATACTAATCATACGAGTTACTTCAAAATTCTATGAAGTCGTCAAGTAAAAGATACTTCAAAATATATAAAGCACACTTAAATGCCTTATCAGTGCAGCTTCCATTATTCGCAATTTAATAGAATAAAAATAACATTAATTTAATTTAGAAGTACATCAGACAAGCCTTTCTATATCTTTATCTGAAGCATATATAATGGACTTCTCATTCCTGTAAAAGCTGGGGTTTCGTAAGAGACGAAGTTTCAGTAAGTCGATAGATAAATATTTCAACTTTTTCCCATACTTTGGTTAGAAATCTGGTTTATTGTTTTTTCCCCCTACTTTCACATCGCTGGAAAATTTATAGATCTAGAGTCATGGCATTTGTTTTATTTGCCTCTTCTCTGTCAAAAGAATGCCCTCTAACAACTACTTCTGTGATGTTAGTTGTAATGTTCTTTGTGTCAATTAGAGAAGCCCCATTTGAGGTAACAGTTCCATGAAAAATAAAATAATCCTGCAAATTCCAAAATATTTTCTATTTCTCTCCATTTTGTCCTTGTCTCTGAGGATTATCTTTGTTTTCACTCTCATAGTAGCCAAGCATCTAGACTTCCCACTAAGGCAAATGGGAGTGAAGAAAATAATCTTCTTATCATTTAAGTATATTACATACCTACTGTAAACTGGAACAAAAGTTTTCTTATATCACTACCAATATTCAGAAAACACAGAATCACAGAATCATAGAATCGTTTAGGTTGGAAAAGACCCTTAAGATCATCAAGTCCAACCATTAACCTAACATTGCCAAGTCCACCACTAAATTGTGTCCCTAAGCACCACATCTACACATCTTTTAAATAACTCCAGGGATGGGGACTCAACCAATTCTCTGGCAGCCCGTTCCAATGCTTAACAACCCTTTCAGCAAAAAAACTTTTCCTAATGTCCGACCTAAAGCTGCCCTGGTGCAATCTCAGTCCATTTCCCCTTGTCCTATCACCCATTACCTGGGAGAAGAGACCGACACCCCCCTCGCTACAACCTCCTTTCAGGCAGTTGTAGAGGGCGATAAGGTCTCCCCTCAGCCTCCTCTTCTCCAGGCTAAAAAAACCCCAGTTCCCTCAGCTGCTCCTCACAAGACTTGTGCTCCAGACCCCTTGTTGCTCTTCTCTGGATGTGCTCCAGCACCTCAGTGTCTTTCCTGTAGGGAGGGCCCCAAAACTGAACACAGTACACATAATAGTACATTAAAAAATGTCTATAGTACTACACATATGATAGGTGGGGTTTGATATAAAAAGCACACTACCTTCACGGGATTGTGAATCCTTGGTTGATATTTCATAATGACCATCTTCATCTATGTCAAAATGAACTGTTTTTGAATCTTCAGTCAGTATATAGCATTTCAGTGTTTCTCGCAGACTAAAGACTAATAAAAAATGAGTTGTAATTAATTTTACTAGCAACAGAAAGATGATAACATTCCATAATAAAAAGATCAAGTGTATTTTTACAGCAGTCTTTCCTTGATAATCTATGTATATCTGAACTATGAAGAGTACAGCCAACATATAATAGAAATTATACAGTGGGCTTAAGCAGCTGGTTTTGTGGCTTGATGGTGGTGTGAGGAAGGAAAGCAAAGATTTCTTTGTTTGGAAGGTTATCTCAGTGAGAAGAGACGTATGCTGAACCTTTTTAAGCGTTAACATGTGCAAAAACCTGAGTTTGAAAAAATTACTTCCAACCCAAGAGCCTGAAGGATAGTTTAAGAAAGGGGATTGTGGACAACCTGCAGATAGCTGTGTTGAAAGAGACTAATTGGGATGGGAGGAATTTGAACATGAGAGAGGGGACCTAAATTAGCAGTTGGCTGGTGAATGAGTAGTCTTACAAGTAGGGGAGAGAGCCCTTTGGGGAGCCACAGCCAGAGCAAGGGTGTGCACAGGAGCCTGCACGCAGTGAGAGATGTGAAAATCACAGTTAAGTTATAAGTTTTGATTCTGGTGAAGAGGTGAAGTAGGGAAAGTATCTCTGCAGCATACTTTTCTAGACTGGTTTCCTTTATTTCATAGATAAGTACTTGCCTGTTTCCCAATTTTGCACTTTGAAAATTGGATCTGTGTACAGACAAGAGTTTTAGGTTAGAGTCCATATGGCTACCTAAAATAGCAGCATTTATTTTGGGGGCCTGACATCTCTGACTGAAAAAAACCCCCAGGCCTTCATAGCTAAAAGCTGTCAGGACGGAAATTGTTCCCTACCACTACTGAACACAACTGTGCTGTTCTGGATGTCAGAAGGATGTAGGTCCAGACATGTGGGTGTCCGACACCTACAGAATAACGCTATAAGGCACAGTTTTGACTATGTTAGGCTGAACATTGATTTAATGGAATAGGTTTGCTACTTTAAAAGTCAGTTAAGGGACTTCTGGGACCACACAGACCTCCAGAGTATGCTGCAAGATAAACTGTACTTTCTTCGCCAGAACAATTAGGTAAGATAAAAAACAGGAAACTCAAAATGTACCAGCAGTGACATAATGTTCTGGGAATGCTTGACTTACTGAAAATTTTGTTATTCATTTTATATTGACGTATCTCCTCTGAAACATCTGTGTTTAAGCAGAGATTTTGAAAAAAAACAGAGCTGTTTTCAAGAAGCTTTCTTTCCACCCTGTTTAGGCTAAACAGAAACTCTGTATGTACAGTCAACAAAAGAGATGGATGATGCACACCATGACAGCCCGAGTCACACCCTCTAGAAGCGGCAGGTCTGACACGTCCTGTGTTGGACCTTCAGCACGTGCATAGCTGATCTATGCATGCGCAAAGGCCTTCTCTTCAAAGGCCTGGCACCTAAGGCCATCAGGCTTCCAGAAAAAACACAGGTTATTCTAAAAAGCAACAGGAGAACAACTATAATAGTCAATGCAGCAAACCTTTTAAAAAATGTTATAATAGTTACAGTGTAAGAATTCTATGTTTAACTAGAATTACAATAACTAGCACAGTGCCCAAAATAAAATGCTTGGCAGGCCTGCTATGCCATTTACTCTTTTCCAGGGAGGTATAGATGTACCTTAGGAATAACTGGTCTGAACTTGGTGGTGTGAAAAATCTAATGTTGCTATTTTGAGGTGTATTTCTGTACTGGTTGTTTTAAAAGCAGCTTTCATTTTTTTTGTCCCTCCAGGTATTTTTCTTTTTGACTTTATTATAGATAAACTGTTCCAGATAGTTAATTCAGTTGGATTCTGCCTTGGATTGGAATCATCTTTCCAAGATTAAAAACATACCTGTCACTCAGGAAAGAGTTACCTGACTTTCCAGAAGCTTTTTTCACAGTTTGCCTCTTAACAGAGTTCCTTTCAGGGCGAGACACTTCATATGGCTTTGTGCGGCCTGAGCGGAGCAGCATTGCGGAAGGACTCAAGAAATCCTGATAACCTGAGTTGCCTCTCTTTTCCAGTCCTAAAGTAGGAGTTAGAATTTGTCATTGTCCTGGTTTCAGCTGGGATAGAGTTAATTTTCTTCCTAGTAGCCGGTAAAGTGCTGTGTTTTGGATGTAGGATGAGAAGAATGTTGACAACACACCCTGATGTTGTAGTTGTTGCTAAGCGGTGCTTACGCTAGTTAAGCACTTTTCAGCTTCGAATGCTCTGCCAGGTGCACAAGAAGCTGGGAGGGGGCACAGCCAGGACAGCTGACCCCAACTGACCAAAGGGCTATTCCAGACCATATGACATCATGCTCAGCATATAAACTGGGGAGAGTTGGCCGGGGAGCAGTGATCACTGCTCATGGAAGGGCTGGGCATCGGTCAGCAACTGGTGAGCAATTGCATTGTGCATCACTTGGCTTGCATACTCTATTTAGTACTAGTAGTAGTAGTAGTAGTCGTATTTTCCTCTGGTGTTTTATTAAACTGTCTTTATCTCTACCCACAGGTTTTACTTTTTTTCTCTGATTCTCTCCCCCATCCCACTGAGGCAGGGGAGAGTGAGCAAGCAACTGTGCAGTGTTTGGCTGCCTGCTGGTTTAAACCACAACAGTCATAACTTCATATTTTGGTTGAGAAATGAATTTGAAAAGAGTATAATGTTGACAAATGACAGTTAAAGGAAGCAGGATAAACTCAACAGATGTTTGACTGCTTGCATGACCCAAGTCTTTCTTGCAAGGCAAAAATGGTGTGTTTCTGGTGACAGTAAATCAGTCATCTATCTACACTTCCACTAAGATGCAGGTTATCATGGATACAATTGTGTTGAAGGAATATATTTTAAAAGACTTCCCCTTAGATAAAATATAAGCACTTTATATTACTTCAACTTAACTTATTTATGCTCCTCAATCATAGCAAGCTAGCTACACGTTGCTAGCTGGATTGAAGAACCATATTATTTTTGTCCTTCAGAACACAGTCTAAGATAATTTTCCAGGTGACTGAAAATGATGCTAACTTCAACACAGCATAATCTCACTTTCAGTAAAGACATAGAATCATAGAATTGTTTAGGTTGGAAAAGACCTTTAAGATAATCAAGTCCAACCGTTAACCTAACATTGCCAAGTCCACCACTAAATTGTGTCCCTAAGCACCTCGTCTACCCATCTTTTAAATACCTCCAAGGATGGGGACGCAACCACTTCCCTGGGCAGCCCCTTCCAATGCTTAACAACCCTTTCAGTGAAAAAATTTTTCCTAATGTCTAACGTAAAGCTGCCCTGGCACAACTTGAGGCCATTTCTCCTTGTCCTATTGCCCATTACCTGCGAGAAGAGACCAACACTCACCTCACTACAGCCTGCTTTCAGGTAGTTGTAGAGGGTTATAAGGTCTCCCCTCAGCCTCCTCTTCTTCAGACTAAAGAATCCCAGTTCCCTCAGCTGCTCCTCGTAAGACTTGTGCTCCAGACCCCTCACCAGCTTTGTTGCGCTCCTCTGGACATGCTCCAGCAACGCAATGTCTTTCTTGTAGAGAGGAGCCCAACACTGAATATAGCCTCAGCAGTGCTGAGTACAGGGGCACAATCACTTCCCTTCTCCTGCTGGCCACACTATGCCTGATACAAGCCAGGATGCCATTGGCCTTCTTGGCCACCTAGGCACACTGCTGGCTCATATTCAGCCGGCTGTCAACCAACATCCCCAGGTCCTTTTCCACCAGGCAGACCTCCAGCCACTCTTCCCCAAGCCTGTAGAATTGCATGGGGTTGTTGTGACCAAAGTGCAGGACCCAGCACTTTGCCTTCTTGAACCTCATACAGTTGGCTTCGGCCCATCGATCCAGCCTGTCCAGGTCCCTTTGCAGAGCCCTCCTCCCCTTGAGCAGATCAACACTCCCACCCAGTTTGGTGTCATCTGCATGACATGCAGTTATATTGCACTCTTAAACCAAGATTCAGGAAACATTACCTCAGGAATAAGGACTGGAGTTCAGAAATTGGAGCAGTATATTAGAATTATTAATGAATATCACAAGTGACCAGGAAAAAATCTCCTACCATTAGCAACCATTCATACTTTGAAATTATTAATGTTTCCTTTACAATTCAATAATTTGACTTCAATGTGCTCTGCATTTTCCAAACAATGTTGTATTTGTGATTATGTTTACAAAAAGTAATGCTCTTCAGTTTTTGAAGGCTAGATGAATAACAGGATTTAAGCATTACCTAGGCTAGATACCTTAAGGATAAGTTGGTGTCTAAGAGTGGGAATTACATTGACTGAGGAACCACCCAGGCAGCTAATAAGATATCCTGAGGACACAGCTTAAATCACCACGTTTCAGAAAAGCTAAGGACCTTACTTTGGTGTGAAGAAAGGAAAACTGAAATTCTCAAGCCTACACACTCTCCTGAAGTGAACTGTTTGTGACAACAGTTCATGGCAAGTGCAGACCAAAGAAAACAAGAAGCTTCAATTTTGTCTGGTACCCTGGTGAATGAACCCAGAGAAGATGTGTATAATTTTAGCCCCAAACAGCTTTACACAGAATAACTAAATATCAATTAGGCCAGAGCGATCATGGCTCTGACCCTAGTGTAATGATTTGTGAATTCACCGAGGGGAGGGGAGTTTCGTCTTACGGTTTGGTTCAGTTCACTGGTGCAGAATTTCACATTAAATATTTACATAAAATGGTAGAAATTAAAGACTTCTGCCCCAGCAATTCCCTTTTTACTAGTCTATGAAGGCTAACTAGGGCTCTTTTTTACTCTCTTTGGCTCTTTAGTTGTAACTAAACACTTAGTTAGGCCGCCCAAAAATGTATTAGAAAGTATCCTAGTAAAGATGTCTCATTTTTTCAAATGTCTGATAATTTGTAGTCAGAGGTAGAAAGTAAAGACTGAGTCTTCTTCATCTTGCTGAAACTGCTTTATCACTGAGCATGCTAAACAAAAGAGAAGATCCTTTGTGGTTTTCCACTGAGTCCTAACTGGGACCTGACCTCTGCAAACATCTAACCGAACCAGGCTCTGCAGAGTATGAGGGCAGTAATACCAGCTTGTGGATCTTGAGAGATGTTAGTGTGCTAGATGTTCAGCATTAACAAAGCACCAAGACTTTGTTAGATCTAGGATGTTAAAAACCAGACATTTAATCCCTTACAGACCATTCCCACTGAAAACACAAGTGCAATACTAGTTTGGCTGCACTTGATCAGAAGTTCTGAAGATCCCAATTCCTGATCTTTATACTCAGTGAAGCAGTCGAGGAATTGTCTTCTGCTGGATTTGCCCTTCGTATACTGCAGTTACTAATGCCAACTTATGTTGTTAGTCCTAAATGCTTAATGAAATGATTTATTTTTTTTTGAGAACCAATGTGATAGCATGCAAACCATCTAGATGCAGAATCTTGCATCTGCGTTATTTACACCCACCAAAAAGAAAAGGAGGATGATTACAAGCCAAGATCCTGAAGAATTAATGAAGAGGGCAGGCCAGTTCAAAGAAATTTTCAGAAACATATTTAAGAAGTTGGATAAATTCTTAGGAAATTTTATATGGAGAAAGATAGACAGGTAATCTTGAAATTCTGAAGTACTGTACTTGTTTAATTATTTTGGCTTGTTTGAACAAGTAGAAAATGGAAAAGTCTACAGTAAGAATTCACTTCTGGTAGCTCTCCAGAACAAATAAAGCTCTCTACAATAAATAACAAAAGCTTCCACAGCTTGAATTTCCTCACATGTCCCTTAAGACTGAGTGGCATATAAATACTCCCATTTCAATAAGCCTTTCCTCTCATGTTATATTCTTACATAAATGTCACCTGCTCCTACTTTTTTCATTCTTACCCACAGTTTTTATTGGTTTTTTAGTGTTTCTCTCCCTATGTCTATTTCTTTGTTTTAATGTCTTTCCTGCCCATTTCTTCAGTTCTTTTCTCTCTTCCGTAAGGTATATGCTGCTTGAAGAGGGCTAGGAAGGGCTGGATGCTGTTCTTGGCTGTAGAACTAGTCAACCACTATTTGCTTTGGAAACTTGGGTCTGGTTTGTTTTGTTTTGCATCTAAGCTAAGTATAAGGGAAGCAGAAAAGTGGAGCCATAGCTCTTTAAACTGCTGAAATGAGATATACTTGAGCACATTTGTGTTCAACAGCAACAAGGTCACCCTAAAAGCACAGGGAGTTTGAAATTTTTTCCTGCTACATAGACCGTATCAATTCATTTGTATGAAGGTGTCATGGTTTAACCCCAGCCGGTAGCTAAGCACCATGCAGCCGCTTGCTCACTCTCCCCTGGTGGGATGGGGGGATAGAATCAGAAGAGTAAAAGTAAGAAAACTTGTGGGCTGAGGTAAAGACAGTTTAATAGGGAAAGCAAAGGCCGTGCATGTGCAAGCAAAGCAAAGCAAGGAATTCATTCACTGCTTCCCATTGGCAGGTGGGTGTTCAGCCATCTCCAGGAAAGCAGGGCTCCATCATGTGTAATGGTGACTTGGGAAGACCAACACCATCACTCTGAACATACCCCCCTTCCTTCTTCTTCCCCTAGTTTATATACTGAGCATGACATCCTATGGTATGGAATAGCCCTTTGGTCAGTTGCAGTCAGCCCTCCTGGCTGTGCCCCCTCCCAGCTTCTCATGCACCTGGCAGAGCATGGAAATCCAAGAAGTCCTTAACTAGTGTAAGCACTACTTAGCAACAACTAAACCACCATCAGCATTATCAACATTCTTCTCATATTAAAACCAAAACACAGCACTAGGAAGAAAATTAACTCCATCCCATTCAAAATCAGGACAGAAGGCAGCAAAGAAAATCTGTTATATAGCTTCACTTGCCCCCTTAGTGATCTCATTTGTTCTTAGCCATCATTCTTTCTTCCACTTAACTCCCAGGCATAAATTAATATCATAAATTAAATCAAACTCAGTACATGAAAACAGAATTTAAAATTTTGGAATTAATTCACATGGTGATACGATCCAAATATTATATCATACTATAATGGTACATTCATTACAAGGTACCTCTAAGACCATAACAAGACCATAACAAGGTACCTCTAAGGATCAGAATTGTTTTTGTCAAGTGTATTGGTTTGCAGCTGACAGTCCCACTTCCAGAGAACATAAGTAACTCCTCCAAGTTTGTTACAGTTTAGCAGTGGATTGAAAAGAACTTTTGGCATCCTATAATTAATAAATAATGAGGTTATAATCTCTTTCAAATCAGACAGACTTTATGAAATCTATACTCTGAACTAAATACAGGAATATATGAAAATAGACATGAACTAGAATAAGGAAGAGATTTCAGGAGAAAACTTTAAAGTCAACTGAAAAAATCACTATTTGTTAGAATCTGAACAAGCAGTCTGATAAAATAATCTTAAATTGAAGCCTATTTAAAACCCTGCTGTAATCTTTCACTCTTGCTTACCTTTTTTTGCCTGCTATTGTCTCTGCTGGGATACTTCTACTCAGCAGAATGCTAGAAGCAGCTCTGTTACAGCCAATTTATTGCCTGAACACATGGCAGGAAGCCAAACCTCCAAAAAAAAGAAAAGTCTGACGTGGACCTAATCATTAGATCTCTACATTCACTCATTTACATCAATATTCTTATGGCTCTAACTGCTGCTGGAATTCCAGGAGTGTTGGTAATAGTAAGAACAAACTTTTAAATGTCTGTTTCTCCAAGATGCCACAGAAACTGTCTTCCCTGGAATTGCAATGCAGATTTTCAGCCAGTAGTTCTCTGTAATGTCTAAATAGACTCATAAATACTGTTCTGATATTTTACGTCACTGATATTGTTCTTGCTATCTGTCGTTCCTTACAAGGCTGATTCAAGGGCAGATGATGGGTTTATGATAATACAGACATATTAAAAGTAGGAGTGTAGCCTCAGTTGCAGGGAGCTTGAAATGAGTTAACTGCTTAAACATTTACCCAGCCATTAAATAGTTAGACTGCCTGTGACATGAGTGAGCTCGTTTAAAGCAGATACGCTATATTTGTTTGCCCATAAAGCCCAGATAATGGCTTTTATCATACAAGAACCAGCTCTATTGTTATCACATTTGGCATGTTCTGTTGGCTTTATCTATCTACCTACGTACATTCCTAAACCTTCACTCACCTATTGGTCCTCTCTATGCATACACACCAAATTTGATTTAATAAGCAAGATTTGCATTTTTAAAGGAGTGAATCACACTTTTATATACCTTACTGAAATAATGAAACTCCTCTAAAAACAATATGACTTCTTTTTTTCCCCAGAGTTTTTGTAAAATGAAGGAGATACTGCTTTTATCTAGAATTTGTATACTATGTCAAGAAAGATCTATATTTTACCTGTGTTTGGTTTAGGAAAAGTCTTTTTAGTTCATTAAGCCCTCACTGGTAGTATATCAGGTCAGTAGAAAGGCTTTGCTAAAAGATATATTTAACGACAAAGCAATGTGAAACTTTGAAGTCTCAAGTCCTTGGCTATTGCTCCAGCAAACTGAAAAATGTGGGAAGGATTCTAAGTGTCATGACATCGTGAGACTGTCATTTCAGTACAGGACAAATGTAATGAGAAATGTATGATGCAGCAAAAGCAATTTCTTTTTTTAATACAGTTGTTCAGAGGCTACACTGTGTCAAGTTCTGATGACACTGCAGCAGCTGCATTTTTTGGTAAGGAGCAGATGGATCCAGGTTGCAAGATGCAGGCCGCATGTCACATGAACTGTCCTTACGTGTTGTATCTGTTCCTTGGCCATGAGGTAACATTCCAGGTTTAAGTGAAGTGCTTGTGGTCCCTACAGTCACAGCACAGAACAATTTTTTTTTTATTTTAAATGACCAACTATAGGAACACTATAATGCACTGCACCAACACTACTGTAGAATAGATAAATAACAGGCCATCAGCAGCCACAAAAAGAAACAATCTTAAACTAATTGTAATTGATAAAATCTGGGTAGATCAAGCCATGTAAATACTGAGGATGCATCCACATCGCAACTGACCTTCCATCTTAGCCTTTACAGCTTATTTTAAACATTACTGTTGTTTAGACTGTAATTGACTATGTCATCGAGCACTTCTGGAGCTGAAAAGACTTTCTAAATCCAGATCAGTAGTGGTCTTCAGCAATAAATAGAGGTTTTAGTTTATTGTATCCCCAATTCTAGCATTGGCAGAGAGCTCAGCAATGCATCAGCTGTGCAGCACCTTCCCTGACCAGCACGTGCTCCCCTCAGCAATAAAAGCATCAAAAGCAGGAACAACCAAGAGGGAATTTGTGCAGGTCCTGATGAAGAGTATCATCCTATAGTGGAAAAAGTACTATTAGTGGGGACCACCTGCTCCACTGGAGAGGGAACCAAGGGGAGGACACTTATCTGGGGAGCCCCGCTCACTTCTCCTCCTGGATGGCCACTGAGAAGAGTTTTCTATTCTCTCTGCCCTGCCCCATCCATTCCCACACACATGCTCCTTTTCTCTCCCCTTCTTGGAACCTCTGTCTCCCTTTCCCTTTCTGCCACTCTCTCACTCTTCCTTCTTGTTTTTTTTTTTCTTTTTTATTATTTTCCTAGCTTTGCCATTAGGGTCGATGCATTTCATCGGCTCTGGGCCCTGCTAATAGCTGTATCCCCACAGTTACAATGCTATGTCCAGTCCATCACTGGATATATTTTCAAATTTTCATCTAATTCAAATTAGTATCTCACATTAAATTATCTTGAAAGGCAACAGCCTTTAGAAAACAGTCATATTGAGAAAAAAGGTCAACAAAATTACTATTAAATTAGTTTTAGTATAATTATTTGCATGGAAAGTAACAAGGAAAACAACTGCCTAAAACTGGGTGGTTGGGTTGTGTTGGGTTTTTTTAGGTAAAAGGAAATTCAACTGCAAAAAGTCAGTGTTTGCAGCAATGAGAGGAAGGAAAAAGTTTCCTGTAACACATGCTATTGCACGAATAATATTGAGCGTACAGTAAATTCCAGCAACTACTTTTTATCAGCCAGTTAATTTCCAAAGTTTACAGGAGACCTAACTCAAAGTCTCTCAAGGTGGAACCAAACTGAAACACAGCCAATGGGCTGTACCACAAAAAAGATCAGATATAAAAAATTATTCCGAATTCTGACTCCAGTGTATTGCCAGATTTACACTTGGAAAAGTTTGATCACAAATAGTAATATTCTAAAGAAAGCCTACCCCAAACATTTTCAGTAAAAGTAATTGAAAATGTTAAAACAGATGTGAAATATAGGATTTTCAGATTTTGGAGATGTCAGGTCAAAAGTATTTGCTCTAATTTTGAATACAGAGTTTCTAGTTTAAAGTCCACTGACTTACTATTTAGGAATACAGCTTATATTTTTGTTATACCAGAACATATATTCATATTTGTATGAGAAGTTCCTCTTTTTTTTCACATTGAGGTTTTTCTCCCCCAAAGGCATGAAGATACCAAACTGAATATATTTAGCAGCTTACTGAAACAAATTGTCATGGCAATCTATCAATAAATTTTTTTCTTGGAAACTGTAGGGGGTTGTAATATTCTAAGAACATTTTAACATGGGCATGTAACAGCCAACTTTATCTTACTTAAAACATCCTGTTTACATGGCATGCCAAAGACATATATAGGACTAAACTGAGTCTACTGTAGCCTATCTATTGCTCCCAGTACTTCCAAACTGTCATTAAATAATTCTGTTCTGTATAATTCTGTACAGTGAAGCCTTCTACTACCCAAAACAGCAGGCCCTTATTTAAACCTCCATGTGTTTCTGTATACAACGGAAGACTAATGACTTAGTAATGCCTATGCTGACCACTGCGGCAAAGTCTACTGTTTTTCAAGAAACCTCTGTTCTTAAAAACACACACAGAAAAGTGAAAAATGGTGCTGTATAAACAGAAGCTATTTCTGCTCCAATGCAATTTTACTATTTTTTAATATTTCTCAAAGTCTAGAGTTCTTAGACTGAATGTTACTGTAGTCAGTTTTCACTCATTATGGGTTACATAATTTTTGGTGCTTCGTGGAATAACAGAAGGATAATGTTTCTTGAACTTGAGAACACAAAAGATGTGGTCTCTTCACTCACTAGAGGGGACACAGGTCCACAGAACGGGTTCAGCAAAAGTGGTCCACTGCACATTAATATGCTGCAACACCCAGCAGTGTTATAAGCCGTGTGCTTTCACTGCGTATAGAGGAAAACCTGGAAGCTGTCAGGGTATCTCCTTGGACTACAGTAGCTTCTCTTTTTTCACATGCAAAACTGAGTCACATTAACTTTGGCTTATACCTACTATTCCAAAGGAGAGTAGGGTTAACTTCAAAAGAGAGTAGGAGTGACAGAATATAAAGGGACATTCCAGAAGTTTACACTTCCAAATTAGAAGTGAGAAAAAGGGGAGGGCATGCTGTATCTTTAAAAAGAGATCAGTTCTTCTCTTTTTCTCTAGTTGTCCTGATTTCAATGGAGATTTTCAATGAGGCACAATGAAGGCTTACCCTCAGTAGAGAAGGATCCAGCTGGGGAACTTTCAAACAAACGGGATGTTAACAAAGCCCTTTGGACTTAATGGAATGAACCCTCAAGTGCTGAGGGCACTGGCCAATGTCATTGCAGGGCCACTCTTGGTTATCTCTGAAAAGTCATGGCAACTGAGAGAGGTTCCTGAGGCCTGGAAGAGAGCAAATGCCACTTCTATCTCCAAGCAGCATAGGAAGAAGGACTGTGGGAAGTACTGACTGGTCAGCTTCACCTTGATTCCAGAGAAGGTGAAACAAATAATAATAGAAACCTTTTCTACACTATATGAATGACAAGAAGGTGATTGGGAGTGGTCGGCATGGATTCGTGAAGGGTAAATCACGCCTAACCAACCTGACAGTGTTCTGCAATGAGATGACTGGCATGATGGATCACAGGAGAGCAGTGGATGCTGTTTATCTTGACTTTATAAGTTTTTTGGCAGTCTTCCATTGCATACTGATCGACAAACTGACGAAATATGGAGTAGATAAGTGGACAGTGAGGTGGGTTTACAACTGGTGCTAGGCTTAGAGGGCTGTAAGCAGTGGCATGAAGTCCAGCCCAGAGCCTAGTCACTCAGGGTGTACCCCAAGGTTGATACAGGGGTATGTGTGTTCAATGGGTAAGGTGACTAAGCACTGCCACATCTTCTTTTATTTGACACCAGCCACCAGGCACTGGTGCATACCGTAGAATTCTTGATAATGTGAATGTATTTGGAGGAGTTCTTTTTTCACCTGTCAGAAGCAGGCATTCATATCTGGGTGACTGCAATTCTAGCCCTGGCCCTTGATACGTCTTCTCAGATACTATAGAGCATGGTCTTTACAGTTAATGATTATAAAGGAAATGAATGGGCAGTGAACAGAGCAAATGTTTTAGTCATCTAAACAATGCCTCTCTGTGTACCTCGAATATCTCTATCTAGCCTCTCTCAAAATCTGTCTTTCCTATTAAACTTATATCCTTGTATTTTTTCTCCACTCTTCAGCAATGGGAAAGGCAAATAACTGCCCTTCTATAATACCAGAACAATGAAAAACAAGTTTCAGTTCTGCAGTTAGACATAGTAAAATAAATTGCGAAACCTTCCACACAAATAAATGTTAAGACTGTATGAAGCAATTTTGTGGTTGCCTTTCTTGTGTTGCACAATTACTGAGGAGAAGCGTAAAAATTTAGTGCTGGAGACTATTAAGTTCCTGTTACCCTGATTTTCTAAGGAACTGAGGCTTATGCAGTTGTGCTGTCCATCTGTCTGTCCTTTTGAACCTGCTGGATAATTTTGACCAAGATCGGTGAGGGCATGGAATGAGGAAGCTTAGCTAAAAAAACCCCCCAGTTTTGTGAACATCAGCAGCTGAATAGCAGACAGACTGACATGCTGAATGAGAAACTGCAGTCTGATTTCAACAGTGATCCTTTCTCTTTGGCTAAGGACCTAGTTATCAGCCTGTATGTACTGGCTGTCCAGCTATCCCAGTACAACAGAGCAAATGACAACCCACAGCGGATCTGAACACTGGAATTTATTTCAGAACCAAAGGGATTAGAGCTTTTACCTTATTTGATTATCTGGCACAATCACTCACTCACATCACATTCCTAGGTCAATTTGTCTCCTCTGCAGGAAGGTCCCTACTTGTCTGGGATGGTCTGGTAGAAAATCATGATGGTTCCTGCCATGCCGCCTCCTGCAGCCTCCAGTCTCGGGCATTACCAGCCAACGCCCCTGGGCATCCCACAGCATTAATCTCCACACAGCTCTCCAATCTCCAGGGTCTTCCCCACTTCCAGGATCTCTCCTCCAACCAGGATTACACCTTCCTCTTTCTGAGCCCCTGTCCACTTTCCAAGACCACTTCTGTTCAAGGACCCTTCTTTTTGGAGACAGGTCTTCTTTCCAGGATCTCAAGCCCTCAGTTTTCTAAGTCCAGGTAGTCTATGTGCAGAAGCACAATGCATGATCTGCCTCCTAACTGGTGGGTTTGCCTCTTTATTAATTGGAGGGTTCATGACATGTCACTTTTATTTTGTCCAGATATTACCAAAATTTACAGCCAGCCTGTATCAGTTGCAGCTTGTGCTTCGGAGTTTCAAAGATCAGTTTCATATATTTATCACCACCTCAACATGCGGCCACTATCTGCCACCTTTTAGCATTCACAGTTTAAGTTATTTTCATCTGTGACACCACCAAGCATACCTGTAGCTGAACCAGTCACAGCACTGGGCTGTGACACTCTTGCCTCACTGTTAGAAGAAGGGGGCGAAGGGGGATGGAATGAGGAAAGGTTTAAGGATATGAAGATACTGCAGCAGGGTAACTTCGTATCAGTGCACATCAGTTCACAGGGAACCAGATGAATTCAGTTTTACTCTTCAGGAGCCAATGTTAGAGCTACATCTCTGTTCTGCCTGTCACATACTTAGGTGTCAAAAAGTAATTTTGGTGCAGTGCTATGGAGAAAAAGTAGGTGGCGCTAGGTAAGTGAGTTATAAAATGTAGAAAATGGGAAAGAATATAAAAATTTAGACTTTTAGAACAGAATAAAGATGGCAAGTTCCATCACTGCTCTTCAGGAGGAGCCTGGTTTTGCAGTCTAATCAGGCAATTTGGAATCAAGAAAAAACATTTGAATGTGTTGAATTGCTTTATTCTTTCTCTAGTTCTAAAAATCACAACATAATTTTGAATTATAATGTCATATTAATAAAAATTAAATATTTATTCATGGTCTTTGTAAGAGAATGGATTTTTGATGCATTGCAACACATTGTAAAATTTTACTTCTGCTTTACTTTAAATTTCTGAGAATGACTTCTTTTAGGGAGAATTGTAGTTTTTCAACATTATTTGCTGCAGAACTTTGGGTGCAGAACAGCTTGCAGCTTTAAGAACTCAAAAAAGGGGGAACGTCTCTAAAGTGTAAGTCAAAGATGCTTTCTCTGTTTTCTGTCAGCTTGTATACCTAATCAACAGTGAGGACACCATTAGCAATAAAAAGCAGTACTGTATCCGTAAATGGGAGGAAGACCTAAGTAATGGTGGTGGGACATGTGAGTGGATGAAAAAGATCAGCAGAATAACTCATCTGGAACATTTCAATGGTTAATTACTTTCTTCACATGCCAGAGACCCTGTTCCCCAAGAATTTTTGTGCAGCCGATGATAAAAAGGAAACATCAGGTGGCAGATCCTCAAAAGAAAAGAACTTTGATAGTGTTTTCTAGAGTTTGGTGTTGGTTTTTGTCTACCATTAGTTTATATAAGCAAAAGGAGCGTGTGGTTATTTGGGCACACAATCTAACTGTTTCTGCTGGCAGTGCTAATTCAGTCACCCCACAGAAGAGCTTCAAGGATCCTTAATGAGGGCCATCTTCTATGTCACTGTAGGGGTCATCAGTAGCAGGAAATTTAATTTTGGACCTCTGGGTTCAATGCATGACTAAAAGAAGCAGAATGAAGGCAACAGTAAGCTAATCAGTCACTATTTATGATACTGCCAGGAGAAGAACATGATACAGTGAGTGGATGTGTGTTACATAAAGAATAGATTTTTTTTTCTGACATGTGGAGCATAACCTAAAGTTGAAGGTGGAAGATTTGAGTTTGAGAACAAATGTAAAGGCAAAGTATCAGGTTAAGGCACACTACTCCTGAATTATATCCCTGAATTTGACCTCCATGACCTGCTAAGGTTCCCTCATCCAACAATCATATCAGAGTTAGAGGACACCGGTCATGTCTGATAGTTGTCTCTATTCCTTTACAAGATTATCCCGTCCTTTGTGAACTGTATATCAAAGATTATTCTTTACCAAGTACATCTCACACTTCTCCCTCGTGGTACACCTTTACCCACTTGACATTTGCACTTTTCCCTAACCACCTCAGACACTGTGGATAACACCATAATTGCAAAATTTCTTGCCATCTTTGTGATAACATGAAGGCAGCAGGGCTCATTTAGTGTAACATTCCATCTTAGAGAAGATCATGCAGATCCGTATTTGCAATTATTTTCTATGATTAAAAAAGACGTATATCTGCCTCATGACATTTTACAAAAACAGTATATCAAATTCAGGTGTATGGAGAGAAATTAGAATAAGCCTCACTGAAGTGTTAAATTTATCAGCTCTATTCTGAACAATATTTTTTCTGCTATGTGGGTCACAGGTCCTATTATTAACACCGAATGGAGTAAAACACAACGTCATTTTATCACTGTTACATATTTTGTAAAGTTTGTTTGCTTTTGCTCCAGCAGTTACATCCTGGTTACATCGAAATGGAGTACTACCTCTAACTTAAACAGGAATGGGGTATGGTTTTTATTCAACAGTGCACTCATGTGGCAAGACTTGGAAAGTACGTAGATAATACATTACGGGATTGGTTAAATGCAATCTATTTTTTCATTACAGAAGACAAAATAACACATAGAAGTTGTTTTAGATAGAGACAATGAGCTTTTCTCCAGTATAATTCATTTCAGGTACTTTTTTTTTATTTTATTCTTTTATCCTACTTTGATTACATACTTAAAGATGTCCCCCTTCAAATATTCTGGTGATACCAGTCACAGCTCCCAGTAAAGGATATTATCTAGTTTTGTTATATGCGGCCCCATTCTCCACTGTAAATTTAATTTCAGAGTGTAATCTCAATATCTGTATTTCTTTCATCACCATAGACTAAAATATCTGTTTTCTAAGGCAGACCTGAATACAGCTGAGATGTTATCACACCAGAACCTACAGACATCACATTTAGTGGCTTCTCAGGTACTAGTCTACTAATTATATTTAGAATTTTGACTACAAGTTCTCACAGCCTCAAAGCAAAGCCAGATGTACAACAAGAAGTAACAACTTTTATTAAGCTACCTGCTATTGTTGAAGAAAGAATAAATGAGCTTCCATGCAAGCAAGACCTTCTTAAAAAAAAAAAAAAAAAAGTATGGAGTTGAAAGCTAAACATACATTGAAAATAACTGCTCTTATTTACTTAGATATGCAGCATGTGATATAACCATCCATGTTACCTCAGTCCTGACTTGCAGGGGAGACCTACAAAACACTTTCAAAGGACAAGCACTGAACTAAAATTCTAACTTAGTGGAAAACAGACACTGGGTCTGTAGTTCATTATAGTCTCTCTCCCCATCACAAAGCTGCATACTCCAGAGACTACAAATTCCTTGTCTTTCATGAAGAAGACAGTCACCTCAAAGAAATCATAATAGGCACCTGTATACCAAAGAGCTTCTAGGCAGCTGGAGAGACGGTAACTGGTTAGCTGACACAAGTAGAATTAACTTTACTGTTGCCATTTATAGTCTTTGTGAAGTTGTATTTCGGGGAGAAAGAAGCCCTTTGGAACACACTTCCCATATTTTGGGCCATCACAAGCAGGTGTCGATCAGTATAATGTTAAGTGTCTGGGAGCAGGTTAGCCAGGAGCAGAGAGACATGGCAAGGCATGCAGGGCAGAGCACTCACTAACAAGAGCTGCAGTACCAGAGTTCCCAAGCAAGAACAGGACTTGTAATTCCCTCTCTCCTCCAACAGTATGTGTTTCGTCCAGCTGAAATACTTGGACTGCCCATAGTCTTGCTGAACTTTGTTTTGCCCTGCCATTTCCCATGGCTAACAGATTTCTTGCAAAGTGTCTGGCTGCTGGCAGGTCCCAGAGCGGGGAGGTTGTGAGCAATACACATCTCAGTGGGGCTGGAATACAGGAGAAAGACATTCACAGTCCTGAAGAAAGAAAAGCAAAGCC